>JBBBDQ010000235.1:57500-155000 GCA_037127315.1 Ascarosepion bandense | reverse complement strand
CTTTTTGTTCACCTTTTTTTTCTTTTTGTTCACCTTTTTTTTCTTTTTGTTCACCTTTTTTTTCTTTTTGTTCACCTTTGTTGTTGTTCACCTTTGTTGTTGTTCACCTTTGTTGTTGTTCACCTTTGTTGTTGTTCACCTTTGTTGTTGTTCACCTTTGTTGTTGTTGTTATTATCACTTGAGGTAGAGGGTTAGAGAATGAGTTACATTTTATGAGGAAGAAAATTGTTAAGTCTAAACTTGAAAAGGTTAAGATTGTAGTTATCTGGGAAACATGGTCTTGGGTGTCAGTTCTATGAAGTAGTGGTTTATGAGAAGAAGCTGTTCAAGTAAAACTTCCATCGCAACAATGAAATACAAAAGGAAGGAGGGTGGTTTGCTACAATGTACATTGCATGGAGCCACTTAGACATTACAACTGGTGGAACTAAGGAAGTAGCAATAGAGCAGTAAGGGGCTTGCAATATTTGTCTGTGCGGAAAGGTGTTGTAGAGCAGAAAATAATCGCCCATTTTTAGGTAGTTGTATTTAGGTGTTTTATATATATATATATATATATATATATATATATATGAATATGTCAGCTCTATCACTGATATTGAGCGCTTTCAAATAAGTATCACGTATATATAATATATATAACAAATCTTGATCTTTGATGAGATTGTCCAGCATTCACTGCCATGTAGGAGGAGAGATATTACATAAGTCCATTACTCTTTCCTTTGTTTGCAACAAAATTTTCCTGTCTCTCAATACTATGCTTAGCTTTTGGAATGTGTCCTTGGCCAATATGCCTTTGGATCTGTGTTTATACTTTCTGTCCTCTGTTATGACACTTCCCAGGTGTTTAAATTTCTTCACATGCTTGATTTTAGTATCCCTGGCTTGTAATTGGCATTTTGTGCTCCTCTTTTTGCTGATGACCATGCATTTTCTCGCTATCATTTGCTACCTTCTGGAGGAAGTCATGTAATTTTTTTTTTTTTTGTGTGTGTGTGTGTGTGTGTGTGTGTGTGTCTGCTATCAACACTGATTTAAATTTCAGTCAGTTAAGTGCCATACGTGAAACACGCTTGGGCGATCATGTCTCGAAAGAGACATGACTGACTGGACAGAAGATTTTTCTGCAGTAGACTGGTTGCCATTCAAGGCTATAGAACCCAATCAGTCCTGTTATTTAACCCATAACTGGAAGGAGGAAACGGATTAATACCCTAAATTTACTAAGTCTAAAAAAATTGATTGAAAAACTGATTGAAATTTACTAAGTCTAAAAAATGTTAAATGATATGCAATCAGTGACTATAGAAAGTCATATGCTTTTCATTGTATTTAGTACCTGACTCCTCTGCATAATCTTTATTCGAAAGTTAATATCTTCTCGTCTTTGTTTAACATGAGCTTAGACCTTGGATTTTCTATTCTCTTTAGATACTACACGTGAAAATATGACTTACCACTTATTGTCCATTAAGTAACTGGATATTAATGGTCAAGCTCATTTTCAACTGCTTCATGCAGTATAACATAAAATCCAGCTGTTAACATAAGCTTATATAAGGTACTACACCCTTGGTGCATGGGAATTCTTTATTACTCAACAGTAAGACATGCGTCTGATAATGTTTGTGATTCACTTGAAACAGGAAAAGAGCTTATTTGTAATTTACCTTCAAACTGCTCATTATCTCTTCAGTCTGTAACATTTTCTAATGACTTGTTCTTAATAGAACATAATCACCATTAACATGAATGGTGTTGACCAAAATAGTTCTGCTGAAAGATTCAAATTGTTTATCCACTTTATAATTATAGGTTTGAGATTTTTTCCTTTCTTTTTTAGCCATAATGACTGGGTTGAACTAAGTACTACATATCTTGTACACATTGATAAAATTTAAGAATTTTTTTGTTGTTTTTTGTTTATTAGTTAAGATTTAAAATTCTAAAATTAGTATATTTCTATGAAGTTTCTGTTAAATTGAGCAAGTTACTTGACACATTTTTTTTACTTTTTAACTATTATTTATTTTAAAAAAATGGTTTACCTTCATTTGAATCAAATTTGTTAGATTTTAAAGGATCAGACAAAATTGCTCTACCATTAAAATTATTGCAGTGTCATAATTTTCAAGTTATTGTACCTGGATTTACTTTAAAAGATGCATTAGTAAATTATACTTCAGAAATATTTGGAAACAGTTTAATCATTGACTTATTTTCATTTGTACATTTTATGATTTTTTAGGGTTTTATTAAAGGTGATTTTCTTGTCCTTACATGGACATGTCATTACAGGTTTAAATTTATATACAAAAAATTAAATATCTAGGAAGTCTGGACATCTCAAAGAGGAAGAAGAGACTTGAAGCATACTGAGTATACCATGGACCAACTGTGTGTAGCAACCTAGTTTTGGAGAAAATGGAAACAAAAAGGAGACAGATGAAATTTTTAAGGTACATGATGAGGAACGAGAGCTTGGAAAATCTGATACTCACAGCACAGATTGATGGTAAGATGGACAGAAAAAAAACACATAATATACTTAGTGAGCTTGAGTAAATGGATAGCAGAACAGGGTTTAGGAGATTTAACAGTTTAAGAGCTACAAAAGACAACAAATTGTGGGGAGCCATAATATGATCACGTACATCTTGAGGACACTGCACATAAAATACTTAGTAATATCAATTTTTATCTATACAATATCAAAATCTTTACATCAATGTAGTTTTTTTTTTCTTTTCTTTTTTTTGCTTGCTTTGAACAGTTAAAATGGGCAAGGCAAATTTTGAGATTGTATTAATAATATATGTAGCTTCTGCCAACAATGCCATTGAGCCCTTGGCTTATTTTATTTTTAAGTTTTATATATATATATATATATATAGGTACACACCAGATCTAAATATTTATCTAGTGTTGATAGAACAATGCTGAATGTAATATAACAGAGCAATAAAGTATATATTAATATATATATATTATCTTACCTTAAATGTAGTATAATAAATATATATACTTAATAATATATTCAATATGCGATAGGTAAATTGTCGCCATTATATACTTTTTATACATATGTGTTTGGGTTTTTTTTTGTTGTTGACTGCACTATATAGGAAAACAAATAGCACCATGATGCAATTCACTCTGCCAGAAATTTGGAAATAGCATGCTGTAAAGTTTGGTATTAGTGTCGTAAGCTCTGATACAAATATTTCAAATGTTTGGGTGTCAATCTGAGAACAGTGCAGATGAGTCAGATTGTGAATACAAAGGTGTTTGGAGTGATCACTAGTGATGGTGACATGATGCCTCCATCCATCTTTTCCAGAACCTTAGACTGAACACAGATCTACATCAAGTGCCTTGAGAAGATAATGATGCTCTGGATCAAGAGGTTGGTTGCTGGTATACTTTATCTAGCAACAGGACTCTGCACCATGAACCCAGTCATAGATGTGATACAATTTATACAACCACATCACCCTTTACATATGGCCACCCAACTCCCCAGACTGCAACCCCCTGGATTATGTGGGGGTACAGTTGAGCAACATACAAACAAAACTCTTTGTAATATCAAAGTTGAACTGAAGGTAAGGATTATGGCAGCATTCACCAACTTAAACAAGGAGACTGTCTTGAAGAGATGCAGGAGATTCTGAAGTTGTCTGGAGGCCATGGCTGAAGCAAATGGCATATTTTTAGCATTTCAAGATATTTTGTGGACTTTTAGTAAATATATGCTAAAATGAGATGTCAGTGCTATTTTCATTTTTGCCTAATTTAGACACCAATTAATCCATCACACCCTTTATAATAGTTATAAAAACACATTTTGTATTACATTTGTTTCAGCCATATCCAGAAAAGTTAACAGTACGTCTACTGGGATGTGGTTTGAATGACTTGATTTCATGAATACTTTCTTTTATATTCATTTCATGTGGAAACAAATTTCACACAAGTGTACTTGTCTTAAAATTGCTGATATAAAATCATGTATTATATTTTGAATGAGTAAAGATTATACTGAATTTTTTTTATCAATTCTGATATGACTTTACAAAGAGCAGACAAGAAAATCTACAATTCTCTTTACCTCTAGACTGAAAAAAAAAAACATTTATCCTGTTTCTTCTCTTGAATTAATCGAGTAATAGGTTTCTTCAAGAAGTGAGTAATCTTTCAATTTTTGATCATTCTTCAAAGACACTAAAAACTAAACTGTTTTAAGTGACTGATCAAAAAAAAATTTTTTTTTCTCTCACTTTACCGTGCTACAGTGTATTTAGAAGAACATGAGAATTACAGTATGTTTTCTTTTTTTTTTTCTTTTTTTTTTACATAGGAAAAGATCAAAGCACCATAACTCTCCATGTGCTATTAGAACTTCATAAGATATTTTCTATACATATTATGCAGTCAAAACTAATGCCAGTTTTTTTCACAATAGATTTGGTTAATCTTTTTTCTTCCTACTCATTAGTAATATTTCTGTTCCTAATTCTTTCACATCCAGTAACCCCTTGTGTCTTAGTGACTTTACTATCTTGCTTGGGGTGAAACCAATTAAAAAAAAACAATGCTTGTAAAATCTAAAAGATGTAGACCAGAGGAACACTTGATTAATAAAAGTCTCAGACCTCAAAACATTTTATGTATGGGCTCCTTGATTTAAAGAAACTTTTTATTAATTTTTCATTCATTGTTTTTTGACTTGAACATTATTTGTAGCAATTTTTTGTTTCAAAATCTTTGCTTGAATATTTTCAGTAATATACATCTCATTTAATAAGCACAAGTTTTCTAATGGATTAATAGCTAGAGAAACTGGTATGCTATTCCATTAATTTAGTTTCTTTGAAAACATTTTTTATTGGCAAGGTGGGCAATAATACAACTTTGCAGAATATATTAAATAATTGTTTTGCATGAATGTCATCAAAAGACCAGATTCTAACCAGTACAACTAAAAAAGAATGTCTAAGAATATACAAAAAAAAAATTCTGCATTTATCGTGATCCAAATATTAAGTTTGAAGGTAATTTTGTTGCTTCCAGTATGAACCAAAAACATTGCTCCCTCCCCCTCCTATATTGTATTTTACTATTTTCAATGACAGATCTAACATATACCTTTCTCGTCACTAAAAATTACTCTGGAGACATCACTTTTAATGTATTTTGCCTAACTTGAATATTCCTCTTTTTGATGATAAAGGTGGCCGTTTGGTTTCTTTCATGTCTTTAGCCAGTATTTTTCATCTTACATGTCTTTTTAATTTTCTCATTTGCAATGCTAGTTTTGTTAAATGTATTTTTATTTGCTGAGCTATCCACCTCTTTAAAAAAAATTTTTTTTTATTTTTTTGTGACTTTTTTTTTTTTTTTTTTTTTTTTTGTTCTTATCTTGTTCTTATCTTGTTCTTATCTTGCCAGTGTTTTACATTTCATCTTTGATTGTTCTGTGATCTCTGTTCAACTTTTGCAATTTCCAATATGTTCTTACTGCTTAATAACTTTACAATATCATATTTCTCTTTTGAGGTTAGGGTCTTATCAGTTGATATATCTAAAATTAAAAAGAAATTGGTAACCACACACATAGTATGAACAACGATCAACTTAGTGGGAATATAAAACCTCAGTCAGTTAAGTGCCATACATGATTCCCACTAGGGCGATGTCTCTTTTGATTCATGATTAACAAGGTAGATGATGTTCCTATAGTAAGTTGCTGTTTCTGTCTGTGGTAGACTGGTTTCCAACTAAGGCTATAGGATCCATTCTCTTTTGCTATTTAACCAATGATTGGAGAAGAGAGATTCATAAATTTCTCAAGAGTATTTGCATGTAACAAACCTGATTGGGATTAGAACTTTTCTCTTTGATTTCTCATTCTAAGCTATTATCGATTGCACCACAATAAAACTTATCACTACAAAATAACTTATAAATATTTATAATCAAAACAGTTGGGTAATAGCAATTTTATTGTGAAAATGTTAACTTTCATAATGAAACCTGACATGACATATGTTTAGAATTTTACATAAAATTTATCTGAAATGTTTCAGATATTTTTATATATTTCTTGTACAGTTCTCTTTAAGTTCCAAAGTCTCCAATTCATTGAAAGAACTGTTAATGTCATAATTGTCTTAGTTGAATTGACCATCACTTGGGAAACAGTTTTAGGCAACAAATTTTTAAAACTGAGCTTGTTGATAAATTTCTTATTTCCAATTATAATTTGGAAACAAGATATTGCTATTAATGTGACATAAATTTATATTTTGAAGGCAGTTGAAACATTTGCATATTACAATTATCTAAATTCAGTTTACATCTGCTCAAATTAATATTTCTAGTGGGATTGGCTGTGTTAAAAAATTATTTGTTTTTTTTTTTTTTTTGTAACAAATGCTTAAAACAAAAGGTGAAGATATGGCTTGTGAATCAGTATGGTTTAATAATGAAACTAAAAGCATTAGCAAATCAAAACTAATTTTCTCTCTGTAAACTTGACATTATGCTTAAAGGCTGAAATCCTAAAAGCTGAATGGGACATTTTTTAATTTTTATTTTCAGTCCTTTGAAAATTAAGTTTTCTTAATTATTTCTGCCCTTGATACAATCACAGAATATACTTGTACTTATTAAATTCTTCTGCAATACAGTAAAATGTGTGTATTAAAAAGAAAAAATATTTCTTAGTCAAAGTTTAACTTTCTAAGAAGCAATGTTTTGGCATCATAGACACAATTTTTTTTTCTTCACCCAAAGCAAGGCAGGACCACCAGTTACAGTGAGAGAAAAACAAGATACAGGGGGTGTTGAGTGGATAAAAGATGGATGGGAATCAAGTAGAGAGAAGATGAGATTGTAGCTATCAGGGAAGCAAGTAAACAGAAGAGTTCCACAAATGGGAAGTTTGAGAAAAGAAACAGAGTAGAAAAAAATGGTTACTTTTAGCTATTTCAACAGTGAAAGGTGGGACCTTGATGCCAATCTCATAATATGCATAAATTCATGTGGTCAGGAAAGCAGGGAAGAAAGCACATCAGAGCAGTTGTCATGAAAATATTTGTAGAAAAGACAGAGGGAAGTCATATCACATCAATGAGAAAACGACTGGTGGACTACCAAGTTAGGATCAATTACGTTGCAGATCTGAATTTTGTTAAGAATCTCAAGGTGAAAAGCAGGAGCACCAACCAGATATGGCAGCAGTATTCAATGTATGGATGAATAGTAAATTTATGAATGTGCCAGATGGATTTTGATGAGAAGAACTTTCTCTGACAGTGACCCAACTTTCCTAGCAGTAGATGTTGCTGTAGACTCAATGTAGTCGTTCCACTTTTGTTCAGTTGCAGAAGAGAAATATGCAAAACTTTTATTTTTGTCTAATTTTCAGAACACAAAGTAACATTACTAACAACAATTAAGTCTTTTAGCAACCATTTTACCCCTGACAATTTTGAATAATGTGGTCATTCATATGGCATGAATTTTCAAAAATAACTTTCCTGGAAAGAATCTTTAGCCTTATCTTATTTTAGATAGTATTGTATGTTTCAGTAGGCATAAGGCTTAAATTGTTGCCTTGAAAACAATATGAAAATACTTTTTAGTAAATAATTATGAGTAATGTCCATTGTACTGTTCATGTCCTTGCACAATCTCCCCAAAAATTGTGAATGCAAAATTTATATGAAGAAAAAAAAAAAATTATTCCTACAGCCCCAATAATGTTTCTGCTTTAAATAACCAAAAAAAAAAAAAAAAAAAAAGAAATCACTCAATTATTTATTACAAGAAGTCCTATTTCAGTAGATATGCTATCCAATCCTGAAAGGACACTGTTTCTAATTTTTTGTAATTGATAACTTCTATCACGTTTTTTTAATTTTATTTATTTATTTATTTTATAGTTATCATGGAAGTGTTTTGGTTCCTTGTTACTGTGTTCTTCAATCTTGTTCATTATCAAAAATACCAATTCTTAGATTCCTCCTTGTATTTCTCATTGTCAAAAATGTGTCAAAATCTCAATGTTAAATTTTTTTTTTTTTAATGATGAATGCCCTATTAAACATCTTTGCTTTTGGTTCAACAATTTAAGCTCAACTTTCCCAACTTCAGATGGAATGCGTAAAAACGCATTAAAATAAGAATATAGAGCTAAAAGCAAAATAAAATGAAACTTTGGATGTCCTTAATTATTTTTCTTCTGAATTAAATGAAAGAATTTTCAATTTAAACTTCAAAATCTAGAATTTTTCATCACTTTAGCTTAATCTTGAGGTTGATACTTGGATATTTCTTTTCAAGACATTTCAACCTAATCCATTAACAAATAAGTTTTATTTGTTATAGTGAGGTTCCTTTTTGTTTTTTTTTTGTTTTTTCCTCAATTTGATCATATTTTTGTGGTGCGCCATTTGTTTATTTCTGAATTTTGTTTTTTTAAATTCTATAAACCTGATTATATTTCCCTATAATATCTATTCTGCAAAAATTATTTCCTTAATGTCTGCTGGTTTTCTCTGTCAGGTTGATGAGGTTCAGTTAAACATCATTTGCTATTTCTCAACACAATATTTTCTTTTTCTCACTAGCTAACTTTATAATTGGGGAAAAATTTTTCTGGTAGCACAGTGATTTTAATTTTGGCATTGTTTACAACAAAATACAACTTATTTTACTGGATTTTCTCAAAATTAGGATGGTTTTCCTCTGCCAATGTTTTTTAAGTCAATTTCCTTTCTGCTTCTTGCCTCTTAGGTATTCTTTTACAAAAGATTAGTGAATCATTTTCAATTGAAATTAATCTTCTTTACTGTACAGGTTTAGATAGCCTTATGCCAGCTATGTAAGTATTGTCATTAGTATCATTTTCAAAAATTTGGCTTCAGATTTATAATCAAAAATTTTTTATCAAAACAAAAATATCAGTATACCTTGTATAAGTTTCGGGTTTATCGGTTGCTTTAAACACAGGACATGTAAAAAAGTTAGAGAAAAATATATATATATATATATATATATATATAAAATGGTTGACTTAGTAAAATGCATACTACTGTATATAAATAAGTGACTTTTTGTTTTAAATTAAAAATCTGAAATATTTTTGACTGGAAAAATTTTAACCTTTTTAAGTAGGCCTACCCAGTTTTTTTCTACAATCAAGCAAATTTGTAAATATTTTGTAAGTATAAACTCATTGTCTTAAAAAGAATACCTATATTAACAGCTTTTTTTTTTCCCCCCTCATAAGTTTGTCAATCCTAATTTTAAAATATGATAATTTCGCAAATGGTGATGCTTGGGTGTGAAAGATCTTTCTAGAAACAGAAGCGGTAATCTGAAAATTTGTTTTGGTTTCCTGGAGAAATTAAGGGAATCAATGGTGTCTGAAAAATTTGAAGGGGCAATTTCTCAGCACCAACAATTATATGAAGAACAGAAGAATACCATGCAGAAAACCACTCTAAAAAGTTTTTCATGAAAAAATTTGAACAGGTGTAGAGGCTCATCCCTTGTTCCCTGTTTAGGATGTGGTTTCCGGTTTTCTCTTTGCAATCTTTTACTCTTTTCCATTCTTTTACTCTTTTTTTTTTTTTTTTTTCTCAATTGGAGTAGATAGACTAAACTATCGCCCGGTTCACACTCCATCCATGTCTATTGAACAGGTGAAGAGGCTCATCCCTTGTTCCCTGTTTAGGATGTGGTTTCCGGTTTTCTCTTTTTTCTTACTCTTATGTAACCCCCTGCGCATCAGTGGCGTTACCGCCTTGCTTGGGGTGATATGATTTAAAAAAAAAAAAAAGCTTGCAAATGATAATATACCCTCTTGGAATAGCACTGAATAGAGTAATGAGTTGGTATCACAAATAGCAGAATCACTTTGTTTTTTGTATTCAATAGGTTTTGATCATTTCTTGTTGCATTTTTAACTTTAAAACTTTAACATAAAAAATTCTACTCAACATTAAACTTTAACATAAAAAAATCTACTCAAAAATATGAGGATGGAAGCAGCTTACAGCTGCCATTGATTTACATAATACAAGTCAACTGTGAAGCAGTTTGTTGGGATTAAATTTAGAATCGATATATACATCTGTTAATTATTACAAAAGTACTTGATTATAAAAGTGTGAAATGAATATCAAGAATATGTTTATATTATACATTTTCTCTCTCTCTCTCTCTCTCTCTCTCTCTATTATGTTAAAGATTAAAAAGTATTGGGGTGGGGGTAGAGGATTTGACACTCTAAAGTATCAAGTTTTCTTTTGATTTAAATTTTTAACTTAAAAGTTTCAGAAAACTGATAAGGGCTTTGTAATTCCTGTAAGTATTGATGTCAATATATTTTGAATCCTTTAATAATATAATTTAAGTGTTTCCAGATTCATAATGAATTAATAAATCTCTAATTTTTTTTATGTATACAGCTATTTAGCTGTTTAAATGGTTTTAATGATTCATTTATTCTAGAAAAGTAGATTTTCCCTTCAAAAGCCTCTACCTGAATAAATCCCTTACGTCTACAGCATTTTACTACTAAGTTATTGTCTAGTGAGGCATGTAGTAAGAACCTAATAACTACAAGCATAGTTGTTTATAAGAACCTACTTGCTCAGAAACATTTAACTGTTTTCAAAATGTATTGTTTTTAACCCTCTAGGGCCATTCGTATCATATTTGATACAGTATGAAAACAAGCGTTGAAAGAAATATTTTCCTGAAAAATTTTTTAAGAGAAATATTTTATAAATTTCAAATGAAAGCAGTACTGACTGCTCAGTCAATGAATACCAAATGTTTCCTTATAGGGAAATACCAAATGTTTCCTTATAGGGAAATACTGTATCAAATATGATACGAATGGCCCTAGAGGGTTAATTATATTAGTTCTTATGTCATCTTGTAAAATTGTTATTCTAACTTTGAAAAGGAAAAGAAAGTTAGCAACTTTTTCTAGCTTTTTATTTGAAGCTTATAGAAAAGCTATTGTGAATTAATAAAATATATCCAGTGGTTTGTTTCATACCAGACTTGTTGCTGGACAAATGTTTTATAGCTGATACTTCAATTGAGATTGGTATACTGGGGGTTGCCAGCATATTCATATTATATACTGAAAACCATTTGCACCAGCTTCTTTATTTCTTTGTTAGCTACTTTGATGTGTATCTTCCACATTATATATATATATATATATATATATATTAATTTTTTTCTTCTAAACATCGTATTTTGGCTTTAATTTCAGGTGAAAATAAAGAGAAAAATTCTCCAACATTTGGATAATTCTTAAGTTGGTTCTAAGCTTTCATCTCACATGAGCCATCTTCAGAGAGGTTACAAGGACATTTACATAAAAACATCCACCATCAAAGATAATTTTATCTTGTGTTGACATAAAACTTTGCTAAGCAACGATAAGTTACCAAAAATAGCAAATGCAGTTCTTAAATGCAATGTAATGTGTTATGACCAGATTTAAATGTGATTTTAAGTGTGGATTGTTGGGATTTAATGTAGATGGCCTCCAATATCTGAAGGTTCTTTTTACTAGGTGTATAAGTGAGGATTACTGTATTGTTGACTAAAATCTGTCTGATATTACCTACATAACTATGTTTTTCTAAGAAATGTTGTTTAATTGTACTCTGATCAGAAAAGTGACAGGTAAGTCTACGGGAGAGCGTGGGTGTAGTAAAACCAATATATGTAGTGAGTTTATTATTAGTACCAGACATAGTCTCTGAACGGGCATGTAAATTGGTACACACACACCTATATATATATATATATATATATATATATATATATGCAAAATGATCTGCTACTATATCCACCAGATGTGCATTGTGATGCAGTGGATATTGGCATGGAACTAGAAAGTGAAGAGCAGAGTTCAAATTCCAATTGAATTCATTGCATTCACTTATGCACTTATGCACAATTACCCTTGGATATTAATCCATCACTTATTCCTCCATCTATGGGTTCTATAGTCTTGATTGGCAACCAGTCTACTGCAGAAAGTAATGGCAACTTTGTTAATTTCACTCAGTTGTTTTCTGTTGCCATAGCAGGATGTTACAACACAACTATGAAATTCAAACACATTATTGTTCAGAAATCAGTCTCTTTCAATGACAGGATAAGCTTTTTAGTACTATGAATGAAGTTATATACATAGGTTAAAAAGTGCCTGTCATAAGGATAATGTTGGATCATTTTTTTTTTTTTTTCTCGAACCAAAATTGTCACAGTTTGGCTGCCATATTTAACAGATATTGCATCTTCACATTACCATTTATTTCAATGATCATGGAATTCTCTTAACAAAAAATTCTCTGTAAGATTACAGATGCACAAAGTTTGCTGAGGAGAAATAAAAAGTTATGGGAGGATAAAATTACAAAATTGCCTGAAAGATAGCAAAGCTAAATGGTAGATCTTCAATAAAATTAATATTGAAAATAGACATTTTTTTCTTCTTAATGAATAGAGCTATCTTATTTTAGTTTCCTTATATATGGCTAGAAATCTCAGTACTTTTGTATTTATGAAGGTCGGTATGAATATGTATTCAAACCAATACATCAAGTTAATGCATTTTCTGCAATAAAAATTTGTCATTGATAGTTTTAGACATAGAACTGTAATAATGAAACTTCTCATCATTGGCAGTTAATAGCTTGCTAGGAAGTTTGATATGAATTTTGCAGTACAACTCTTTCCAAAGGAGTGAACTGATTTTGGTCTGGATAAAATAGCTCCTTATTCATGCAGACACGTTTGCTCATTTGTTGTATAATGTCAGCTTAAATAGAAATCAGTTTAATGAAAATGAATACAATAGTTTAAGAACTTTAGGGATGAGCACAGATATTGTTTGAGATACATAATGATGCCGATATATATGTAATAAGATTTTATCAATAAAAAACAATGTCAGCTTTAGACACGAACGAATTGTTTAAATTTGACAAATGGTTAATGAGCAAAAATTGAGCCTCATGAGCTAAATTAATCCTGGTAATATGAATTGGGGCATATTTTATGCCTGTTTAAATTCATTTATTAACTAAGCTGACATTAAATAGATTAGCTTAATGTTAGGGATCAGTTTGATTGGTATCATTAATTATGAGAAAGCAGTGTGAAATTAGTTAAAACATCTGCTTAAAATAAATTTCATAATCCTTACAAAAAAGGCTTAATTTTGTTTTAGGAATCACTCTCCTTCAATGGTTGAAATAAACTTTTTAGTACTACAAAGTACTACAAATGAAGTTACATACATAGGTTAAAAAGTGTATGTCATCAGGAAAATGCTGGATCATTCCCCCCCCCCCCCACCAAAATTTCATTGATTTCATGAAGTCATTTTAATTTCCCCCCCTTTTTTTTACAAGGTTTTTCTGGGAATTCTATTTTCTTTTCTGAATTTTTTTTTTTTTTTTACCTGACAGTTTCATTTAAGCCAAGTTTACCAAATAACTTTCCAAGATGTTTCTTCTAGAAAAAAAACTATCTCTGTTAAACATCTTTCTGGTAAAGTTTGGCTAATATTTTGAGATGAGTTTAAGGTCAGATTTAAGGCTGTAAAATGTTTAAATTTAAAAGTTTAAGTAAGCATAATATAATTTCCCTAGTGTTGCCTTTTCTGTTCATTATGTTATGTACTTTTTATAAGCATACTCTACTTTGACTCTATTTGTACAGATTTTCTGTTGCACACAGCTGTAGAAATGCATTACCTAAATAGCTTTTCTTTTTGTTCGTACAACTTAAGGTTTTCTTTTGATAGAAACAATGAAGATACTCAAGAAAAGCACTTCCCTTAAATGAGAATGGTGGTTGTTTCCAGGATAACTGATATTTTTCTCTCTCCCTTGTCCAAATTGTAACTACCAATATCCATCAAAATCACCGGCGCATGTTACCAAAATTTGAAACCACGCTAATTCTTGCTGAGTAGCAATTGAATCAAGAGTTGTAGTAATGGTAATCCTATGGAATGTGAGGTTTTTTCGTTTTCACCTTCTTGCCTCTACTTTGATCTATATGCTTGCAACCATATGTTGAAACACTGGTTTTGATCATCAATGTTAAGCATTGTTGAGCCTGGTCAGTGCCTTGATGGATGACCACTTAGGAGTACCAGGTACTGTAAACTTTAATGTGCAGGTGGTGTAGACCACTTGGTAAAAGAGAGGCTTACAGTTCAAGGTTCAGTTGCTTCTTTTTAGGACTGTATATCTTCTCATTCAAACCTTCTCAAAAATGTATATCTGCTGACTTGTCTATATTTCTGAGATGAGGTATTGTAATTATTTACATTATCTGACCTGTTGCTCTCATCTTTGTTGCCTTAATCACATTTCAGCCATTGTATGCTTCAATCACCCAAAAAAAAAGGTTGGAGCAAACAATATCCAGAATGTTGTGAATATATCAGCAAAGATGAGGACAACAGTTTGAATAATGTAAATGCCTTATTTTTGTATTTAGAATGTAAACAAAGCAGTTTCTCAGGACTTGGGACTTTTTAAAAATTATTTTATCTGAAACTAGCAGCAAAGCCCGGCGTTGCTCGGGTGTAATGAAAGCTTTACAACTAATCCATGGTCCTGGAGCTCAGACTCAGCCTAAAGAATATTTGTGAAGTTTGGTGAGAATCGGATAAAAATTGTGGATTTGTATAAAGGACATACAGACAGATAAACACACACACACACACACACACACACACACACACACACACAAACATCTTGCCTTTTTTTATTTTTATATATATATATATATATATATATATATATATATATATAATCGATTTTCTGCACTATTGTAAGAACTGCAACCTTGAAACTTCTGAATATCGTTTCTTATGTCTTTGTCTATGAGTGTATCAAATTTGATTAAAATTGGACCACTCCTTCTATAACCCGATTTTGTTCGATTTTTTTATATTTATCAAGGGTACCTTGACACAAAACCTAGCTAAGAACACTCGCAGATGCTTATAGTACAACTGTAAATTTTCAAGAAAAATCGGTTTAGCCGTTTCGGAGTCTATAGGTAACGGACACACACACACACAGTTCCATTTATAAATAAGTTTAGATTTATTTCTTGTTACTTTAAATTTTATATTTTGGTGGTTCATGCTCTTGAGTTTTTTTTTAGCAGTGAATACTGATATATATGGTATCATAAGTTATATATACACTTAACTGATTACAGTAGGCATCAGGCATGGTCAAATTTATTTACATTTGAGATATATAATTACTGCAACATTCATGGCATTCAGCCAGGTAAGATCTTAACTATATTTGCTAATCGTGACCTTGGAGTTTAACTTGTTTGCTCTCTTTAAAGGGCTTTATGAAAAAAAAAACAAAAAAAAACTAATTTCCAAGTTTTCTAACATAAACTATTCTGAATTGTAGTTTTTGTTTCTGTGCAATTAATGTTTTCATGTTAAGAATTATGTAGGAAAATAAACTGAGCGATTAGTTAATTTGGCAATTAGTTTATAGAAATTCTCGATATTTTTATAAAAAAAAATTGTAACAAATATTTCCTTTTCTCAGGTTGTTTTAGTTTCCATGTTATATAAGTATTTGCTTCTTTTTTTCTTTTATTTTCTTTTTCTTTTCTTTTTTTTTTTAATTTCCTGAGCAATTTAATGTTTGATGCCTGATTTTTAATTTTTTTTTTCTGAGATAAACATAATGGTTGTTTGAAAATAACTAAATTAAGAGATAAATAGATATTCAGAAACAGCTTTGTTGTTCAGATGGTTTTTAAGTCCTTTTTATTAGAGGAGAGGAATTTTATCTTGTATTACGTCAATTTTTTTTTTTTATTCCAGTAGTAATATCAACAGTTCTGTAATGTTCATTTTCGTTACGTTTTTATTTTTTTAAATAGTATTTTAGTTTTTCTATTTTCATTTCTGCCTTTCTTGAACAGTATTTGATCTTCTATTCTGGTAATCCCTAATAAGTCACTTCCAGAAATGAAACCTAACATTTATGGTTTTCTAATGTGAACTAAAAAAACGTACTGCTTGTTCATTTTTTATATATAGTGTTCACCATGTACAAGGACCACTCAAGGTAGAGGGTTATATAATGAGAGATATCTAAACTTATTTATAAATGAAACTTTGTGTGTGTGTGTGTCCATTACCTATAGACTCCGAAACGGCTGAACCAGTTTTCTTGAAAATTTACACGCTTGTACTATAAGCGTCTCCGAGTGTTCTTAGCTAGGTTTCGAGTACCCCCGATAAATATTGATAATCGGGTTATAGGAGTGGTTCGATTTTAATCAAATTTGATACACTCATAGACAGACATAAGAAACGATATTCAGAAGTTTCAAGGTTGCAGTTCTTACAATGGTGCAGAAAATTGATTTTTATATATATATATATATATATATATATATAAAAAACGGTAAGATTTTTGTGTGTGTGTTTATCTGCCTGTATGTCTTTTTTTTTTCTTTTTTTTTTTTTTTTCAGCCCTTTTATTTTAGTTTTTGCTTCGGGTTTGGCTCTAAGTAGGTATAATTGTAGTTCTTAGTCTCAGCCATGATACCATTTACTCAGAGGATTTATTAGCCTTCAAAATTCAGTTTACAATGAAAAAAACTTATTTTATATCGATACGAGGAAATCAAAATTTGACTTATATCCATTCATTTTTCTTTCAGCCTACGGTTTCGCTTTGACTGCAAACAACTATTGCTTTTTAGTCTTTCATGCCAATGTCTAAAGAGTCTGAGCTTCAGGAACATAGATTAGTTGTAAAGCTTTCATTACACTCGAGCAATGCCGGGCTATACTGCTAATAGTGGATATGTGTAGAAGATAACTGTTAATCCTAGACTTGAATAGCTTAAGATTGTAGTGATCAGGAAAGAAACCTCTTGGGAGCCAGTTTCACAAGGCAGTGGTTTAGTAGAAAAAGCTTGAGTGAAACTTGTATCTCACCAGGGGAACATGAAGGGAATGAGGATGGTTCATTACAATGTGTGTAGCATGGTACTTAGCCGTAAATGTTTCGTAGATATTCCTAATTAAAACCATGTTCTTTATATCATGGATCACACTCATTACTTTGAAAAATATACACACAATTTACAAAAGATTTTGCTTTCCTCATACTTTGCTTCATTTAATTTTTTATTTAACTGGTGTGTATCAAATGTTTTAGTCAGTTAAGTGCCATATGTGATACATGCTTGGGCGATCATGTCTCGAAAGAGACCTAACTGACTGGGCAGAAACTTATCCAACAGTAGGTTGGCATTACTTTCTGCGGTAGACTGGTTGCCAGCCAAGGCTATAGAACCCAATCAGTTCTGTTATTTAACCCATAGCTGGAGGGAAGAGATAAATTAATACCTTTCTCAAAGATATTTGCGCATAAGTGAGTGTAAGGAATTAATCTGGAATTCGAACTCAGCTCCCCGATTTCTTGTTCCAAACTGATATCCACTGCACCACATCAGATGCTTACATTTCTGTTAAGCAAACCCACACCATTGACATAGTTGCTATTATCGGCACAAACATTAAATGTTCTGAAAGAAATCTGATAAAAAGATCCAATTTCCTTGTTACTTGATATGTTTTGATTTAAAGATCTTGATGGCTTCTTGAGTTGCACAAATATCATCTCATAGATCTTAACCCAAATTTTCCATTTTTAGAGCTGAGCTTCCTTAATTTCAATGCATAGTGACTGACTGGAAATTTAATATTCATGCCTCCTGCTGTGACTTTTGAAATAGATGCATTCTTGGATGTATCAAATGATCTAATGAAACTTTAATTGCTTGATAAGTATTGCATAAGACTAGCTAAAGAATTACTTTGAAAATTGTATGAAGTATTTTTTTATGTTCTGGATTGAGACAATTTAAGAAGATTGTCTAATTTGTGTTAGTGCATATATGAAATTATGTATGCAATCTTGGTTGCATTCATATAACCTGAATAATAAGAATCTGCAATTGATGTAATATTGATTCAATACAAAATTGTCTCATATTGATGGAAATAAATTAATTTCACTAAATATGACTGATTATAGCTACATTTTTTTTGTTCAAATCCTGTATGTATTTTTACATACAGCCATGCAAATAATAATGAACATGAGGCTGCATGGTTGTATCAGATTGCATTTACAGACTGAAAGCTGCCGAGCCTTCTACCCTTTGTTTTGGTGTGAGGATTTCAACCCCAAAGTTTTTTTTGTTTTTTTTTAAATTCTGCACATACATACATATATATATATATATATATATATATATATATTTATTTATATATTTATTTATATTTATATATATTTTTATATATATATATATATATATATTTATTTATATATTTATTTATATTTATATATATTTTTATATATATATATAGGCAGCAATATTTTAAACTTCATTCATTAGAACCTACCAACAAAAAATCTTTGTCAGTAGTTTTTAACAAAATATAAGAGTAGACATTGAGATGAACACCCAATGCCAAAAGCCTGTTTCATGCTTAAGCGCAATCTTTAGACCATGAAGATCATGTTTAGGAATGAAACACTGTTGCAGCTGGTATCAATGTCCACTTTTATATTTACATCTGCCTTATCTCTGATATTGAGCACTTTAATCCATAAATATAGATCTTAAAACTATATTTTATGTATAAAATTTTTGTATGAGGTTCAAGATCTTCTTCCATTGAGGCAGAGAACACACACCAAGTTGTCTACTCAAACTGAACAGCTGTTTTGTTAAATGAAAGCATCATAACCAACTCCTGGATGGATTGGGAATAATACCATCCCCAACAGCAAATGCAACAAAATGTCTATTTAACCTGGTTTTAAAATTTCTGAACCAGTCTTTTATCATCTGTTCCAAACAGTTTCAATACTATGGCTTTCACTGCTATCCACACAGCAAACTGGTCATAAGTTAGAAAAGATTAAATCAAGAGTTTGTGGCACATTCATCTCTTATTTCCTTGTTCTCATTCTTTCTCCTGTAGAGAATCATTTATCTTTCAGTTTTTAATGTTTTTGTTTTCTCTTTTCTGAATCTTTAATGTTCATTATTCTGATGGAATTACTGAAGTATGGCCTGGAGATGCTACTATCTTCTCCCCATTTCTCTGCTCTCCGCTTTGTACACATCACCCAAATAGAAAACCAATAAAGCACATTAAATCGCTTGAGTGATCGCAATTCAGAGCCTTCTGCTTTCGGCATTGTTTTGTTCTTCTACTTTTCATTTCATTACTATTCATATCTACTCAAAGATGCTTTTTACTTTGTTTTATTGAAACTAGTTACTGTTTATTGCTGATCTTGCTACTAAAAATATTTTAAAGTACTTTTATTTAGTAATGAACAAGTCAAAATTGATGTTGATAGAATTTAGCAAAATTTATTTTTAATACAAACCAATTTGAAAATGTTCATTTTGTAAGTATATTATAGCTGACTCTTTTTTTTTTTTTCCCTCCCAGTTTTATATAAAAAAAAATCTTATAATAAAACAATTTTCTGCAGCCTTTTGAGATTAAATATGATCTTGTTATTTTGTTGAAACAAATTTTGTTTCACTCATTTGGCTAAGACAATTTAGGTTCACATGGTTAATGTTATAGAAAAAAAAAATTGCTTTATAGAAGTCGAACTTGTTTTGACTAATTAATACAAATCTTGGTATCTTGTATAGTAACCAAAGAATAATTTTTTTTTAAAGATAACGATTTAGTAATGTAAGTCTTAATTAATCCATAGCTGTTAGAGAAGAGGTGGATTCATGTCTTTACCAAGGGTATTTGCAAATAAGTGAATATAACAAACCCAACTGGAAATGGAACTCTGCAATTATTCGTTACACCACCTACACATCAAAGCTTAAAGCATTTGGTATTTCTATCTAGGTACCGATCAGGTTCAACATCATATAGAAGCCGGTGTTACAACATGATGTGGCTGTAAACTATTTCAGGATAGTGATAAATAGTTTAAATGAATTGTTGCTATTTTTCATTTGATTGGAAAAGCAAATTCATTTTTATTTTTTGAAAATCACTAAAATCTTTCGTCATATTTGAATATTCCAGCTTCAGTTCTTGAACTGGTTTGGAGAAAATACAACAAAATTAATTATTGAATCCTCTTAATATTTAATATTTGACCAACTGACTGTTAGTGGATGTGCATTGTGGCGCAGTGGATATCGGCTCGGAACGAGAAATCGGAGAACCGAGTTCGAATTCCAGTTGAATTCCTTGCATTCACTTACGCGCAAATACCCTTGGGAAAGGTATTAATCTGTCTATTCCCTCCAGTTATGGGTTAAATAATAGGACAGATTGGGTTCTATAGCCTTGGTCGGCAACCAGTCTACCGCAGAAAGCAATGGCAACCTACTGCGGGATAATCTTCTGCCCAGTCAGTCATGTCTCTTTAGAGACATGATTGCTCAAGTATGTATCGCGCATGGCACTTAACTGACTGACTGACTGTTAGTTTCAACCTCCTGGGAATGACTACTATCTACACACTCCAAATTTATAGACCAGTCCTATAGATGCATGCTGACAATTTTTTATCAATAAAAATATACAATTACTGGTTTCATCTACCTTTGCTTTTTTGTTTTTTTTTATCTTGAAGTTAAATTGTTACAATTACTTTCTGTTTAAGCATTTCGCCAGTTTCAGATAACCATGACCACTACAAGACTTTTCTGTCCACAGAGAATAGTTAATCTCAAAGCATCTTGAAGGTGAAAAGTTTTAATATTGAATGATAGTTTTAAAATTGACAATCATGATTAATAAATAATAAGAAAATAAATCTATTAGAAATTAACCTTTTTCTTCAATTTTTCTTTTGAGAATCTCATGGTATGAAACTTTAACTTTCTTGCTCCAACTCTCAAATTTATTTGAGCATAAATATGAAGGACAATTGTATTTTTGTTTGATTCCTGACATTTTGATATTTTGGCTTTATCTTTAATGTTCAAACATTTCATTTCTCCCGTTGTTGGGGAGAGGTGCAGCACTGGTCATTCCTGCAGATTTCTACCCTCTATCATCATACAAAGAACAGAGGATGTAGGATTGGTTACAAAAGTTTACTTATTGGTCTTAGTTCTCTATTTTATTTACATTTTGTTTTTCTGCTCAGTAACCTTTCCTGGGATGTGCATTGGATAAAGTAAAACACATACAGAACTTTCAAATACGTGCGCCTATTCATACAAAATGGTCATACGTAAATTCTGAGCAAAAATTTCATTTAATTAGAAAATAATGCAGATATGACTCTTGTAATCTGGAAAAATTGATGAATTCATTCATTCATTTCATACAGCATTTGCAGATAATTTAAAGCTAGAAAATAGTTTGAGATTGTAAGATTTTTATTTTATTTTTATTTATTTATTTTTTAATAATAGTTTAGTGATACAATTCTTATTAATTAATCCATAGCTGGGGAGTGGAGACTAGTGATTTATTTTTTTCCTAAGGGTGTTTGTAAGTAAGTGAATATAACAGTTCCAACTGGAATTGAAACTTGGCTCTCTGATTATCAATGCTAAGCCATTCTCTATTGTGCCACCTGGTATCCTCAAGTAGTCACTCATTAAGGTACTGACCAGGCTTTTTCAACAGCATGTGGACATAAGCCTTAGAAAAATGGAAGATAAAATCGGAAAATAAATGGTGACAGGTTTCATGTCTTAAATATGAATATCTTAAATTTTAATATCGGTGCATATGATTAAGATTTAAACAGAAGAGATTAATGTAGAGATTAATGAAGAGATTAATGTAGAGCGTATAGAATGCTCTCTTTTACTATTTTATTAGCATTAATTATCAAACTTCCGACATTACCTCTCCTCCTAGCTTCAAACAATTATTAGTCTTCTAACGACTCCTAAATGCTATTTATATTGTATACATTGTTTTTGTTCTTTCAAATAGACAAAATGTTAGGATTGATAAGAAAGGCAAAACTAACTAGGAAAAAAGATTTCATGGACACTTTTGCTGCATAAAATAAGCTTCCAACAAATGCTGATTTTTGTTCCTAAGCACAGTTTAGATGTGGCACAAGGTCAAAAGTTTTTGAGACCCAGAAAGGATCGAACTCACTACTCAATTGTAATGATTCCAGTGAGACCAGCTTGATAACCATTACACCACATCAAGGTGCCCAAGCTTCCCACAAATTGAATACATTAGAGAACACATTTGTCTCAGAAGCATAAAAAAAAGTTTAGACTATGATGCAACCAACTTTTCTTGAAGGCCAGTTCTTCATTCTCAAAAGCGGGGCAACTTGGAGTAGATTTTGATTTCTATTGAAGGTTCTCAAGAAAACTTATAGTAAACTTTTTTAATGTATTTCTTTATAGAGACACAAAAATTCTTAAATTCTGTGCCTTTGTAAGGTAGCTTACTAATTTTTATATCATATCTGAATATTATTTTCACTGTTAACAAAACTTATGTTTCAAAATATTTGGGATTTACTTTCAGTGTGAAGTGTCAGAAAGAAAAATCCATTCTAAGAGCAATTTACTTAGTGATTAATTTTGTAGTCATAAGTTTTGTGCACTGTTAGAAAGACAAAATAAAGCTTTGTTGATTAGGTCTTTCAGTTGACTTTTCTCTTTTTTTCTTTTTTTTTTTTAAGAATGTAATGTGCATTGTGGTGCAGTCGATTTCAGCTCAGAACGAGAAATTGGGGAACCAAGTTCAAATTCCAGTTGAATTCATTGCATTCACTTATGCACAAATACCCTTGAGAAAGGTATTTCTCTTCCATCCAGTTATGGGTTAAATAACTGGACATATTGGGTTCTATAGCCTTGGCCGGCAACCAGTCTACTGTAGGAAGCAATGCCAACCTACTGTGGGATACTCTTCTGTCCAGTCGGTCATGTCTCTTTCGAGACATGATCGCCTAAGCGTGTTTCACATATGGCACTTAACTGACTGACTGAACTCTTTAATAAATTGATAATCTGCATCTGTTAAGTTTGCTTTCTAATCGCATGACCTGAATCTCATCATAGTTTGCCAGAGAGGACATGTCTTGATGTTATCAGCCTGGGGAAACGTTTCCAGTGTGTGTGACATTTTGGGAAAGTGCCTGAAAACCATACCACAAGTTCACCCAAGCATTGTAAGTGAAATTGAGTTGACAGATTTGTTTATCGATGGTTGTGCGAGCACAAAATCACAAGTCATTATGAGTGAGGATTGTTCACACCAGATTATGCACTTCCAGAAAACTGTAACTATAGTATAGTTGCAGTATAAACTAAAAGTGAGGTTTGAACAGTTGTCTGCAACAGAAATTAGCTGACTACTCTAGCAGGATATGCATTGTGGTGTAGTGGATATCAGTACGGAACGACAAATCATGGAGCGGAGTCCAAATTCCAGTTTCCAAATTCCAGTTGAATTCCTTGCATTTACTTATGTGCAAATATCCTTGGGAAAGGTATCAATCTGTCTCTTCCCTCCATTTTGTTGGTTAAATAACAGGACAGATTGGGTTCTATAGCCTTGGCTGGCAACCAGTCTACTGCAGAAAGTAATGGCAACCTACTGCGGGATAATCTTCTGCCCAGTCAGTCATGTCTCTTTAGAGACATGATTGCTCAAGTATGTATCAAGTATGGCACTTAACTGACCCTAGCAGACCTGCATACTTGAATATAAGAGGCCAATCATCACAGAAAGCTGATCACAGAAGTTCAACAAGAATTTATTAATTAGGTATTATTAATGTTAAATTGACTATATTGGAAAAAGATTTGTAATTTGAATTTTTTGCTTTTTTTTTTTTTAATTTTTTTTTATATAAATGTGTATTTTACAAGTATGAGACTCATTACTTTTTTTTTTTTTTTATTACCATAGTTGAAAATCAGTTGATACCAATATTGCTAACTTGTCAAAAATGCAAAGAAGAAAAAATTATTCAAATTACCCGCCCTTTATCGGCTATTTGATAAAAAAAAGGAAAGAGATTGAACCATAAAGCTTATAGCTTCAGACACCATCCATTAAACTCAAAGCTATTTCTCTGAACTGTTTTATTGAGTAGTTGTTAGAATTTCAAAAATCCTTCGTTTATTTTTCTTAATTCCCTTAAAATGCTTCTTTTCAGTTTAGTATCCCCTTTGTTATCTCTGCATTCCATTCATTTGACTAATCTCTGGAGATTTTTCCAGAATTTGTATTGTTTCCTTTTAAAGAATGTTGTCTTTCATCTTCAAACAAAAGAGATCCATTTTGAAACTCATGATTTTTATGTCTTAGCTTTTTCTTCAGTTCTAATCTTCGTTATTTTTACTTTCAATGATATTGAGTAAAACATTACAACTAAATTTCTACCTTTTTTTCTAAAACTGATGTAAAGGAAAACTTTTCCAATATGTTAAAATTGATAGCATTTGCAGAAAAATATTTTTCAGTTTTAATATTTATATATATCTACTTACAACTTTTTTTTTCTTGGTCAACAGAAAATTAAATTTTCAATGTTTAAGTATCTTTTTCAAAATTAGAAGCTTTAAGAATATTTTTTTTGTAATCAATATCAACATGCTATGGCTATTTTCTTTTCTTTTTTTCTTTTCTTTTTTTCGTTTCTTTTTTTTCGTTTCTTTTTTTTCGTTTCTTTTTTTTCGTTTCTTTTTTTTCGTTTTTTTTCTTTTTTTTCGTTTTTTTCTTTTTTTTCTTTTTTTTCTTTTTTTCTTTTTTTCTCTTTTTCTCTCTCTCTTTTCTCTCTCTCTCTCTCTCTCTCTCTCTTTTCTCTCTCTCTCTCTCTCTCTCTCTTTTCTCTCTCTCTCTCTCTCTCTCTCTTCTCTCTCTTCTCTCTCTAATGACTGAAAACCGTAATTATAGGAACAATTCCTAATGATTGCAAATAAGTTTTTAAGGCTTTTTTCTACAATTACAGTAATAATTGAAATAATTTTTTTTATTAAAAAGTAAACTTCTCTTTGTCTATTGTTGTAGAAATTTCAGCTTAAAACCTTCTGCTTTTTTCTAATTTACTGAAGTTTTCAAAGATTAAGCATCCAGATGATTTTTTTTTTAAAAAACATTGTTAAAGATAATTACATTTATATATATATATATATATATATATATAAATCTCTTTTCATATGAATTCATCTCTCTCTATATCTGAAATTATTCCTTGAGTTTCAGAGCTGAATAGTTGGCTTGACATTTGAGGCAAATCTTTTGTCAGCTCAACTCCCCGGGCTGTCAACCAAATAAAATTGAGAAAAAACAATAATTAATATCTGCAATAAAAAGATATTCTAATAATTACCATGAGAATAATGAATTGGATTTGTAAAACCTGGACTTTTCCTATTTACTAATTCTCATGATACCAACATCAAATTAAGAGATTTTCTTTTAATTATATATACACATATATATAATTTTTACACATATGGCCTATTTGGCAATGTCAACTATGCTAACACCCTTGAATTGATATACACAAGTTAAATTTATTATTAGAATGAAAGAGGTAATTTGTAAAATTTACTTTACAAAATGCAATGTTGTTGCTGACAATTAATCAGCACATATTGGGGTGTCCAAAACATTATGCCGATTTTTAGTTGTTCACGTTCCAGCACATTCCATTTAGGACCTATCAACAGATATATGCTTACATTTTTGATTCGAGCACACTTCAGTTTCTTGAGAAAGATTAAAATTACTTAATTCATGTCAATTTTGCATCCCTATGAAAATGGAAGATTATAAACATGCATTTTAGATAATGCTTTTTTTTATTATTATTACTGTAAAGGCAAAAATGGCTTACAAGTAACAAAAAAGATGTACAGTGAAGGTTCTTTAGCTGACAGAACTCTACAAAAGTGGTTCACTAGGTTTCAAGTTGGTGATTGTAGCCTTATTGATAAAGAATGCTCAGACATACCCACTAGAGATGATGTCCAAACGAAGACATTGAGAATAACTGGCATTACATAATGTGAGAATTTGCAGAAACACTAAATTGATCATAATTCACTATCCATGAGCATTTATTGAAACTTGGGTACTCAAATCACTGCCATGTTTGGGTACCACATGGTCTGTATGAAAGGAATGTTTTGGTTTACATTTCTATCTTTGATTTGTTGTATTTTTTTTTTCTTAAGCAAAGCTGGTACAAAAATTTAAATACCTGCGAAGTGTTATAACAGAAGATGGAAAGTGCGACACAGATCCGAAGGCAAATTGGCATGGCGAAGGAAGCATTCCAGATGTTGAGTAAAGTATTAATAAACAGGACAATTTTGCTAGAAACAAAGAGAGTACTGGATTGCTATGTGCTGTCCATTCTTCAATATGGCAGTAAATGCTGGACAATATCATCAAAGATGAAGGGAAAACTTGAAGCAACTGAAATGTCCTTCTACAGAAGGATGCTGCGAATATCATGGATCGAGCATGTGAGCAATGATGAGATCTTAGAAATGATGGAAACAAAAATAAAATTAATACTGAGCATCAGGAAGAGACAGCTGAAGTTCCTGGGACATGCAATGAGGAAGGAGGGCTTGGAGGGGAAAAAGAGACGGGAAAGCAACGGATAACATATTTGAAGGACCTAACCTAACGGAACAAGGGTTGCATGGTGTAACAGGAGAAGGCGTGCTCAGAGCCACCAGGGATAGAGAAACATGGAAAGCCATGATCGCCTACGTCCTGAAGGGATAGGGCACATAGAAGAGAAGATCATTTGCAATAATGTTCCGTGAAAAAGTTCCTTGAGTAAGCAGGCTTTCATGCTCAGAAAATCATGCTGTGCACCTGGTGGGATTGGAATGGTAACTTAATGAGCTTCTACCAAGTAAACAGTCAGTTGATTCTGAAAAGTAACTGGATGAATTAAAGGCAGCATTTCAAGAAAAATGCTCAGAATTGGCAAACAAGAAGTGTTGTTTCTCATCAGGATAATGCCAGACCTCACATTTCTTTGGTGATCAGGTAAAAATTGTTGCAGCTTGGCTGGGATGCATTAACCCACCTGCCATATTCACCAGACATTGCTCCTTCAGATTTTCATTTATTCGGGTCCTTACAAAATAATCTCAATGGTAGACATTGTAATTCTTTGGATGACATAAAAAAATACATCTTAATGGGTTCTTTGCTGAGAAACCACTGACATTCTGGAAAAACAGAATCTTTAAGTTGAAGGAAAAATAGAGAAAGGTTGTGCAACAAAATGGTCTATATTTAGTTAAATAAATATTTAATAGCATAGTTTTGTTTTAGTTTCCTTTAAAAAATTGACATGAATTTTCCAGACGATCCATTATAATGTCAGTCAAATTCATTTTCTTTTTAATTTGAAATATTAAGGTTTGTCTTTGTAGCAAAATGTTTTGCATGACCTTTTGAAGGTATTCTAATTTGTTTGGATTAGATGAATGGCACAGTTAAAATAGTTTGTTTCTTGACTGCTTGTAAGTCAGGGTTTAGTATTGCTTTTTTTACAATTCAGCTGCATACCTTTACCAGTAGACATGTATTTTTATTCAGAATTTAGACAATAGAAAAATCAATTTTTACAGTGCAGTGTTTGCATTCTTTTTTATTTTCAATGATGTGTACTCTGTACAAGGCCCAAGAGCCACTCAAGTTTATTACAGAGTCAGAGCACAGTTTATGGAGATATGTGGGGAAGTGTTATTGTACAGGGGTTATCTTATCTATTCTTTTTCTGTTAATTGTGGGAGTCCGTTTTAGTGAAGGGTAATTGTATAGCAACGGAATTTGGCCTTGTGGTAGATAGCCCACTATAAGTCATAAAATGATTATAAAATCAAGAAAAGCAAATTGAGTTGAAAATAATATATATATATATATATATATATATATATCTCAATGTTTTACAATTAAAGCAATACTTGAATATAAAGGTCCAATGGAGGTTAGAATGTTCATGGCAAATAATGAGCTGAAAGAGATAAAAGGCTTAGGAATGTGGGGAGCGGAGGAATGTCTTTGAAGTAGTCGCTCCTGAGGTCATTAAGTACTTTTGAGATAGTGAAGAAGTGATGTGAGGTGAAGGGAGGCAAATGTAGTAGCCACTCGACTTAAGAGGATATTAATTACATTCTTCTCCTTGGTCTCTGCGTCAGTCTGTCTGCTGGGGTCTTGTCTGTATCTGCTTTTTATATCAAAACAGCTCATTTTGGAATTTCATACTTGTATTTGATTCTGGGCTTTCCATTGGCTGGTAAATAAAATTCACGTAGGCTCGCAAAATGGAAATTTGATATTTGATTAATTTTTATTTTTCAACCAGAACATCTGCGCGAATACACCTGCGCAGAGACAATTTTTGTTCATTTGCTTTCTGGTTGTTATAGAGCAAACATCCAGTCCCTCGCTTTTGCTCGGTCGGTATCACCACAATTGGACCTATCCTTTTTGGACTATAATGAATTCTTCATATTATTATGAATAGTTGAGTCACCTCGGTCTAATACTTGGCAGTCAGACTGACGTGTAACACTCTTGTATTTGTTTTCTGTTTAATATATATGTTTCACTAATTCCTGAGTTCGAGTTTTCTTCCGAACCTATTCTGGGTCCACAACAGGAAGGTAACTATTAACACAAGACTTATTGCAGTGAGCAAGGAAGCATCTTCCACTAAGTAGTGGTTCATGAGAAGAAACTTGTGAAAGGTTCACAAACTTGCCTATAATATATACTGAAATTTTGAATGCCTAAAGCTACAAGGTTTGAATAAGCAATTAATGACTTTTTGTTCATTCTTGGGTGCAACTTGGTCCTGGGTATGACGGTAAATTGCATCTGGCAGCAAGGCCTCTGTTAGGGAGGTTGTGAGGAGCATAGAACCACCTCTTAATTGCTGTTGTTCCCAGATTCACTCTGACCCAGAGTGGTAGCATCTATTAGGGTTCCAACTATGGGCAAATAGCTAAATCCCCTCCCTCGCAAACTGGGGTCATATTACAAACAATACCTTTTTAAAAAAAAAAAAAAATTACCAGCAATACATTTTTGAATACAAAACTAGAAGATATCTTCAGTTTTCAAAAAAAAAAAAAAATCTTTCTGGCATTAAATAACCCACAGAGGTTGATATGCCATTAAACAAAACTCAAACACAGGTGCAACTTGTTGGAGCTCCCTTAATATCAGAAGTGATGCATTGTCTCTTGCTTTCATAGCACTGAAAATATGTAATTTGTTTGCTGTTAATTTAACTTCCTCTTTAATTTCACTTCTACAAATTCAGTTGTTTTTCTGTAACAGATTTGAATCACTTCACTGTCTCAGAAATTTTCAGTCATTGACTTGGGTGATATATTAAACATGTCTTATTTTCTTGGAGTTCTACGGAATTGGAGAAAACATTACTGATAAATTATATAACCTCTCTAGTGATTTCCAGTTTTTGACATTCAATTTAATGCTTTCAACTTAGTTATGGAAAACTCCTTTAGCATACTATCAATTTACTGTTTTAGATAAATTATGAAATAAGTAGTGAAGTAATCATTCTAAAATATGTAGTTAATCAAAATAAGCACTGCATAATTTGTTGTGAATCATAATTATGACATGCTAAAACACCAACTAAGAAATCTGTTATGTCCTACTAATAGAATTCTGTAGGAATCCAACTGTGACATCACATTTTCAGTTCAAGGAAACATTGCTTAATCCATAAACATACTTGTTGAGTTCACATGAGATCAGTTTGCTTCTCTTGGTAAGTTAATAAACATTTTTTTTATCTATCATTTGTCTTTGAAGAAATACACTTTTGATGTCTACAGAATTTAATTTCCATGAACTGAAACTACTGTTATCATTCTCAAAGACTCATACGTGCAAGCTAGCAGAACCTGTTTGAATATCATCTTAGTTCTTCAAATCTATTGCTATTTAGCTTTCTCTTGGCATGCTTCCATAAGATGTGTATTTTAAACTACACACCAATGGTTTTAATTATTTTCTATCTAAGCAAAAACCTTTTATTTAAGCAAGTCAATCTGTCATTATGGAGGGTTTGTAGGAGGTCATCTTATGATAACAGCCATTATGCAAATGCAACCAAAACCTAACAACACAGTGGTGAGAAATATGATTTCTCTGAATTAATAACATTAATTCATGAAACCTTTAAAAAAATTATCACCTAAAATCAGCCTAGAAAAAACAAAGAACAAGGAAACACATAACCCAATCAAAAAGGAAACCCTTATAGACAATACAGAGCACATCACCTATTTTACAAAAAAACACTTCTAAGTATTGCAGAACAATACATAACAAAATCAAAATTTAAACCTGGCAAATATGACACATTGGTTTGATGACAAGTGTAAAAAATGTGACCAGAATACATCATTTGGCTCTAATGTAAGTTCGGATTAAATCCAACCCAAGAACATCTGAATATCTGCAAAATAAAGAGCTGAAGCGTGCAGAATAATTAAATAAATCTAAATTATCTTCATGGAAGAACTTTGTATCCAGTATTAATTCTAACACCAAAACCATATGGAATATGATTTATAAAATCCTTGGGAAAAATAAAAGCACTCCACTGAGACGTTTATGTCAAAGCAATATAAAAACAACTGACAAAGAGGATATTGCAAATTTATTAGCTTCTCTCAAAACTTATCTTCAAATAATTCTTGTAAGCCGTTTCAGAATATCAAAATAAATGAAGAAAAAATTAAACTTCTACTCTAACAAAGAAAATTACAACCAGGCTCTTACTTTACCAAAATTATTAGATTCTATAAAAAAATAAATCTCAGCAGTTAACCCAAATGAAATTCACTATGAATTTCTAAATAAAAATCTACCAAGTATTTCCTTGAATTACCTACACAAAATTTTCAACAATATATGGGTCAGTGGTAATATTCCTGGAAACAATATTGTAATTTCAATCCTAAAACCTAGAAAAGACTTAGAAAATCCCTCAACCTATTATCCAAACATACTTATAAGATGCTTATGAAAAAAGTTTGAAACAATTGTTAATGATTACAATTTTCCAATCTGGCTTCAGAAAGAACAAAAGCACAATCAGACACTTAGTTTCACTGGAGTTTCTTTCATTAAAAAGGAACATTTAATAAGTTTTCTTTCACTCAGAAAAATCTCACTTGGAGAGTACCAAATTCCAATAAGATACCTCATGGAGATATGGTATCATGAAAGACTTAAATGAAATGGGTCTTAAAGGAAGATTACTAATTCTTATCAATGACTTCCTTCATGTCAGTACCACACTTTCAGGCCTATATGAGCAAGAAATGGATGTCCCTCAAGGAAGCATGTTATCAGTAACAGTGTCAAAATGAATGGCATTATTAAATGTTTGAATCCTGGAGTTGACTTTTCACTTTATGTAGATAACTTTCTAATATGTTACAAATCATCAAAAAATATCCATAAAATTGAACAGCAACTCCAACAGTGGGTCACAGAAAATGGATTCAGATTCTCAAAAAAAAAGATTAATATATGCACAATTTTGCCAACTTAGAAAATTACACCATAATCCTGTATGAAAACTCAATGGTAGAGGAGTGCCTGTAATACAGATTACTAGGAATAATCTTTGACAAAAAATTATCCTTTATACAGAAACATTATCATTTATATAGAAACATCTTCATGAGAAATGCAATAAAGCAATACAACTATTCGGTCATCTCTCACAAAGACTAGGAAGCTGGCATATGCTCTTGAAACTCTATCAGGCTTTGGTTAGATCCAAATTGGATTATGGATGCTTTATCTATGATGCAGCAAGATAATCTTACATGAAAGAACTTAATGTCATCTATCACCAGGGTCTTCTTATAAAACATCCCTAATTGAAAGCTTATATGTTGAAGCATACAAACCACCTTTGGCATTAAAACAACATAAGTTAGCATTACAATATTACACCAAACTTTGTTAATGCCCAAGTAATTCAGCATATGTCTGTGTTCTTCAACCACAATATAAAGAATTATATAATTTAAAGAAAAATGCAATTAAACCTCTTGGCATCCATATAGAAAACCCTTTCAATGAACTCAAAATAAACACTGCTCTAATATAAAAAATCTATCTACTCAAAAACTCCACCCTGGTCAATAAAACAGCCCACTGTAATATTAAGTCTGGCAAAATATTTCAAAAACTGAAACTGACACATGTATTTATGGAAGAAATTCATATCTTACAAAAACATAGGAACTGTAAGTATATATATATATATATATATACTGGCGGCTCAAAAAATACTGATAGTAGGAGGTTCAGCTATATTGAATGAAACCATACTTCAAAAGTGTCTACCTGACAAATCCTTGATATTTAGTGCAGAAGCTATGGCAATAGACAGCCTTGGATATTGTCATAGATGGTGAGTCAGACAGATTCATTATATTTTCAGTCTCCCTATATGTTCTTACATCATTGAATTATAAAAACCTGACCAATTCTATAATAACCATACACAATCAATATACTTTGTAACCAAAAACATATATTCTTCATCCCTGGCCATAAGCATCCTAGGAAATGGAAAGGCAGCTAAAGGATCACTAAAAATAAATATATCAAAAACAAAAGTGGCCACAATTTTTGAATACTCATCTAAATAATAGATTGTGCAAAATCAAACCTACAGTTGGGATAAGGCACCATAAAACCAGGCTTTTCTGAAATGAAGAAGTCTTAGCCAGAATCATAATTGGTTATATTAATATCACACATTCATTTCTTTCAAAGGATGAGGATCCAAAATAGTTGTATACAGCTGGTAGTCTAGGTATTTCTGTACAGGTTTGGTGCCATGCAATACATTCATATCAAAGTCTCAAACTGACAAGGCTATTCAAGAATTTACAATTTGTGATTGTCTTGAGTTGATAGTCATTCATTAAAAAGTAATAGAATGTTAAGATTACTTTCAAAGACCAGTTTATATGAATTATAACCATGGATATTTTGTAATAAGTTCTTTGCCATTATGGACCAACTCAGCACTGTCCAGTTTAGATTATGATCATGACTTATTTTCAGTTAGGCATAATCAGATTAATAGTTTTTCTAATAGCTCCAAGGTGATTATCCATTAGTAGTGACGATGTTAAAATTCTACCAATCTTGTACATTAGCATTATTAAACTGTATATCAAGATTACTGAATAGCTACTATAGTGCTCCAAGAAAACTTATTCATCATTTGAATGAAATCTTACACAAATTCAGATAACTATTTTGAATTTGTTATCCAACCTGCACTGAATCTTGTGAATTCATTGATGTCAAAACCATAACTTTTGTTCCAGACTGACAGCTATAGTCTGATTAAAATCATTTGCCAAAGGAAATTTAACAATACAGAATTTTATTACTATTTTTTTCTTTCTCTCTCCTTTTTTTTTTTCTAACGTATGTTAGAGTTGGCTATATTGTCTAAACTGTCAGTATGTGCAGATTTTAAGTACTTCAACCTATTATCAGAGGTATGTCCAAGCTGTCTGTGTAGTTCAGTTAAGGTCTTAGTCATTAACATGATGAATGAAAAAGAAAAAAAGAACTAATACTTTGGATTCCAAGTTGTCAATGATATTAATTCAGTAATGCCCACTTGCTGTGAAGTGTAATTCCACTGGATTTCCAAACATGACAGATTCATCACGTTTTAAATTCAAGATAGTTTGTCTCTTTTCCTTTTTTTAATGACTTGCTCAATAACATTAGCTCTAGTATATCTTTTTTGCTGCTAAAAAAAAACAAAAAACTTGGGTTTGCAATTTTACCATCAACAAATAGTTTACTTTTTGCAATTGTAATATCACTGTTTACTCTGTGAGGGTAGAAATGCAACCATTTTTTTTTTTTTTTAAAACATTGCATTCTGTTAATAATAGTGAGGTTCATTCTCAGAAATTCTTCTTCTTTTTTTTTTTTTTTTTTTTTTTTTTTTTTTTTTTTTTTTTTTTTTAGCAAAAAAAATGTAATGCAAAACTTTCTTCAGCAGATTTGCAGCTCTGCCATATTTGAGTGAATTTATTCAATATGACCATTCTCATCACTAAGTACACTTTGATGTATCCTATATTCTGATAGTATTTTTTTTTTTTTTATTCAGATACTTTTGCTTTTTTGCTTCAGATTTAGGCAATCTATTTTCTTTGGTTTCATTTGGTGTACATTACTGGTCTTTGTTTAACAGTAATTGAATCCACTGTTAGTTTGTTTTGGCCTCTATGACTATTTTCACCGAACATCCATCTTGAGGCTGACTTTGTTCTTGTGCTGCAGATCTGTAATTGCACATGGTGTTAGGTTTGTTATTTAGATTATCACTTTGATCATTGGAAAATTAATGTGTGTTTTTTTTTTTTTTTTTCCAGGGAAGCTTGTAATGAATGTTAGATTTTTAAATAAAAAAAAAAATCCCAGTAAAATTTGATAAAGACAATCTCTGGTCTATTAAAACAATCTGGTTTCATATATAAGAACTATCACTTGATCATTTCGTATATTGTCAAAATATTTGTTCCATTCTCTTGCTCTAGGTTGTCCAACTTACTATTAAAAGCAGCTTTTCTTGATTTTCTTGTGATTGATAAAATTACTGTCATTTCCTGTTTTTCTGATCTTGGTCTATCAGAAAAGAGATATTTACCAAAAGTGTGTACATCTGTGTGTGTCACTCCCTCACAAGCTAATATGGCTAAAAAAGCAAGATAACAGAAGGTGGGGGGGGATAAAAAAATTCCCATGTTGCCAGAAAATTTTACCTTCATCTGTCATGAAATTGTTTAGCATTTTTTACCATATATGAGGATTGATCTTACATAGTTCTTCATTCTTTTCATTGTTTCTAAAAAAAAAAAGACATCCTGTTTCCTAATACCTTTAAGTTTTTGGAAAGAATCTTTTGCTATTCCAATGTGCAGTAATTAATTTAATTTACATAAACTCAAATTTAAATATTTTGAGTTGTAGGTCAGTTAGATATGTTTGCCAAATTTCTTGCTTTTTAAAATCTTTTTTTATCAATTTGAATAGTTTCAGCACTATATATTCATGTTTGCATTGATATTTAAAGTTTTATGCTTTTTCACAATGTTGTTAATAATTTCTAGTAGCTTGAATTTGAAAATGTATGCAGTTTCACTCTTCTTTTTTATTTTTTTTATTTTTTTTATTTTTTTTGTCCTCCCTAAAACATGTTCTCTTGTACCACAACTGATGTTTTTAACTCTCTCTGTCTCTCTTTTCTTATTTGCTTCTATCCGCTTTGCACAATCAAAACTTTGATTCTTCAGCAATGATTAATCCTTATTTTAAACCTCATTAGCTAAAACAATAATGGGTAACTTACTTGTAAGCAAGATATAATTAAAAAAAACAACAAAAGAACTTGCCAATGATGGTACATTTTACATTGTTCTATATTTGTTTTATTTTCTAAAACCCTTGATATTTTTACTTTTGATCTCATATTAATTAAAAATGCAATTGTATATTTTTTTTCTCTTTATGTTCAATTTCTATAAATTTTTTTTTTTTTTTGCAGGTAAGTTTTTAATCTCGGTTTACCATATTGAAGAACCAGTTTCCAAAATGCCAGCCATTCATATTCTGCAGGTCAGACAATTCAAGTATTATGTTAGAGAAAAATAAGTTTAATATTATTCAATTATGCCAAGTTTATCTGTTTGATATATTACCTTCCCCTCTTGAGAAAGAACTCCATTGCATGGACTGGGGGTTTATGTCAGCAAACATCTCCTTTTGCTTTGTATTTATTTTTGAGATGAGTAATTTTCAATAATCTTGGAACTATTTCAAACTTTTGTTCTCATCTTGGTTGATATATATACACACAACATAATCCAGTTGTCAAAATCCACCTGACACTGAATATAAAAAGCTCCCAAAATACACCACTAAAGTCCTTTGGGACAGTGGTGTAGTGGATGTAGTAGTTGGTTATACATGTGTTAGTAACATCTAGTGGTCATGAGTTCGATCCTTGAACTTGGTATTGAGAGTAATAATAATTGATCTCACAGGATATTTCGCAATGATCAACAAGATAATCCACATCAGCCAATCTATAGATACCTGATGATGACTAGAGGGTACTTGGTTGGAACTTGTCTATTCAGTCAGTTAAGTGCCATACGTGATACACGCTTGGGCGATCATGTCTCGAAAGAGACATGACTGACTGGGCAGAAGATTATCCCGCAGTAGGTTGCCATTGCTTTCTGTGGTAGACTGGTTGCCTGCCAAGGCTAGAGAACCCAATCTGTCTTGTTATTTAACCCATAACTGGAAGGAAGAGATGGATAAAAACCTTTCCCAAGGGTATTTGTGCGTAAGTGAATGCAATGAATTCAACTGGAATTCAAACTCGGCTCCCCGATTTCTCATTCTGAGTTGATATCCACATAGAACAAAAGTTCAAAATAATTCCAAGATTATCTCCTTTTGCCTAGGGTGATTTTTTTCTTGAATCTCCTGACTAGTCATACAGGCATGTTTTCATTTAGACAAATATTTTCACAGCTTCTGCTATGATGAGCTTATCTCCTTGGTGCTCCCTCTACATGAATTTTCTCGTACTACTAGACTGGCAACTAGGTCCTACCCTTTTACAGTGAAACCTCCTCTACGACTCAGTTTCTTTTCTCACACTTGCGCCTTTGGAGCTCTCTTCCATACATACTTCCCTGATAGCTACAATCTTCAAGAGTGTAAATGCAATGTCAATTGTCATCTTTTATCCTATATCTTTCCCTTATCCTTTCTCTGACCTCTTTTCCCCATATCTTGTTCCTCCTCCTTTTTGGTCTTCTCATTTTCACTTGTAACCCCCCACCCCTGCACACCAATGGCAGTATTACCTTGCTTGGGGCAAATCAATTTAAAAAATATATATATATATATATATATATATATATATTTTAGGAAGTCAGTTTATTGGACAATATAGACTACACTATTGATTCTTATGTTTTAAAATTATTAACATAAAAAATAGATATTTATTTTCTCCTTTGCCAAATATCATAAATGCTACAGTAATAATAAAAATGTTAAGTTATTTATGAGTGGAAAATGAGATCTATTCTCTTGAGACTTAGCAATAAGTCAATCTGGTTCTAGATACAATGGAATTCCAATCTATTTAGTTTTTTATTACTAGTTTACTCTTACCATCAAAAAATGACTAAAATACTGAAGTAATTTTGCAATTGCATTCTTGCATTCACTTATGCACAAATACCTTTGGGAAAGGTATTAATCTGTCTCTTGCTTCCAGTTATGGGTAAAATAATAGGACAGATTGGGTTCTATAACCTTGGCTGGGAACTAGTCTACTGCAGAAAGCAATGACGACCTACTGCAGGATAATCATCTGCCCAGTCAGTCATGTCTCAAAAGACATGATCGCCCAAAGCATGTATCACGTATGGCACTTAACTGACTGATGATACATATAGTATATAAAAACTCGGATAGCAATTCAAACACATGTACCAACAATACTGCTTATAGTAATAAGAAATGTCAGATTAAAAAATTCATTTAAATATTAGTTGTTTAATTTTCTGGTATGAAAACGAAGCTTACAGGTAGATTTGTAGACGTCACAATGAGAAATTTCTGTTCCTTAAATAAATAAATTAAACTTTGCTTTATCAAGATAGTTTCTCATGGTCAAATTGATTGCAGCACACCTTGGATTTAGGAGCAGTTTTCTTGGTGATTTCTGTTGGAGGCATATTTTTCTTTAGTAAGACTTCTTGAGCTAGGACACTTGTTAGTATATTTATATATGGGAAAATAATATATAAATTTTATATCAAGAACAATTTTAATCTATGACAAAGTGTAAAAAGTTTTTGCATATTATGTTTTGTTCTTTAGGACTTCATTGGACTAAAGTAGTGTTCACATAGATGTGACTGCACTTTTTTTTTCTTTTTTAATCAATTCCTCCTGAGCAAGGGGCTACTGAGTGTGAAAGAGATTGAAAAGACTTCAGAAGTATATGTTTAGATATGTTCTCTCTAATGCCACTATGATGAAAAGGGAGATACTGGGTATGAACGAGAATGAAAAGACTTAGAAGTAACCGAAAACCCACTCCTAAACAGGAAACCAAAGATAAATCTCTATTCTGTTTAAAAGATGGGGGAGAAGAGTGAACCAGATGATAGGCAAATGTATCTACTCCTACTGAGAAAAACAAAATAGTAAATAAGATCCCCCCTTATGTGCACAGAGTGGATACTGAGATATATATATATAAAACTGTTTTATTTTTATATATATATATATATATATATGTGTGTGTGTGTGTTATCATTATTAACTACCTGATGAGACATTGTTCTTTTAATGTCGAAACAAAATTTACAATTTTGTAGTAGATTGTAGCTTGTACATGTTCTAAAGTATTATATATATATATATATATATTTGTTATTGGTTATAATTAAATCAGATCAGGAAACTAAAAAGTGGTCAATACACAATTCAAAAAATCAAATAGGTAGAGCGTAGAGCAGTTAAATAATAAAAATAAAAAAAAATACTTAATACCCCCCCTCGTTACAATGTTTTACTTATAGATAGTTATTTAAAATAAAATTCATTTCATCTTTTTGTGTTGATAAAGTCCATCACAGGATGAAATGTGTAGGCAAGAAGAATATAGTTTTTCCTCTTGTCTTTATTTAACCATATATGGTGTGTGTGTGTGTGTGTGTGTGTGTGTGTCTACATGCAGGCACAATTGTTGTTGCATGAAAAAAAAAGAAATCTTTCTTTGGATACTTTGTATACTTCTAATGATTTATCATTAAAAGTAAAAAAAAAAAAACCCCAAAAAAACACCTCAATCAAAAGAAATAAAAAAAAAAAAAAAAAAAAATCTTAGCAGCCTGATCTCCCCTTCTTGATAATGAGAATTTGTTATGGTAACATGAAACTTTTGGCTTCTTGGTGTTGAGTAATACATCCTGTTACCATAACAACTGACTCTCTGGAAGAAAGGGAGATCAGGCTGTATGACTGATATGAGTGATGCTGAAAAGTTGTTGTCCTAATCAAGAAGCCCTTCCAAGAAATCGAAAAAAAAAAAATCCAAAAAGCAGACCACAGTTGTTTAACTCTTTTCTTTTTAAAAACTTAGTTTGTCAATTAATGTATGCCTAAAATGATTGAGTTGGATACAGATTTAAAAAAAAAAAAAATTAAAAAACACTGGATGAATGTTACAGACAATAATCCCTTTCATGATTTTTTTTTTTTTTTTTTGTTTCCAATTATTAATTTCTGGGATGGTTTCTTGCTTGATATTGCAGATATTAGTCATAAGTAAAAACAAATAATGCTTCCCTCTGTCTTTTCTACAAATAATTTCATGGCAACTGTTCTAAGTTCCCCACCCCCAATACCCAGGCCACATGAATTTAAGCATGCTACTGGTTTGAAATAATTAAATGTTATTGTCACTTCTACTCAAACAGTTTTTCTCACACTTTCTGTGGAACTCCCTTCTCCAGTCTCGCCTTGCTTGGGGTAAAATGATTATTGAAAAAAAAAAAAAAAATAGTCTTTTTGTCTTCACTGACTTCACATTTGTTTGCTCAAAATCAGTTAAAAAAGATCTTTCTAATTTCTCATTACCTTTTAAAATGGATTCCAGTCATTTATTTAACCTTACTTCTGATGAAACTATTAACTCTTATGTAATCAGTTCATCTAATAACCTACAAACATTTTCTAATCAGATTTAAAACTTTAAAGAACAATTTGAGTCTTGAGACACAGATAATTGCTAAAGAAAAAAAATATTTGAATTATAAATCAGTTGCTGCAAAAATATACTTTGCCTATTTGATTTTTCTCTTGAAACTAAAATATTGTTTACGTTTTTGTTTGTTAGTGTTAATGAAAATTACTTTACAATTATTTTTAAGGTACTACAAATCTTTGAATCTGATATTACCTAATATAGGCTAATAAAAAATTTTCTTGATGCAAGTCTACTGAAGCAATCAATGTTTGACTAAATCTGTCTTTTGGTTAAAGTAGAAAAAAGATTTTTATTCCTTTAAATTGAGGATTAGAATAAAATAATCATAAAATATTACTTTCCGCATCTTAACTCTAAATTTTTCAAATGTCTTGCAAATAAGCAGTCAGCATTTTACATCTCAACTTTTTAGCCAGTTTTTCTTAAGCAGTTTCTTTCAAATATTCCACCTACCCCATTTCTTTTACATAATTTTTTTTATCTTCATACTTTCCTGAAAGTGCCTTTAATTTTTTTTCTCTGTCTCTGAATACTACATTAGAAATTTAAATTTCAAAACTTTATAAAACTTAAAGTATATTTTATTTTCCAGCAGTTTTGTCTTACTGGAACAAAGCATAATTTGGCATAGGGCTATTTTTATGAATCATAGTGAGTGAGGGCTGAACTTGTTTTGAAAATCCTCAAAATTTACTGAATGATAAACAAATTTATTTTTCACAACAAAATTCCAAAAGATTTCCAAAGGCAAGGAACTTTTTTAATTCTTGTCATAGAAAAATCACAAAAGTAGGAAGGGAAATGAATAATGAAATGTTCAGTAAATATGGACTGGAATCACGTAACAAATGTGGAAAAAGAAAGTGTTTGAGCAGCACACAGTGAATTGCCAACTTAGTTTAAAGAACATCTAAAATGCATGTGAACTTGCGAATGCCCAAGAGAAGTGATCAATAATCAAAACTACTTAACCATCAATAAAATACAGAAAAACATTTTAGCATTTATTATGGGATTAGTTGGTGCAAACTAAATTGCTGAAATTTAAGAAAGTGAAAATAATACCTAAGCTAAAATACAAAAAAAAGAATTATATTACTCCATTTGTAAAACAAAATTATATGCTTTCAAATTTAAGGAAGGTGCACAAGGGGTTACAGAGAGAAAAACAGTACAGGGAATACTGAAGAAAGGATAGGATTTAGGAAGTTAGATGGCAACTGACATTGCATTTAAACTTTTGGAGATTGTAGCTATCAGTGAAGCAAGTATATGGAGGGGAATTCCACAGATGCGGTATGTGAGAAAAGAAACTGATTCAGTAGAAGTGGCAGTTATATGTCTATTTTGATGGTAAGAGTGGTACCTTGATGGTAAGAGTGGTACCTTGATGCCGATCTAGTAGCTTTTAAGTAAATTCATGTCATTGGGGCACCAGGGGGAAAAGCTTGTCAGAGCAAAAGCCATGAAAATATTTGTAGAAAAGACAGAGGGAAGCCACATCTCCTGACTGAAGGTGAGCTGCCATATCAGGACCAATTATGTTGCAAATTCTACTCCAGCAGCTTCTTTTCTCGCACTTTCTGCCTGTGGAATTCCCTTCTATTTACTTGCTTTCCTGACAGCTATAATCTTAAAGAATTTAAATGTAAAGTCAATAGTCATCTATCTCACTAACCTGCATCCTCTCTCTCATGCTTCTTTCTCCCTCTATTCCACTCCACTCTCATCAGTATTCTCATCCTTCTCTTACCCACTTCCTGACACCCCCTATAACCTGTCATTCTTTTTCATAACTTTCCTCCTATGTAACCCCCTGCAAAACAGTGACAATAAAATGCCTTGCTTGGGACAATATGGTTATTTAAAAAAAAAAAAATCCTTTTTTTAGATTTTGTTGAGAACCTCAAGATGAACAGCAGGAACACCCAACCAGATATGGCAACAGTATTCAATACAGGGACAAATGGTAGATTTATAAATGGGCAAGATGGATTCTGATAACTTTCTAGCCTGACAGTGTGACCCAACCTTCCTAGCAGTAAATGCAGCTATAAATTCAATGTAGCCTTTCCACTTGAGATCATTTGAGCATATTAGTTATAAGATATGGTTTTAGAAATGTCATTAAAGTTGTAGGTATCCAGTGCCTCTAGTTGACTGTGATAGATGTTAATACTGTGCATTGAAATACAACACTACCCAATTGCAGGCATATTCTTGTTCTCCTATACTGTAAACAAGTAAAACTTGAAAATGCATTTGGATGCTTCTGGCTTTAAAGAATTAAGGGAAGCATTATTAATGGTAAAAGTCGACTCGGTGTGGGCGGAGGGAACAGAGATAAAAAAAATTAAATTTTTGGCCAAATGAAGAATAGAAATAGATAAGACGGATATTGTACAAAGTATAAAAAGCTAAAGAAAACCATTAGAGATGAGTGCAATCAGGCTAAGGAGAAAAGTGCAGAGATCTTGATTAAGATACACAAATACAATAGATATCCATAAGAAAAAGCAGAAAGACATGCTCTTCACCACAATGCATACAATCTAAAGAATCAAACATTACAAGAAAAAAATTTCTGTAACAGTGTAAAATTTTGCTAGAAACATTGAAAAGAGTACTAAACTGCTATATGATATGTCTTTTTTTAATGGCAGTGTGTGCTGGACAATCTCCTCAAAGAAGAGATTTAAAGTAAAAGAAATGTGGTTCTACAGAAGGATGCTGAGAATACTGTGGACTGAACATGGGAGTAACACACTTCTATTTAAAAAAAAAAAAATAGAAACAAAAAGGAAACTTATATTCCACACCAAGAAGAGATAGTTGAGATTTCTAGAGTATATAATAAGAAAGGAGGGCTTAGAAAGGCTGATACTCACAAGACTGAAGAAGATAACACACAACATAATGAGCTTGAATAAATTGATAAAAGAACAGGAATTAGAAGAACTAACAGAAAGACGGTTTATTAAAATTTACATTCATAGGGGGACACAGCACATAAAGAACAGTGGATTGAGTTTGTTTTGTCATGGAAGTAAAATGAGTTCATTTCCATGACAAAAGGAAAACTACAAATATATAAAAAGAAAAAAAAAATTACTCCTAAAATCTAAAAAGAACAATGACCAAAATGAATAACAAAACAGTGGGCTCAGGTGAGGTTGTCATAGAGATACTGACATCTTTAGATAACTTTGGGATGGATAAAGATTTTGAAGGGATAAGGGGTATACAATAGGAGTAAAATATTGGAAGATCACTTTTCATTGCAAAGCTAAAGAAACTAGGTGTGGACAGATGCAAGCCTTGATGAGCAATCAGCTTGATGAGCCACCTATCAAAACTCATAATTAGGATTCTAATGAATAGAACTTGGAACATAATCATACCAGTAAGACAGGAAAAACATTATTGAACTAGAAATACTATGTTTATGGTCAGATAGTCTGTTTTAAGTAAAACATTGGGACATGAAAAATAAGCATGTGTAGATCAAATATGTGGACAGTATAAGAGAAGTTGTTTTTTTTGGGGTTTTTTTTTGTGTGTGTTTTTTTTAATCATATCACCCCGAGCAAGGCGGTAACACCACTGATGTGCAGGGTGCTACGTACGAGTGAAAAGATTGGAAAAGAGAAAGCCGGAAACCACATCCTAAACAGGAAACAAGGGATGAGCCTCTTCACCTTCATGCAGAAATTCAAAAGAACTTGGGAAAGTTGAAACATACCTTTGTGATGCAAAGAAGAGTGCTGGTTGGTTGTCTAATATGGCAATAAAAGAGGGGCAATTTTATTACAGTGAAGAAAAGACTTTGGGCACATCGGATCTGGATTGACAGATAATTGTTGAATACCATAGGCAGAGTATGTGAAGACTAAATTTCTGAAGAGAAAGAAACACTGATGTTAGCAATCAGAATGAGACAACTGGAATTTTGGAAAGGAATAATGAGGGTGCGGAGGGCTTAGAGAATTTAACTTCAAATACACAAAAGAGGGAAAAGGGATATTGAGTAACCTACTTGACAAGTTTGTGCAAATGGCTGTAAGAATAACAAAGAGGAAGTGTTCAAAAAGAAGAAAGTATTGCTGGGAACAACAAAGGACAGGAAATGCAAGGACACAGCAGGCAAAGAGAACTTTTAATTTACTTCTGATCTATCCTATCTATCCAAAAAGATATTGGGAAAATTTTGTTCCACTGCATAAAAAGACGCTTGTCTTTTGTACTGCTATTCAATCACGTCTAAAACTGAAGGAATGTTTCTTTCTCTTAACCTTTTATATTAAGTTTTCTGTTGCTTCTTGGCTTGTTTTCTCTTCAGACAAGTTAACCATTAATTCAGTTATTGGTTATTTGTCTTGAATGATTTTTTTTTTTAATAAACAATGTGGAGTGGTGCAGTGGATATCAGTTCGAAATGAGAAGTCTGAGTGTCGAGTTCAAATTCCAGATGAATTTGTTGCATTCACTTATGTGCAAATACCCTTGGGAAAAGTATTTATTCATCTCCTCCCCAGCTATGAGTGAAATAGCTGGATAGATTGCGTTCTATAACCTTTATTGGCAACCAGTTTACTGCAGAAAGTAATGCATCTTATTCAAACAGAAAATACATCTACATGCGAATGTAATTTTAGTTTTTTTTTTTTTTAAGTCTTGTTCAACATGTATAAAGCATTTGTATACTCATGAGGGAATCTCTTTCCATTTTAAGAGGACAAAAATAATTTGGGATGGGTCAAATATTGGGTAGAGGAAGGTTTTAAAATTTTTTAAAAATTTATACATACATATACACACATGCACAAACATATATATATATATATATACTAGCAGTATAGCCCGGTGTTGCTCGGGTGTAATGAAAGCTTTAAAACGAATCCATGGCCCTGGAGCTCAGACTCTTTGGACGTTGGCATGAAATACTAAAAAGCAATAGTTGTTTCTAGTTAAAGCGAAACCGTAGACTGAAAGAAAAATGAATCGATTTAATATCAGTATCAAATTTTCTGCACTATTGTAAGAACTGCAACCTTGAAACTTCTGAATATTTATGTTTTTGTCTGTGAGTGTATCAAATTTGATTAAAATTGGACCACTCCTTCTATAACCCAATTTTTTTCAATTATCAATTTTCGATATTTATCAAGGGTACCTTGACCCAAAACCAAGCTAAGAACACTCGCAGACACTTATAGTACAATTGTGTAAATTTTCAAGAAAATCGGTCCAGCTGTTTCGGAGTCTATAGGTAACACACACAGTTTCATTTATAAATAAGTATATATATATATATATATATATATATATATATACACACACACCACACACACACACTCTTCCTATATCATGTAGGATTTTATGTATGTCACTGTGTTTGTCCTTGCTAGTATGTGTATATACTTGTGTGTGTGGGTGCACGCAGTTTGATTAGTGTATCTGGTCATTCTGTATGTGTGTGGAGGATTATGATGATCTATTAAGTGCTGGTTTAAATTGTTTATGAAGTTTTTTTTCTTGTATTTGTAGGTAAGAATAATTGTCTGTTTAATATAATGGCATAATTTTAAATTTGTCTTTATTGCATTGGAAGATGTGTTATGATACAAAGTTTTCTGTTGTCTGATAATTTGCTGTTTTTGTGAAGGGAAACTGTTTAGTGCTTGACTGATTCTAATATAAGATTTAAGTTTTGAGTGCATATACCACATTTTTGAAATTCCAGTTCAAATTTTTGTTTGTGGTTGTCTTTGTGAGGTTTTCAAAACTGTCTTTCCTTCTATAATGATATTATAAACCACACATCTTTTTTGTTACATTTTGCAACCCCCTGTATCATGTGTTGGTTAAATTTGGATGAGATTGTGTTTTAGGTTTTTGGGTTTTTATATATATATTTATATGTATGTAGTAGTCATCCACAGACAGATCTATTTCGCTGTATCACAGCTCATCAGTACAGTTAGATATCCAATTGCTTTTAGCCAAGATTGAAACCGAACCGACATCAGTCGGTAATTCTACCTCTGAGCTATGGGCGCTTAGTAGAAGGCAGACTTTTAGCATGTGATATACCATGTAAACACATGTCAATAGCTGAGAATTTTTACAGCCTTATTTTTCCAGAACAAAAAAAAAATTACTGAATGAAAGATCAGAATTAATGTCCAGTTGTAATCACACCTATAAATACATATCAGGATCATACAAACTTTGATTCAAGCGTTTTAAGATCCTTAACTCCTCTCTAATTTGGAAAATTTTCAATTAAAAATTCCAGTCATACATAGATAAAAATCCCTGTTACACATTTGAAAAACATTATTATAAATTGCCTGAAGATACCAAAAGGTTGAAACCTAGGTTGCAGAAGTAACTCATTTCCAAATGAAAAATATTCAAAAGCTCTACAATACAAATGTATTGATTACTGGTCAAATTTAATTATGAAAAAAAAAAAAAAAAAAAAACTTGTTTCACCCTAAGTAAGCTGATAATGCCACTAGGGTGTTACGGGGAGTGAAAGAGAATGAGGATGATTAAGAAAAGGATAAAATAAAGAAACGGGGTTCAAGAAGACAGAAGATGGCAATTGATGTTGCACTTAGTCTTGAAGATTGTAGTTATCAGAGAAATAAGAAAGCGAAAGGTAGTTTTACCTGTGGAAAGTGCAAGAAAAGTCTGAGTAGAAGTGGCTAGCTAGTTCAACAGTAAAACTGAGACCTAGTTGTCACACTAGTAGTGCACTTAAATTACCTAATTTTAATGTTAAGGACTTTACAGGAGATATTCGATGAGCTTACAAGTCATTGAAATTGGGCTTGTGGCCACATGTTGAAACACTGGTTCCTGTATGTTCACTGTAGTTAAATAATGTTGTGTGTGGTCAGTACCTTGGTGGATGGCTGCTTGGAAATACCAGGAGGTGTAATAATATGCATATCACTAGTTTTTTATTCAGTTGCTCTTCTACACTGGTTTCCAACCATAACTAGAGAAGCCAATTTATTCTGTTATTTAATCCATAGTTTGGGTGAAGTAGATTAATTTGTACCATTTTTCTCGTGTGTATTTGTATGAAAGTGACTGGAATAAACTCACAGAATTTAAATTTAGCTTGCTGGTTTCTCATTTTAAGTCACTAATCATTGCACATTATTAAATGAATGAATTATAATTTGTTTAAAACTTAAGTATTAAAGTATTCTTTTGCTAAATATTTCAGCTTTAATAAACAAATTTTGAGAAAATTAAAATTCCAAATATCCAAGGTGGATAGATTTAGCTAGTTCTTCACAATCTATTTTTGTTTTCAACTGAAATTCTTCAGATCTCAGCCACAATACACATAAGGGTTTAATTTTGGGGTAAAACATTTTGATTTGAGTAAAATATATCAAGTATAATAAATAGGTTAAATTGAAGTATAGACTTGGTAGCTCTTTAGCTTTTGTTGGCAACCGGTTTAGGAGAAGGATAGCACTAAACTCGGTTGGGCATGGGTCAAGCAATTTCATTCCATAAAAACCTACTATAGAAACCACAGTAGCAACAACTGGCATGTTGGTAGCCATGCCCCCCCCCTAAAAACTTCTCTGTAAATTATACAGGATTTGAGTGAGTGATAAGAGTACATACTTTGCAAACCATCTTCTTGCTCATATATTTATATATGTCAATAATCGTTTGGTTTGTCATACCAGTACTTTGTCACAGACAGAAACCTAGCTTCAAAACCACCATTCTTTTTAGTCTGTCAATGTCGAATCTACTTGTAAATGTGTATATATTGCTTTTTTTAAGTGGGCTAGGCTAAGAACTTTTCAGCACTGTCATGTGTATCATATGTGGGGAAAACATATATATATACCCACATACATAGGGGTATTTGAAGATATTTCGTTGTCATCCATGAAAGTGACAGTATTGCCTGTATGCCCCTGTTTCTTGCAGAACAAAAAACCCTTCTCTTGTTAATCTCTTAGGCATACAAGAAGGAAATTGTACTTTTCACACCTTCACTGCCCATGTCAGCAGTTATGGTTACATCAGCTGACAACAGTGACTGCTGTAATACGTTGATTTAATCCTCTGCAACACATCAATTGATTTCTCAGATGTTGAATGGATTGGTGCATGTAAGAATGCTGGCACTTCCTTTTCCTCTTTCATTTTCTTCCTTTTTACGATTTAATCTGGGAAGTGTGTTATGCATATATGGCAGACAGCAGGATAAGCTGGGATCTGGATTTTAATCGAAGCTACAAGGGCAAACTGCTGACATTTTCTCTTGCTTGAAATATCCAAGTATTTTTTTTTTTTTAGTTTACATGTGAACAAAATATTAAAGTCTCAGAAATGTCCTTAGAGACAAAGTGCTGGACTGTTTTCTTTTTTTTTTAATCATATCACCCCAAGCAAGGCGATAACGCCACTGATGCACAGGGGGCTACGTAAGAGTAAAAAGATTGGAAAAGAGAAAGCCGAGAACCACATCCTAACCAGGGAACAAGGGATGAGCCTCTTCACCTGTTCAATAGATGTGGATGGAGTGTGAACCGGGCAATAGTTTAGTCTTCTTATGTCATGTATAATCACCTAAATGGCAGTGAATGATGTAGACTTATCACAGATGAAGACTTGAATCAACAAATGTGGTTCTGTTAACCAATGTTGAAAATACTATGGACAGTTAGAGAGAAAGAGAAAAAAAAATTTTCAAAGATTAACTATAAAGAAAATGCTAACAGTCAGAAAGCTGAAACTTTTGCATTTCATTAAAAAAAAATTAAAAAATTCAATATCAAGACTAACAGGGGAGAGTAGCAAATAACTTACTTGACAAATTTGAGTAAATGGAAGTCAGAATAAGTACCACAAAGACAGGAAATTGTGGATAGTTATAATCACACTTACCCTGAGAGGACATAATATATAGATTTTATTTTCTCCAAACCCATGCCAAGATCTATGAAAATGGTTATTCCAACAGTTTTATGTTTAGGTCAAATTTTATTTTTCTGGTTACAAATGTTGATTCTTTAATAGATCAATCTACTCCCCTCCCTCCATGGACGAAATAAAGGGTTTTATTAAAAAATTCCAATGCATATCTTCTGAAGATCTAAGCAAACAGTGGTTGAAACATTGTGAATATGGTAAAAAGATGAGAACAACAGTCCAAGTGATGTAAACAGTATAAATTAGATTTAAAATGTTGATGAATAAACTGTAAACTGATTCTGATATGGCAAATGTTATTCCATTTTCATACTTGTAAAATTTGATGTGCTCTGGCTACTTAGTATATTAACCATTGCAATAAGCATGGAAATACAAAGCCTATAATTGATTGCTATTGACATTTCTGATACAAGGTTAAATGAGGAAAATTTGTTTCACTAACTTTCCAAGTAGGAAGGGCTTTACTTACTCTGAAAGTCAGCATTTGAAACTCTGACTTTGAATTGAGAACTCTCTGAAGTCAGGATATCTCTCTCTCTCTCTCTCTCTGCTTTCCTACCCCTAAGTAAATGGTCTGTAGTGTTTTGTTAGCTTGTGAACCATTGATTTATAAAAAGATCTACTCTAGATTATTTGTACTGATAAGTTTATAAAATTTGATATTTGTATTAGTAATGTATCCCAAAGCAATGAACCAGAAAAGTTTGGAACTGACTTGCTACTTAGTAAATTTCGATATTGGCATTGATCTGGGTTGGTAATGCTGGCATCTACCTTAATGCCATCTTGATCTGTTCCATTAATATTTACAATTTTAACTGATTGTATCTGAAGACAGATTGTTGGAAATGTCCCCAAAAGTGATTTTCAGATGAGATTCAATAATTAAATAATTAAAATATTAAAGATTGATATTATTAATTATTAATATTATTATAAATATTATTAATTAATAATTAAAATATTAAAGATATTTTACTATATAATTTTTTTAATATATATATATATATATATATATATATATATATAATAATTAATAATTGATTCAAATATTTTAATAATTGTAACCGAATGTTGTAAAGCAAAATTTTTGCATGAATTTCTGCCCCCTCTGCTTAAATTTATTCAAATTATTAGACTGGCAGCTAGGTCCCACCCTTTTACAGTGAAAACAATCAAATGTAACTGCAACTTCTATTCTATCAGCAGTTTTTCTCACACTTCCCACCTGTGAAACTCACTTCAGTATACTCACTTTCCTGATAGCTACAATTTCTGAGAATTTAAATGCAACATCAATTGCTATCTCTTATCTCTTTGACTCCCATCCTTTCCCTGATATTCCCTGTATCTTGTTCTTCTTCCTTTCCACTCTACTCTCACAAAGCTCACTTCACACTAGTGTTTCATCCTTCTCTTATCTATTCTCCTACAACCTGTTCCTCTTTTCCTTCACTCTCCTCTTATGTAACCCTCCTGTGCACCATTGGCTGTAACGCCTTGCTTGGGGTGAAACAATTATTCAAAAAAATAAACAGATTAATTGGTTATTCTGCAAATAAGCTCTGAAGCTAAAATGTGATTGTGCTAACTTTATTTTAATCATTTTAGTCTAAGTAAGGCAATAATACTACTAAGGCACAAGAGGTTGCTGAGAATGAAAGAATGAGAAAACTTTAGTGAGGAGAAAGAACAATAAAAGAACAGGATTCAGGAGGATAGAAGATGATATTTGGCATTGAATTTAGATTTTTTGAAGATTATAAATGGCCAGGAAGTAAGAATCTGTAAGAGTTTCATCAGTGAGAAAAGAAACTATTAGAATAGAACATCTAGCTAGTCCATCAGTAAAACAATGACACTTAGTTGCCAATCTAGTAATACACTTAAATTCATTCAGTCAAGGCACAAAGGAGAAAAGCTCATGAGAACAATTGTCAAAAAAATATTTATAGAAAAGACAAAGGGAAGCCACATCACACCAGTGAGAAAGTAACTGCAGTTGAGATGGCAGGTCAAGATTGATTACATTACAGACCCATATTTGGATTTTGCCAATAATCTCAGGATATATATTAGGGGCAACAGACCATATATAGTAGAAATGTTCAATGTACAGACAAATGACAGATTTATAAATGGGCAAGATAGGTTCTGGTAAGAAAAATTGTCTGGCACAAACCTGTGAACCAGCTTTCCTAGATTTAGACTTAGCAATTGATTCAATATAATCACTCTGTTTCATGTTAGTGAAAATGTTCAGCCATGCTGATGGAAGGCAAAAGAAGCTTCTCTATGTTGATGAAATGATAGTAATTTTGTTTTGGAGGCATTAAAATTTGAGATGTGAATAATGCCAGTTAAAGAATAAGCTTAACTTAGAGAAAAACAAAATGCTTAAAATCCATTAAACAATCCAACGGAGAATCTGTAATGTGATCGATCCCTACTTGGCAGCAAGGATACTGTTGCTTTCTCACCAATGCATTGTGGCTTCCCTGTGTCTCTTCTACAAATACTTCAGCTTCTGCTCCATTGAACTTAGCTTACTGGTACCCCCTATTTATGAATTTACTCGAGCCACAAGATTAGCAACTAGGTCCCACCCTTTTACTTTGAAACCGATAAATTATAAACGCAAATTCTATTCCAGCAGCTTCTTTTCTTGCACTTCCTGCCTGTGGAATTCCCTTCCGCTTATTTGCTTTCCCGACATCTACAATCTTCAAGAATTCAAATGTAAAGTCAATAGTCATCTCCTGTCTCACTAACTTGCATCCTCTCTCTCGTGCTCTTTTCTTTGTTCACCCACTCTCATCAGTATTCTCATCCTTCTCTTATCCTCTTCCTGACACCCTCTGTAACCTGTCACTCTTTTTCATAACATTCCTCCTATGTAACCCCCTGCACAACAGTGGCAGTAAAATGACTTGCTTGGAGCGACACAATTATATAAGAAAAAAACAAAAAACAAATATTGAACTTATTTTATGAAGTCTCTTTAGTTAAAAAACAAAAAAAAATATCAAATTTGATTTTCATGATTCCTCAAGAACATATCCAAAATTTTATTCTTGGAATTCTGTCACCCAATCAGCAATCTTAAATGTTTATTTAGCAAAACAATTTTTTATCAGAAAATTACCATGGAATTTTTAAGTGAGCTTTTAATAAGATTCTAACAAAAACATATTACGGTACTGATTGGCACTGTGTATGCTAATGATTCTGTGCAATTGTTGAAGATTCATTTAATTCCACACTTAATTAACTGTGTAAGCAGAAGGAATTTAAATAAGTAAACCTGTAACAATAGTATTTCATTAACATCCATAATCATTTCAATTATGCCGAAATATCAACGACTACATTTTCCAAACATTTTGCAAGTTTGGTAGTTTTGACTGGAGACTATCTGGAACGTGTCTTGTATTAAATAGGTGACACTTTAACTATTTTCTCAAAAACATTGAAAATTTTATATGATTGTTAATCTCACTGATTATTAATTTTTGAGATTTGTTCTTTGTATTTTTTTTTCCATAACCAAAGGACTTCTTAAATATTTTCATTAATATGTTTGGTTATACTTATAGCAATAGTGTACTATGATAAAAACTATTTAAAAATGTTTTCCTGAATGATATTTCTTAATAGCTTATATATAGTTATTTTTAAGTAATTCATCTTCTACCATCTACATGCAAGGCAGATGTTTGTTGGGCGTTAGCTAGTTTATCTATTCCTTGCCTGTGTAAGAAAATAAGGTGACACCCTCCAGTAACCAGAAGAGTTCTTCTTGGGTTTTCTAAATTAGTTTTCTTGTTTAAAAAGGAACACACTTCATGGTTGTGAAAATCTGTCATATTGTATTTTTTAGCTTCCTTGCTGCTCTCTTAAAAATTTTCATAAAATTAACTCATTTTGATAATAATAAATTTCTTTTCCTGAGTTGTGAGTGTGTGTGTGTGTGTGTGTGTGTGTGTATATATATATATATATATATATATATAAAGAGAGAGAGAGAAAGAGAGAATAAGTGAAGAACAAAGTAGAAAAAATGTCTTAATCTAACATGTTTCAATTTAAGCTTCTTCAGAGATCTGTTTACAAGACATGAACTTAAATTTTTTTTAAAAAAGACAGTATACTTGAATATTGATTGGGACTTGATTTCATCAGTCAGATTTGTTTAATAAAGCAATAGACATTAATTTTAAATGTGTGTGTGTGTGTGTATATATATATATACTTTAAAACATGTACAAACTACTCCCTTTGTGTGTGTGTATATATGTGTGTGTGTGTGAATGCTTGTCTGTTTGTGTGTCAAGTGTATTAAAATGAGGGACGATTTTTTAAATATGTGTATGAGGATATCATGGGTGGTATAAGTCAGTAAGGTTAGAGTGAATGATGAAATACATACCTGTTTTAATTTGTAGGAAAATAATGTATACAAGTATTAAGTGAACTTTTTATAAATAAATAAATTTTGAAAGTAATAAGTTACTTGCAGTTGGAATCTTTCACTGAATTAATATGTATTAAACTACTAATATTTATGTATTAATATATTGCAATATTATAATTAAGTATTATAAATAATATTTATATTTAAATATTGAATGTAATAAATTTTAACAGTTACAAACTTTTATTGTAACTTACATGTAAATATTAAAATTAAATTTTAGAACAATATATAAAGTCTAGAATAATAGGTATATAGAGAAATATGTTAAAATATTTGGAATAATATTCAAAGGTATTAAAAAAAATTATGTGTGTGTGTGTGTTATAGTGACTCACAATGAGAAATTGATAAACCATGTACAAATTCTGGTTGAGTTTCTTACATTCACTTTTATACAAAAATACGGTATAAAAGTATATGTAGTTAATGAAAGGATTATGAAGTTCATAAATAAGACTTGATCCCAATTGTGGCTTATGTTGTGTGTGTGTATTATATATCATCCACATACAAGCCTGTTTCGCTGTATCACAGCTCATCAGTGTGGTTAGACATCCACTTGCCTCTGGCTGGGATTGAAACTTGACCGATTTGGTGTCAGTCAGTCGCTAACCCCTAAGCCATAGGCACATGGAATCAGAAAAGGGAAATTTTAGCGTGTTATGTATAAGCAGCATATACACACCCCAGTCACCGAAAGAACTCAATTCATTGCTGAGGAGTTATATATAATCTCACTTTAAACATTATTTTTAGTGGATAATTGTATTTGCTACATATTTCACTTCATTTGCCATAATCTGTAATTTCTTTTTCACTTCCTGTTTCCTTTATTGACTTTCTGTGAAGATGTTGTTGTATTTATTAAGCAGTATATTTATTTATTTTTGTCTATGAGGATTTTTAGTAAAGAAAAATTTGTGCTCTATAGCAGAAATAGAATCTGCATCCATCAGGGCAAAGGGAGCTACTGTTTAGCCCATCATGCCTTACCATCTTGGCCACAGAGAATAGTCAGTCTGTGTTTTCAAATAAAATGTTGGAAAGCACATTTCTTCTGTCATAGATCTCTGTTTTTCATATCTGCACAGTTTTGTACCCAAATTTAAACAAAGAATTTTAGAACTCTGATGAATGCAGAATTTTTCTTTGATTAGATTTCTCAAACATTTTGCCTGGTACATGAAGATAAATATACTGTTTAATAAATAAATGGAGCACATACTCAACTACATGTATGTACTAAAAGTAATATTTAAAGTGATTTGTTGGATGAATAAAAAATCCATTATATATATATATATATATATATATATATATATATATAAATCTCCAAGTGAGTATAGAATGAGGAGAGAAAAAAAAGAAAAAAAAATGTTTCCGTCCAAAACATTAATTTAAAACAGTTCTCAATATATGATGTATAGAGCAGTGAATATTTATTATAAATTAGGTTTAGAACATGTACATAATTTCTTCTATATATGTCCTCTTCCCTCTATAGAAGAAATTATGTACATGTTCTAAAACATAATTTATAATAAATATATATATATATATATATAATGGGGGATTAATACAAATATAAAATTTGTCACTTGAATTGATGTTATATTCAGATATATGCATACAGGTTTCATTGAAGACAATTGACAAGGTACTGTAATTGACAAGGTACTGTAATTAAACTTCTTATTCCTTTTAGGAAGTGTATTCAATAATAAAAAGAAAACAAAAAAACTATTCTGAACATAATGTGTGTGGAGAAAAAAAAGTACAACTAATTTGTGAATGTGATTTTGACTAATCTGTTAACCATTTATCAAGGATGATTTTTTTTGTTTTTGTTTTTTGTTTATCTAAATGTTTGTTTTATTATAATGGCTAAAGAATTAGGTGAAAACAAGCAAATGTACACATCATTTGTACATTTTTTACACACGCTGTACAAAAAAGAAATTACTTGTACAAATACAAGAAAAAATATAAAAAGCTTAATCGTAGTACCTTGTCAATCGTCTTCAATTAAACACATATAAAAAGATTGCTGCCCATATATATATATATATATATATATATATATACACACACACACACACACATACATATCGCCTGATGAAACCAAAGAAGGTCGAAACTATAGTAACATAACTGGTTGTTCTCTCCGACTTAAATATCTAAGATCCGTATATGTTCAAGCTTTATTTCCATTCAAATACGTATTGGGCACTTTTTGATACAACTGTTTACTGGTCTAATTTAAATCTGACCTAACCTATACCTATAATTGTTATATATAATGTGTATGTTTTTACTAATCCCCAAAACTAGAAGCTGCCACAATTATCAATTGATTTCTTCGGTGCAATTATGACTTTTGCTTGGTAGAGGTGTGGGGATCCCCTCTTACAGCTTAAATTCTGAAGTGACTTTAATTATAATTCAAGCAACAACAAACAAAAAAAAAATTTTTATTCTCTTTGATATTAATTCTTAAAATTTCCAGCTATAGGATTTCTGTTAGGTCCTTAGAAGATAGAAATAAGTTTTCTCTTCCATTTTTATTCAATATTTGAGAAAATGGATTCTGAATTTCAGTATTACTTGAAAATTAACCTCTCCTACTTTTTTAAAAGCACTCAGTGAAGCAAATCAATTTATAGATGGTTTTGAAGAATAGGACTAAAGTTGGTTTAAATTATTTCAGTATTATTTTACCCAGCTATTTTCTTTTTCTTTTTACATTTTTTATACATTTTTTATACATTTTTTAAACTTTTACATTGTATTTTTTTTGTTTTTTAAATATGTTAACAGTAATATTTGCTTTACTATCATAAAGTAATTATTTATAAAAATCTTATTTTTAATGTCAACTAAAATAGGCACATTTTTTGCTCTATACAATCTTATTTATACATGAGCATATACATTCCTTAGTTCTACCAGTTCTAATTTTTATGGCAAAACCCCGCCATGCTACGTACCTTGTAGCAAACAACTGTCATTCCCTTTGTATTTCATTAAGATGCAAGTTCCACTCAAGCAGCTTCTGCTTGTGAACCACTGCTTTGTGGAACTGACTCCCAAGAGGATGCTTCACCAATCACTACAATCTTAACTTGGTCAATTCTAGGGTCAACCATTATCTTCTCCCTATATCCCTATAAACTGGGATTTGTATTTTGTAAACTTTTACCTTGAATGACTCTTGGGTCTTGTACAAAGTGAACATCATGTATTTTTTTTTCTCCATATATTGTTTACACATGAGCTTGTAATATATTTCAAAACAAATCTGTAAGAACGAAAAAAATGGAAAAAGAAAGATTCCCACAGCCTGGGTTATTATGTGATGATAAATGTTCTTTATGAATACATGAGCAAAACTGTTCATATGTTAGGCTGATTTTCAGTTCTTGCTACCGGGAAAACTGCAGTAACAGCAGAAACTAATTGAAATGTCCTCAAAGAACAAAAACTAGTTGGATATGCTTTCTTAGTTTATAAGCTATTAAACAAACTTTATTTCAGGTTCCTGCATAAGTTCAGTAGAAAGCAAACCTCCATCTAAAATCAGTAATGTTATAATTGAAATATTTGACTGCTGCAAGTCTCATTTTAATTATATATTGGGAACATAGGAATCAACATTGCATAGTGACTGTCAGTTTCATATTTCATTATGATATTCAGACCAAGTGTCACAATTCCTTTATCACTAAAAGAATTTTTTTTCAGTAAAAGTTGCATTTACACCTAAAATACAGACCAAAAATCTGGCAGAAATAGGCATCAAATTGGTTTAACCCACTGTCTAATAAAAATGAATATAGGTCAAATATTCATCAAGCTGCACAAAATATTCAAGAGAAATTCTCTTAAAATTAAGCTTCAAAAAGATATCACAAAAATGTACAAGAAAATAAACCAGCACACCATAAAATGCATTAGTAACTGCAAAATGAAATATTAATGGCCACTTAATGATAGCAGCTTACAAAATGTATTGTAAGATCACAAAGAAACCACCTCCTCAAAAAAATGAAATAAAAATGTGTGTGTACTGAAGTAATAAAATGTGCTTTAAAGGTAATAATAGAACCTTACTTGATTAGGAAGCCCTATATAGACAAGAGGTCAGTACATCAGAACCAATTTCAGTTTCTCCTGAAAAATTGGGTGCAGGTTCAAATCTTGCCTGAAGACACATTTTCATTAATAAGGTTTCTTGAATGTTCAGGCCAGTAGATGAAATAAAATACTGCTTAAAAATAAATGAGCATCTACTCAAATCTGCTAAAAATAGCAAAAAAAAAAATCTTTAAAATAAAATTTAAAAAAACAGCTTATGACAATCCCTCAAAACACTAGCAATTGATTAGAGTAGAAAAACTCAGACAAAAGATCCAAACTCATTTCCAAGTGTGTATGTAGGAACAAATAACAAATTCTTTATGTGCTACTAACAACCGCATCATAACCAAAGTGACTAAATTAAGATTCTAATAAACCTTATTTGTAATACCAAAACATAGAAGCAAAGGAAAAAAAAAAAAATTTACGAACAAGTAAATAATATATATATAAAAAACATGCTGACTATCAATAAAGGTAACCTATTTCCATCCAAATAGCCTAAATAAGCAATCAGGGTCATGGCCACAAATAACCCTCAGTATTTGGGAAAGGGCAATTTCCTCTTCTCTCATTTCCCTTAATCTTCCCCACGACTGAGGCACACAACCTACTATATAGAGGATGCAATGGATAAATTGTCTGAATTACACAAAAATGAAAATAACACTGACATCTCATTTTAACAGATATATTTACCAAAATTACACAAGAAATATCTTGAAATAATAAAGACTAAATTTATTTAATAAAATCACCATTGGCTTCAAATATGGTCTCCAGACAACTTTGGAATCTTTTGCATCTCTTCTGAACATTCCCCTTATTCAAGTTGGTGAATGCTGTCATGATCCTTGCCTTCAGTTCCTCTCTGGTATTACAAGGAGTTGTTTGTTTTTTTGTTTTTTTTTTCTTTTTTTTTTTTTTTTCTCAACTCTGCCTCACTCATAATAATCAAGAGCTTGCAGTCTGAAGAATTAAATGGCCAGATATAAAGGATAATGTAGTCACAGAAATTGTCTGACAGCCATGACTGGGTTCTCCTGCTTGTGTGGCATGATGTAGAGTCCTGTTACCAGGCAGTTTTCCAGCAGCCACCCTCTTGACCCAGAGCAATGCTTTGATGTGGGCTTTCGTGTTTAGTTTGAGGCCCTCACCAACAAATCTGGGAGTTCTTTTCTGATCAGCATGTGTTTTCTGAGCTGCCGTACCTTCATTATCATTAGACTCATCTAACTCTTACCGAATTCTCTGCACTGGCATCAGATTATCACTCAAACACTCTGAAATGTTTGTATTGGACTTCAGGCACAAATTTTAATTAGTACAGCATGCCATTTCCAAATTTCTGTATGTGATTTGTGCCATGGTGCTATTTCTCTCAGACGGTACTCAACTGACTCTATTATACCATGTAGTCAACTAACTTAAAAATTATAATTTACTTTTGCACCCTGTATAATGGCCAAATAGTGCCAACATTTTTTTTAAATTTTTTTTTTAGTAGTTTCTTTGTCTTTGTAATCTTATTGAAATACCATGTTCTTAAATAGCTTTGTCAGATCTAGACTTCCATATATGGATGCTACGAATATCACCAATCCATTCAGAAATGTCCAAGCTGTCAAGTATATACAAACACTTTCCCTTCTCAATAGTTAAAAATGGTTTCAAGTGAATTAACCCTGTAGGTCTGAGAGCACCATCCTTCGTTGAACTTCATGGATTGGTACTACAGAACTTTAACAAATAACAGAAACCACATCACTTTAACAGCTAGAATGGATATCACATGTAAGTTGAAGAGAAAAATAAACATTATAAAGGTGTTGACATTCCATACTACCTCAAAAAAAAAAAAAAGAAAACCCACTATCAACTGCAAAGAATAGTAAAAGTGAACTTCAAAAAACTATTTTCTTGAAAAGTTGTTTTAATAGAAAAAATTTTATAAATTTCAACCGAGAGTAGCATTGTCTGCGCAGTCAGTGAATGGTCAAAACTAAACATATTTGGTATCAACCAAAGATACTTTTAAAACTAGATGGTTTAATCATAGGTCTACATTTAAACTAGAAAACTTTTAAAATTATACAAAATTGGTTAGCCATGTGTTGAAATTGTAATTAGAATATGAAAAAGACCCAGACATAACGTGAAGTAAAGTGAAAATAGCCAAGCCTTACAATGGTGGCAAAATATGTAGACTGTACCAGGAAGAAAAGTTAGCTATTATGTTATTACCAAAGAAAAATGAATTGCTGAATGAAAGAACAGAAATTATGACTAAGTGTAACCATAGCAAAAATACCTATTAGGATCATACAACCATGGATGAAAATGTTACAACTTGTAATTTTGAAAACTGCACATTCATAAAAAATTCCTGTTACATGAGCATTCTCAAAAATACAAAAAAAAAAATGGTAAAAATCAGTTATTGTAAATCGCCTGAAGGCATCAGATGTTAGGAACCTGGCTTGTGTAATATAACTCGTTTACAAATAATATATTCAAAAGTTCTACAATGTAATTGTATTAAACACTTTTTAATACAATTTTCAATAGGTCTCAACTTTTTAGTATCTTCAGGTGATTTATAATAACCAGTTATTGTAAATCGCCTGAAGATTCCGAAAGACTGAAAATTAGGTTGCGGTAATAACTCATTTCCAAATGAAAAATATATCCATTTCTCTAGGTAGGTTTAATCCTTTTCAAAATTTCTCTTCTTTAGATAACTTTGCATCCACATTGAGTTCTTATTAATATGTCCATGGGCTAAAGTGATTGTTTATTTGTTTATTTTTTTTACAGGAGGGGGCAAGGTAAAAGAGACTATTTTGGAAGCAGAGATGGCACAACTGTGTGAAGCTTTTTTTTTTTTTTTTTTTTAACATGATGAATTTGATGGTCATACAGTGTACAAACTCTTTAGCACTGGTTTCTCTCTGCCAACTATTGAGTAGCATCATTGAATAGTGTTACATTTGCATACGTGCAGTAAGATCTCACTGATTGGTTGTCAAGTTACAAAAAAAGCTGGCCTACTGGTTCTTAAGAGTCATGATTGCCCACATTCTGAAGAGAAGACTAGAATGCATTTGGATTGACTTCACTTCTCTGCATCTTTTCAGTTTGTCAACTTGTTCATAAAATGATAGCATTGAATTTATGTTACGAGATTTTAATAGTAAACTTGTATCAGATTCATACTTTGCTCTTTGTTACTAAATTACTTATACTCATTAACTTGATCTTACTTATGCTAAAATATGCTTTCAAAATTGACCAAAAGTACTCTTGAGCTTCAAATGTGAAACCAGACCTTTTTTTTATGAAAGTGCAAGATAAAGGTTACTTAAATACTTAAAAAAAAAAAAACAAATACACTGCAATTGTTGACCAGTCACTGTAGATTCTTATCTAGTCCATTGTTTAATTTTTTACTAATTTCTCTTTTTGCAACTGTTATCCAATGACCGTTCTTATCTTTGGCAACCTGTTTTCCATGTTAGTGCTTGTTAAAAATTAATTTATTAGTATCTTTTTTCCACTCTAGCAGATAAATAGAAAGAAAATAGGAAAAATACAATGGCCTAGTGGATAAAAGCTTTGGTTTGTGAATTTGGTGACATGGGGGTCATGAATGCAATCCCTGGTGTACATCAGTGGAAATCAGTAATAACTGAACAATACTAAATAAAAATAAGAACTAGACAATATTCCTAGACATATTTAGATTAAAGGGGTCAGTTCAGAATTCCCTGTAGGTTACCCAGATTGATATGCAACTTAGGAAGACTAAAGGGCACAATGCTTGAAACATTTATGACAAGATGTTATAGTCCAAATAAAAAGTAACTTGACAATTAAATACAATATTGTTGTGACTCAGCATGTTTTTTTTTTTGTTTGTTTTTTGTTTTTTTTTTACCTTGAAGTAGTTTTTTTTTTTTTTAATCTTTATAAATCTTTTTAATTGAATAACGTACCTATTCTCATGTTAATTTTTTTTAATTCAATTAATACAGATACACATACTTACAGAACGTTAATCAGTCATAATGTTTACGGAATTCTTAATGTGTGTGCGTCTATCTGTATTCATAATTCCTGTTTATCAACTTGTAAAGATATTATTGCATTTGATAAAATCAGCTAAATATTCCTAAATGTTATTTCTCTCTTAATTACTATAAAAAATCTATAGTGTTATGCTTTTACTATCATTTTAAAGTGGTCTGAGAAGATAATTGAACTGTACACTCATTTGAAAATCAAATCTACCATATGGGTTCATAAGCCATGTTTAATGAATACAAAGTGCTGAAATCTCTCATTGAAGTAAGTTTGGGTGTTATATGCACCAACAAATGTTGGATTTTGTCTTAAAATTGAAATATTTAAAAGTCAGCATTCTGCTTACAAATGAATATACAATCTGGTTATTTTGTTAATTTTTATTATACTTCATCTTTATAAAAAAAAATTTTATTTTGATACCATCTCAGCACTGCATCATGACAACAATATCTGCATAACAAAAAACCTTTGGGATTTATTTCAAGGCTTAAGATTTTGGAATGCTTCTTTATTACCCTTTAAATGACCTAATATTTGGCAATATTTTTAGATTTTTATTTTACTAAATATTTAATTGTTTGAACTTTTTAGCATAATAAAATTGATAAATATTACAACATATATTTCTGATAATTTTTAGTGTGTTTGAATTAGTGTAATTACTGTATGAATTACAGTCGTTTTATATAGCTGTTTTTCAGGTGAATTTATATAAAGGGTTTTGATATTAAATTTTTGAATTTTGATAATTTTCAGTTGGAATGTTATTTTATTGTTACTTATTCACTTTAATTTTATTTTATTCTCTCCAAAATAACCAAATATATATTTTTTACTTTTGATATTAAAAAATGCAAAATTATTCCATGTTAGTTGTGCTTAATATTAGTTACATTTTGTAACATTCTCTTAATTTCCTTTCTAAAAATCAAAATTTATTAGTGAAATAATTTTTAATAAAAATATTTAAAAGCTATAAGAGTAATGGGACCAATTTCAACTGCCTTTAAACTGCTGATTGCCTGATTGTACGGTGGCTTGATGGGATACTTTCCACATCATTTTGCAATTACATTTTTCTTTTTTCTTTTTTTTAATCTCTGGTTGGGTACTGAAGCAGTGAATTAGAAAGGCTGAAACACATTTCTAAAACCTCAATTTCACTTTCAAGAAAACAGCCCAATTGACAGAGCATGCAACTTGAAATTAGGAGATTCACTAGTCATTCCCTAATGACACTATTCATGTAAATTGAACAGATTTTTTTCTCTTCCCCAACATTACCAAATATATTCTCTTTAATTTTATTACCATCATTTGAATTCTATGATTAATAAAAATGTCTTTATTGTTGCTCATTGCCGTTCTTTCCTCTTTGAAGATTTGAGCAGAAATACAAAGTCACGTTTTTCAGCCATGTGTATAAAAAAAGATGTGCATTGTGGTGCAGTGATTATCGACTCGGAATGAGAAATCAGTTTGAATTCCAGTTGAATTCATTGCATTCACTTGCATGCAAATAACCTTGGGAAAGGTATTAATCTATAGCCTTGGTTGTTGACCAGTCTACTGCAGAAAGTAATGGCGACCTACTACGGGGAAAAATAAACTGTCCAGTCAGTCATGTATTTTTCAAGACATGATCTCCCAAACATGTATCCAGTATGGCACTTGACTGTGTTAAAAGAAAACAAAAGTTTTCTGAAAATCTCTTCTACCTTAATTTTTACAATCTGAAAACACTAAAACAGTTCTAGCAGATTGTAGAATAACTGGCAATATTTAAATGTCAGTCAGTTAAGTGCCATAACTGTTACACACTTGAGTGATCATATCTCGAAAGAGACATGACTGACTGGGCAGAAGATTATCCCGCAGTAGGTTGCCATTTAAATGTGCTTGGCAAAAATATCCAACAATCTGTTGTATATCTACCTATATACAGTAATGGTATGTTCCTATCCTCTTAAATACATAGACACTATTGGAGTAAAAGGAAGAGTAGAGTGATTTATACTGACTAGCAGTTCATTTGCAGTGTATCTACTTCATGCTGCATGTGAGTCTTGTATCTGTTGATATACTATTACTATCAAGCTCCATTTTCGTGATCACTCATGTCGTTACAACACAATCAGAATATCCAATAGTTTACAGTATGCAATAACAAGAGAAAGAAGAGAACAGTGCAAACAATATTAACGAAGCAAACAATATATCTAAGGCAAAAAGTTCACAACCTAAGAATGATGTCATAAAAGGGGATGCAGACAAGCGATCATAGCATTCTGGCTTCAAGAAAGAACAGAACTTAATCTGATGAGAATGAGAAATATCCTCTTATTGGCTTGGAAGAAATCCCAGTATGCATCTGTGTGTTTGTCTTTAAATTGGGGAGAGGGAAGTTTTTTTGCTATCCTTCCCTGTAATTGAAACTGCAAATTATTTTTTCAATTTACTTGGTTAGTATCATATTGTGATGGTATGATGATCTTTTTATCTGAAGTCTCGTTCATCTTACACACTGTTCTCCATTAAGTGATTTCTTTGTGGACCCGCCTGAAAGCCATTATCTTATATAAATAACTGCATTTAGAGGGTAAAGAAATAGGCATTTAAAAATGTTAATGTAACTGCACCTAGATAACAAAGTTATCACATTATTTACATCATTTGGACTGTTGTCGTCATCTCTATTGCCATATCTATGACGTTTGGGCCATTGTATGCTCCAACTGGTTTCAGGTGATATACATTGGCATTTCAAATCGAACCCTTTAGTTAATCCACAGAGGGGAGATTGTTCTAATTCCACATGCTATGCCTTTTTTTTTTTTTATGTCTCTTCATGTACCATGTCCCTTCAGGACATAGGCGACCATGGATTTACACTTAGCTCTGTCTCTTGTTGCTCTCAATATTTTTCCTCTTGTTATCTCTCCCAAATCCTGCTCCCCCATCTATTTGCTCAGGCCTATCAAGTATGTTTTACACTGCTTTCTCCTGTCTCTCTTTCCTTCTCTCTGTCCTGTGAATATTAAATTTGCCAGGCTCTCCTTCCTCATTACATGTCCCAGGAACCTCATCTGTTTCTTCCTGATGTTTAGTGTATGTTTTCTTCTCGTTGACATCCTCTCTAACACCTCATTGTTGCTCACATGCCTAGTCCATGGTATCCTCAGCATCCTTCTATAAAACCACATTTCTGCTGTCTCAAGCCTCTCCTTTCTCAGTTAATTCTCTTTCAAGGGTTTAAAAACCATAGCAAGCATTGTGTAATTGAGTAGATAGAAACCATCAGTGGTTGTCCTAATATATAATCACCATGACCGAGGTTTTGAGTGTATTAGCATTGTTTATAATACCAGAGAGTGTGCATAATTAAGCATTATGAATGCAAGGCTTTCTCAGTATACTTGCTGTATAAACCACAGGTTGAATCTGTGGGTGTTCAACAAACACAAATGTCCCAGAACAGGCATCTGCAACAGAGATTGCTCAGTCACTCTAGCTGATTGGTGTGCTTTGAATACTAGTAACTGGTCATTATTGTGAGGTGGGTGAGAAAGAGAGAAATCGATAGATATGCACATTGTTTTATTTTATTTTTTTTATTTTTGTAAGTTAATTAAAAAAGAAGACTATGACCATCTGCTCAAGGTTTTCTCACCTGCCTTTTTCACACTTTGCCAATAAAACTATATTTTTATAAGAATTTGCATGTTATTTAAGTTGAAGGATGATAGTGTGGGTAGCTAAATGGTTAACAGCTCAGAATGGAACTGGCAAACCAAGTTCAACAGCTGGAACAATTTACATTAATATTGTATTGAAATCTACTTTTCCCCAGCTATGGATAAATTTTAGGGCAAGAACCTATCTTGAGCATTTGATAAGTCAAGGATTGCTGCTGCTATCATGTAATCCAGTACAGCTGTCACATGTTTCTTGCAGAGAAATTCTTATTGCCTTAGGTGATGTCATGAAGGTGATTTATTCTGTACGGTACTCTGGTGATTTAGGTAAATTAATAGTTAATGGAGTGGAATTAAGTTTATGGTCCAGTATTTTACTTTTCCAGTTAGGAAAATGACTCAACTGGGATGTATGAGAAGTGTTCAGTTTCCTGTTTTGCCAATCTTGATACAAATATATGTAGTATTTCAAGAAAACCAAATGCTTTGAATAGCACATAACATCAAAGGAACAGGTCATTCAGTCAGTTAAGTGCCATACATGATACACGTTTTGGGCAATCATGTCTCAAAAGAGACATGACTGACTGAGCAGAAGATTATCCCACAGTAGGTTGCCATTACTTTCTGCAATAGACTGGTTGTCAGTCAAGCTATAGGATCCAATTTGTCCTATTATTTAACCCATAACTGGAGGGAAGAGACAAATTAATACCTTTCCTAAGGGTATTTGTGCATAAGTGAATGCAAAGAAATTCAACTGGAACTTGAACTCAGCTCCCCAATTTGTCATTCTGAGTCGATATCCACTGCACCACAATGCAAAACAGGTCATTAGTTGAAACAAAGGTCTCCCCCCCCAATAAAGCAAACTAATAAAGCCACTAAGATGCAAGGGGTTACTGAGTGTAAAAGTTTGAGAAAAAGAAAACACAAAGGCAAGAAATAAAAAAAAAAAAAATTACAGGAATTAAGACAGAAGATAATAATATACATTGCATTTAAATTTTTGATGATCAAAGTTGACGGAAAAGCAAGAAACCAGAAGATAGTTCTAGAAATGGAAAGTGCAGAAGAAGAAACTTGTCATAGAACTTACCGTTACATCTAGTCATTTCAACTGTAAAATGAGATCTTGTCATACTGCACTTAAATTCATGAAATCTAGATATCAAATAAGCTCATCAAAAGAGGAATACTATGAAGATATTTATAGAAAAGGCACAGAGAAGCTTTTGTAACAGAGCTGGGAAAGTGGCTGAAGCCATGATGCTAAATCAGTCTTTGTATTTTATCAAGAATCTCTAAATACATCGCATTAGCACCAGACCAGATGTAGTAATATTCAATGCATGGACAAATTGTAGACTTTATAAATGTATAAGATCAATTTTGACAGGAAAAATTGTCTAGAATGACACCGTGAACCAACTTTCCTAGCAGCAGACCTAACAACTGATTCAATATAATCTTTCCACTTCATGTCAGCAGAAGACATAAGAAATAGTAACAATGCTGGAAATAACCTTTGCTTGCACAAATGTTTCTTGGCTATTATAAAATGTGTAAAAAGCTTTCATGCATAATGTTGTAGCTGTGTAAACACATTTTTTCAGCCACTTAGATTTAGTAAATAATATTGAGGTCATAAACTGGTTTTTCCCTTTCTACAGAAAGAGACAGGTATGTTTAAATTGGTTATAATCACTTGGGACTTTATGTACAGCAATTTTCTCATCTCCCTGTGAACACCTCACTTTCCTTAACAATTGCTGTAATTACAGTTCCTTTCAACAGTAAGAGTATAAAATATATCCTGTTATATAATCTTTCTAATTATATGTTCATTTTACCAAATACGTGTTGTACCAGCAATAATTTTTCATTACTTCAGTGACTACCTCATTACAACAAAACTTTTCCTGAAAGATATTCTGAACGAACTTTTACCTTCCTCTTCTACACTGATGTTGCTACTGTTGTGTGGAATATATATTGTGTGTGGATGCATGGTGGAGTAATGGATTGTGGCTTGGACGGCGGTATTGGAGAGCAGAGTTCAACTGCCAGTCAAGTTCATTACATTCACTTACATGCATATACCCTTTGCAAAGGTATCAATCCATTTATTCTACACCCACCGGCTTTAGGTAAATAGCAGAACAGATTAGGTCCTATAACCTTGTATGCAACCAATCTAAAAAGACCAGCTCTGAATTCAAAATCTCCCACAAAAGCATGGTGAGTATGGCTACACCCTTGAAGGCCTGGTCAATTAGGAGGGGTTCCTGCTTCTGATTTCCCCCCCCCAACACAGCTAGCTTCTTTTATTGCTAGTTTCAAAGAAAAAAACATCTTTTAATCATCCCTTGGTTGGTTTTGTCTTAAATATTTTGGATGCATTTTAAAGAAACTAACTCTCTGAATTTGTATCTTTCAAATAATTTTTTTTTTATCTCCAATTTTGAAGACTTTTTTTAATTACTAGCTCACTTTCTTTTGTGATAGGCACAGTCTGAATTAAATTTCTCATGCACATAAAATGACATCAATTTTTGTTCTTATATTCATATTTTTGCAGAATGCAGAAGTAGATCTTGTATTGGTGATTAGTCCGCTATCAAATCAATGAATTTATATTTGCATTTTTGTTAATGTTGATATACTATATCTTATTTCTTCATGATTAGAAAATATTGAACTTGCCATCAAATTTATTGTTCCAAATTTATCTGTAAAAAAACCTGTGACAATTTTTTTTTTTTTTTTTTTTTTTTTTTTTAACATTTATTTAATGAATTGTTTTTGTCTATTTCTGAGATAAGGTGGTATTTACATTATTTGGACTGTTGTCCTCATCCTTGTTACCATTTGTATGACATTTCAGCCGTTACATTCTCCAGCCTTCCAGGCAGGACTTTTCTATTCATCTCCATATTTTTGGTGTATCGGGTCCATACCGATCATTCAGTATTTTTCTATATATGTGAGATGAGGTGGTATTTACCAAATTTACATTATTTGGACTATTGTTCTCATCTTGGTTGCCATTTCTACGATGTTTCAGCTGTTGTACACTCAGGCCTTCTTTAGGTGCTAGGAATTTGGAACCGAACCCTTTATTACAAAGGGTCATTCTCATTCCTTCCTGAAGAAGGCTCAAGCATACAACAGCTGAAATGTGGTACAAATGGCAACAAAGATAAGGACAATAGTCCAAATAATGTAAATAGTATAAATTTAGCTATAGTTATTCAATATTACTTTAAATTTTTTTTTTTTTTAGTTCATACCCTTAATTAGACAGTTTTTTTTTTTTTTTTTTTTTTTGTTTCTTTTTTTTATTCTTAATCATTATCATTTTAAACAGTATTTTGTCTACCTACCTGCATTTTTAAGATGACTTATTAAAGAAAACATGACCTTTGACAGGATTGGAACCTGTGTTCTCCTATTCAGAAACTACCATCACAATTAAGCAAGGTTTTATTTGCCTTTTAAAGCTCATTCACTCATTTAGATTATCACAAAAGGCATATCTTCTCAGTTTCACATCTTAAACGTAAAGAAATTAATCAGAGTACACATTTTCTTTTAACTTTTTGAGAGTGCATGTTGGGAGACAAAATACTGTTTGAAATTTAAAAAAAAAAAGTGGAGCCTCTACACAAATACGAATATCTGCTAAGAATGTGTTACATATTTTCATAATGTTTATTTGCTCATTTTTATTTACTTTTTTTTTTTAATTTTTTTTTAAGTAAAAGTAAATAAAAATATTTTGTTAGTGATAAAAATTTAAAACTTTTAATATTTACTTGTGTTTTCCCCCCCACATGTAGATTTTTATTTTTCACTTTTTTTCTTCTTAATGATACTAAATAATTCATTAATTCACTTTTTTTTTTTTTTTTTTTAAAACATCTCCCTTTGTATAAAACAAGATTCTACCTTTAAGAATTATACCATGCTGATGATTATTAAAAAGGTGATTAATGTTAATGTTAGTTTTTTTTTCTTTATACATACATGAATCTGAAATTATAATTTTTCTACATTGTTTCCATCTTAAAAATATGAAATCTAAATTTTTCTTAATTATTGTGTTATCTCGACAACATATAATGAGCAAAGTAATTAGATATGTTTGTTTACCTGCCACAATGTTTTTAATTATCTATTTCTCTGTCTTTGTAATGTAAATACTGTGAGACTAATCCAGTATTTTAAATCTTTCACTCTAGCTCATCATTAGCTTTATTTCTTGCCACTTTAGTCATGTTGAGGTCTGGAAGTTTAATACTACAGAAAATCCTTTAATTATATAACAAGGGAGAAAAGGCAGTGTCAATTACGGCCAAAAATTTGTTAAATCTTTTTTCTTTAATTCACTTTTTATTTGTTGTTTGTGTAAAATAAATGAATAATAAAAGCATTAGTACACTATCCAACATGGTTTTGTATGCAATCATCAAATATTGTGTAACCCTAAATCTGCCACAGAGATCAATGCTTTTAGAAAATAAGATTTATTTTAGGCATCAAAAATCTGTTCAGAAACCTTGACATATTTAGGAAGGACATTAGAAAATCAAGAGTCTATACTGGCAGTAAACCACCTGTATGTGGACAGGAAATGAGTTCAGTAGATATAAAAACCTAGAAAGATATGGATGTGTCTTTTCACCAGATTTATTTAACCTATACAGCAAAGCAATTCTGAGAGAACTTACCAGGATTCATCATTGATGGCTACAATCTTAAAAGATATGCAGATGACACAGTGCTAATAGTAGACATGAAAATGAATCTACAAGACTTCCTACAGAATGTAGCAAAGGAGAGTGAGAAGAAAGGACTAAATGCAAAACTAAATGATCATCAGCAAAAAGTGGAGCCCAAAATGCCAATTACAGGTCAGGGGTCTTAAAATCAAGCAGGTGCAAAAATGCAAATACCTGGGAAGTGTTTTGACAGATGCCAGAAAGTGTGACACTGAGATCTGAAAGTATAGTGGGGTGGACAAAGACACATTCCAAAAGCTAAAAGTATTGAGAGACATGAAAGTTTTGTTGGAAATGAAGAAAAGAGTACTGGGATGTTATGCGATATCTGTCCTTCTGTATGGCAGTAAATACTGCACAATCTCTTCAAAGATGAATTAGAGACTTGAAACAAAGAAAAGAGATACTAAACTGTTATGATATCTGTCTTCCTTTATGTTAGCGAATGTTGGACAATCTCTTCAAAGATGAGGAAGAGACTTGAAGCAACAGAAATGTGGTACTACAAAAGAGGCTGAGGATCCCATGAGCTGAACATGTAAACAGCAACATAGTTGTAGAGAGAAATGAAAAGAAAACTTATACTTGACATCAGGAAGATTGCAGTTGAAATTTCTGGGGCACATAGTGAGGAAGGAGAGCTTTAAAAAATTTTATACTCAAAGGGCAGATTGAAGAGAAAGAGGGACAGAAGAAAGCAGTGTGTAACATACTTGATGGGCTTGAGCAGATGGATGGCAGAATGAGATTTGGGAGAAATAGCAAAAAAGGCAAAACTTAAGTGCTACAAGAAACAGGAAGATGTGGAGGGACATGGCGCATAAAAGAAAAAAAAAATTGAAAATTCAGCATATGCCCAATCTCAATTGGCTTTCATTAAATTTTGTTTTTATTCCCATCATTAAAATACAGAATCAGTTTACAGCAAAATTCTTTACTTTTAATCACTTAATAAATTATTTGTATTTAATAAATACTCTATTATATTATTAATAGCAGCAGCACAGTCATTAGTAGCTTCAGAAGCATGACTTTTTTCACTTATATCTTTCAACTCTGAGCATGCATAAATGTAGGGTTAGTTCTTATCTTCACTAAATGTTAAAGAAAACTAAGCTAATATTAACAACTGCCACAATAGCTTAAATAGAGGATAATTCCAGAATCATTATCTATTTAATAAGTGGTTAGTTGTGCTTTGTGGTGTCATTGACAATTATAATTATACTATAAAGAATGGATATTGTCAAAATATTAGAAGAATGAGATGACAATGCAAAGAAAAAAAAACAAACAGAAGCAATAATGAGTTTGTATATTTATATATATATATATATATATATATATATATATATAAAAAAAAAAAAAGCTTAACAGGCATTACTTAGTCTTTTACAAAAGATTTTTCTACCTTGATACTTCACTGTGACTTAACTGACTCTTCATTTTTTTTTTTTTTTTTTCATGACAATGAAGATTTTCTTTTAAACATTCAGTGTGTGTGCATGTGTGTTTTCCAAATATTTAAGTTTATAAATTTTTATAGATCTTTAAGCAAGAGAGTCACTATCTTGTTTGCAAATGCATTGTGATGAATGGATTTTGTTCATGATATAACTTCTCACATTGGTTTTTGGGAAATGTGAGTGTATTAAGGATGTGCGTTGTGGTACAGTGGGTATCGGCTCGGAACGAGAAATCAGGGAGCCAAGTTCGAATTCCAGTTGAATCCATTGTATTCACTTAGGCGCAAATACCCTTGTGAAAGGTATTAATCCGTCTCTTCCTTCCAGTTATGGGTTAAATAGCAGGACTGATTGGGTTCTATAGCCTTGGTCGGCAACCAGTCTACCCCAGAAATCAATGGCAACCTACTGCAGGATAATCTTCTGCCCAGTCAGTCATGTCTCTTTCGAGACATGATCGCCTAAGCATGTATCAAATATGGCACTTAACTGACTGAGTGTATTAAAAAACCATGTTTATTTATTCTTTCTTTATGTTATCCTTTGCTCAAGGTGGGAGTCAAGCATATGCTTATTTAATTTGTTCCAGGGAACCTTCAAGCTAATTAAGAATTATTTTTTTTATGTATGTCTAATTACAAACTCTTTTTTTCTTTTTTTTTGTGAATATCGTTTAAATTTTTTAACACTTTATTCTTAATACAAATGATGCTAAGTAAAATATAAAGATTTAGGTGTCAACCATATGTGAAAAAAGATTGTAAAAGTGTTATTCTTTCACACAAGAATATCTTTGAAATCTGAAAAACATGTTAGATACTTAGAATTACTAGATGCAGTAAGATTGAATGTGTGGGTGGCGTAATAGATAACGACTCGGAACTAGAAATATAATAGCTGAGTTCCAGTTTTAGTTAGGTTTGTTATATTCACTTATGCACAAATACCCTTGGAAAGGGTATCAATTCAACTTTTCTTCTCGCAAGTATGGGTTAATTAGTATAACTTGTATCACAAAATCATTATCTAAAAATATATATTTACACTCCCACGCCTGATTGAGCACTCTAGAAGAATGGTAGACTTTGTAAAACAGTAGCTACTCTGGCATGTACATATTGCTCATTCCATAATGAATTAGAGCACTCTGGCTATTGGGTGTGTATAATGATAATGTATGTGCTAAAAAGTCTGCCTTCTTCTACCGAGCGCCCATAGCCCAGAGGTAGAATCACCGACTGACGCCAATTCGGTTGGGTTTCAATCCTGGGTTAAAAGCAATCGGAGTCTAACCGTACTGATGAGCTGTGGTACAGCGAAACAGATCTGTCTGTGGATGACTATATATATATATATATATATATATATATAAAATTTTTTCTGTCTAAAATAAAATTTTCTGGCTTTTAAAGAACCTGAAAATTGTTAAGCCATAGAAAACAAATCAATGTTGAATGCCCACTTCTCAGATTCCATTACAATATGAAAACTGAGTATTACTGGCATCAATTTGTATTCCCTACTGTTGTGAGGAATATAAGCTGTTTATCCCTGGAACACTAACCATCAATTAAAGTTATACTGCTACTAACCATGGGTATATCATATCCAATTTTGAAAATATCAAAAAGAATTAAATATAAATCTTTATTTGAAATATTTTACATGCAGACAATTTAAAATTTGTACTTTGGATTCACAATAATAGGTACTGAAAATTTAATTAAAATGGCATCATTTGTGCTAGGTACTATATATGTGCGTTGTGGTGCATTGGATATCAGCTCGGAACGAGAAATCAGGGAGCCGAGTTCGAATTCCAGCTGAATTCATTGCATTCACTTGGGAAAGGTATTAATCCACCTATTCCTTCCAGTTATGGGTTAAATAACAGGACAGATTGGGTTCTATAGTCTTGGTCGGCAACCAGTCTACTGCAGAAAGCAATGGCAACCTACTGCGGGATAATCTTCTGCCCAGTCAGTCATGTCTCTGTCGAGACATGATCGCCCAAGCGTGTATCACGTATGGCACTCAACTGACTGACTATATACCCATGGTTAGTGTTCTCTGGTTAAAGTAAATGTTTCTCTTTTATATATTGAGTTGTGCTGATCCTTACTAATGAGTTTTTTTTGTTTCAGTGGTTTACTAATAAAAAGATACTTAAGAAAGCATGTTTTTTTGTCATAAAGTACTTGATATTGAGATAGTGTTAATAGGATTAATGTGGAGAAGTTTGTCATTTAATTGAGCAGTAATACTGACTGACTGACAAATAAACCCTGAGGAGCTCATAATGATGCCTTCACAAAACTTTGAAGTTGACATGACTCTGCTCAGTTTAGTGACAAACTTCTCCACATTAATCACATACACACAAAAAATTTCATGTTTCAAAACATTCTTTTTCAGCCAATATTTTAAAACATGGTGAAAATTATTTATTTTTGAAAATATAAAATGATTGCATGGTTATTTAGAAAGTTATAAAAAGTGTCACTTAATCATGACATAATTCAACAACTCACCTTCATACAATTTAAATGTTAAACTTTATAGTTAAACCTAATTTTCACTTTTGATTGAATAATACAGATACTCATAATCATATTGTTTAACTTCCTCCAATCACCCTTCCTTAACTTTCTAAATAACCATGAATTTCTTTTATATTTTTCAAAATGAAATATTTTCCTCATTTTGTTTTCATATATCACCTGAAGAACAACAATAATCTTTTGAAACCTGAATTTTTTGTGTAGTGATATAATGCTTTTATAAACCATTGTAATAACAAAATTACAATATTATTTTTTACTCAGTATTGAGCACTTTTTATAGCTGTAAATACAGTGAACAGTAGCTTTTAATCTATCTGTTCTTTCACTTCCTTTATATATAAAAAGATATTGGGACTGTTGCTAAAGGATGTAGCAGTGTGAAGCTGTTAGTTACAGATTGATCTTTAACTCTTTTGCTTACTTCAGTTTACCGTGGTGTATGGAAGGAAAGTGTGTAGAGTGTGGTTGTTTCACCACAGCACATTAGTTCCATTAGTGATATTTGGTTGTGTAACAGTTTTTGACCAAATAAGACATTCCACATGCCAGATAACAACCATATTCCTCAGATCTTGCTTCTTTGCAACTTTTAACTCTTCAAAGATCAAACCTTACTTGAAAAGTATATTATTTTACTATACACAATATATATATATATATATATATAGTAGGGGAACCAAATGAAACAAGTTGGTTGATTCAAGTTGCATTAACCAGTCATTTAACCAGAAGTCAGTGTTGTTTTATTTTAAATAAAATAAAATAGAATTATTTTATATTATTATTTTAAGTGTAGCTTTTGACAATTTTCTTTTGAAAGGACAATAGTGCTAAAGACTAAATTTGCCTATGGCTACTGTGGTATTTAGTTGATTAGTGCATTCACCACACACAAATAAGCAAATGGGACAAAAGCAAGGTTAGTATGATGAACTGTCCCTTGTACTTGAATGACCCACTCTTCAGGCCTAAAGAATACAGTGATGAAATATCTTGTAAACCCTTCAATCATTGCATTTACATTGTCCTTGCTTGGCATTTGTCCCACTACTACACATAACAAAACATTTTAACAATATAGATTACTTTAAAAAATTTTTTTTCCTTCCAAAAGATGAAAATGATTTATTTTAATGGTGGGGGTAACAAGTTTCCATTATCTCATTTTTTTTTTCCCCTTAAATCATAGTTTTATGCCTGTCAACTACATAGCAAGAATTCTGGGAAGTAGAAACAGTTTAAATGCCAATAAAAATGTGAAACTTGAATCTTTTGATATTTTAAGATTTTGCTGTAGGCATATTGAATTGACAAGAATAGATCTTACACTTGGATCTTGGGATTGGAAAAGAGGATTGAGCATTGTAGCATTAAGAAGAAATATTTTTCTAGATTTATTCATGGGCTATGTTTACAGATCTTTGTTAATAATGCAGGAAAAGAAAGAGAAAAAAAACCTTTTGTCTGGTCGGCAGATTTGCAAAAGGAAAAATCTCCTTTGCCCTAAAATCTTTGTTCACTAACTTACTTGAGCTCCATGGAGATGCAATTAAGTGCAATTTTGTGTAAATGTATCTGATGATTCTTGATGACACACTGGATGAATACATCTACCCACCTGGGGGAAAAAAAAATGAAATAAAATAAGAATATATCCTAATCTATGTTAAGATATGAAAATATATTAATCAAATTACTTAATTTGGAAATCTGCTGAGCAGGCAGTCACTTTTTTGCTTTTTCAAAGTGACAACTCTTGTACAATCATCAAAGTTAAGCAAAATTTATCCTAAGTATCTTGATGGCTTCATGATGGCTTGAATTCATTGCATTCACTTACCTGCAAATACCCTTGGGAAAGGTATTAATCCATCTATTCCTTCCAGTTATGGGTTAAATAACAGGACGGATTGGGTTCTATAGCCTTGGCTGGTAACCAATCTACCGCAGAAAGCAATGGCAACCTACTGCGGGATAATCTTCTGTCCAATCAATCATGTCTCTTTCGAGACATGATCGCCCAAACGTGTTTCACTTATGGCACTTAACTGACTGATCTTGATGGCTGACCACTTGGAAATACAAGGTGCTGTAAGCTTTGATCTGTGGATAGTGTAATGGATTATGACTCGGAATTGGAAATTAGGTGCAAGTACCCTTAGGGAAGCCATGAATTCATCTTGTCTTCAGCTGTGGGGTAATTTAGTAGAACTTGTAAATCATTATCTCGATACTTTTATTGTCAAAAAAGTATTTTCTGGCTTTAAGTAAAATACAAAAGACAAATCTGTCTTGCAATGTGTAAGGTAAACGAAAGATTTGTTTGTGTTTTGTCTTTAATGCTTTAATAAATATTGAAGATATTAGAATTCCAACTGAGTTGACTTCAAAGTGAGTTCTGCAGATTTAATGATCTTTAAAATATTTAAATGATCTTTTAGAATATAAACAATAATTCTGAGATGGTTGAACATGAGTTTTTTTTTTGTTTTTTTGTTTTTTTTTGTTAAAATCTTTTGAAGTGGAGAATTTTCTTTTTGACTTGTACTATGATTGAGAGTAGAAAAATTTGGGTTCATGCCTTTCTCATGTAATTAATATAAAATGATCTGAAACATCAGTAACTAAAATTTCAAAGTTGTTTCATTTGTTCAACCTGCAAGTCAGTGCTTTCATTTTGTGTGATGAATCAATTGAAAATGGCTGCTCTGAAGAATACATTAAATTTGTTTCTTGACAAAAGGACTTAGAAGATAAGTGTTTTTTTATTATTTGTTTTATTTAGTGAAAAACATGAAAAATAATGGTGAACTGTTTTTCTTTGGTATTTTTTATTTATAAAGTTTACAATGAATATTCAGTTTTGAGTGAGGGTTTTTTGGGGGCTTTTGTTTTTTAATCTGATTTAGAATGTTGTAATTTTAGAGAAGTAGAATTTTTCAGGGTAATACCTTTTTATTTCTTTTCAGTTTTGTTATTTAAAATAGGAGGTTGTTTAACATGTTTTACAACATGATTTTTAAGTCATGATGCAAATCATAAACACTATGGTTAGTAAAAAGTAATAAAGTTCTTCAGTATTAAAATGAGGTCCTATTTTCAAACTGGAAATTGTTGAATTTGTCTGAGTTTAGGAATAAGCTCCAGTTTTCTATTTTCATTTTTATCAAATTACTTGTTTGAAAATACAAATTGATTTGTTGAAAATACCAAGTCCAATTTCATGTAATGCTGCCATTTTTTATTTGTTGTGTTTTTTTTGTTCTTGTTTTCATAATTATTAAGAAATTAATCTTTGCAATGATATTTTTTCTTTTTTTTTTTCTTTTTTTCAATTTATAGCTATTTTTTGTTTGTTTCAAGAACTGATTATTTTAATATTTTATTTCTGTACGGAAATTACATATTGGAAAATTGTGGATGAAGTCATTAATGATTCTGTTCTGGCATTTTTTATTATTGTTCTTTGACTTTGTCTATTGCATTGTGTTTAATGAGGGTTAGTCATAATCTGTCATTAGGTGAAGGAAATCACATGCATTAACTGTGATTTAGTGCTGTTCATTAGTAAATTTTCTGAATAGGTTAGAAGCAAGGCACCAGAGACAAACATCTTCTTCTATGTGCCCTGTTCCTTAAGGACGTAGACGATCATGGCTCTCCACGTCTCCCTATCCCTTGTGGCTCTTAATATGTTTGCTCCTGTTGCTCCTGGCAACCTCCGTTCTGTCATCCACCTGATCAGGCCCTGCCCGCTGCCTTCTTCTGTCTCTCTATCTGGCCAGTCAGTGTCAGGGTTCTCCAAGCTCTCCTTCCTTCTATCTGGCCAGTCAGTGTCAGGTTCTCCAAGCTCTCCTTCCCTTCTATCTGGCCAGTCAGTGTCAGGTTCTCCAAGCTCTCCTCCTTCCCTTCTATCTGGCCAGTCAGTGTCAGGTTCTCCAAGCTCTCCTTCTCTATCTGGCCAGTCAGTGTCAGGTTCTCCAAGCTCTCTTCCTTCTATCTGGCCAGTCAGTGTCAGGCTCCCAAGCCTCCTTCTATCTGGCCAGTCAGTGTCAGGTTCTCCCCCTCCAAGCTCTCTATCTGGCCAGTCAGTGTCAGGTTCTCCAAGCTCTCCTTCCTTCTATCTGGCCAGTCAGTGTCAGGTTCTCCAAGCTCTTCCTTCCTTCACTTGGCCACTGTGTGTCAGGTTCTCCAAGCTCTCCTTCCTTCTATCTGGCCAGTCAGTGTCAGGTTCTCCAAGCTCTCCTCTCCTCTATCTGGCCAGTCAGTGGCCAGGTTCTCCAAGCTCTTCCTTCTATCTGGCCAGTCAGTGTCAGGTTCTCCAAGCTCTCCTTCCTTCTATCTGCCAGTCAGTGTCAGGTTCTCCAAGCTCTCCTTCCTTCTATCTGGCCAGTCAGTGTCAGGTTCTCCAAGCTCTCCTTCCTTCTCTATCTGGCCAGTCAGTGTCAGGTTCTCCAAGCTCTCCTTCTCATTCGTCAGTGTCAGGTTCTCCAAGCTCTCCTTCCTCTATCTGGCCAGTCAGTGTCAGTTCTCCAAGCTCTTTCCTCTCTATCTGGCCAGTCAGTGTCAGGTTCTCCAAGCTCTCCTTCCTCTCTATCTGGCCAGTCAGTGTCAGGTTCTCCAAGCTCTTCTCTATCTGGCCAGTCAGTGTCAGGTTCTCCAAGCTTCCTCTCTATCTGGCCAGTCAGTGTCAGGTTCTCCAAGCTCTCCTTCCTTTCATCTGGCCAGTCAGTGCCGCCGGTTCTCCAAGCTTCCTTCCTTCTATCTGGCCAGTCAGTGGTGTCAGGTTCTCCAGTTTCTCCTTCCTCATTTTGTGTCCCAGGAACTTCAGTTGTCTCTTCCTGATGCTCAGTATTAATTTCCTTTTTGCATGCTCAGTTCACGATATCCGCAGCATCCTTCTGTAGAACCACATTTCCGCTGCTTCTAGTTTTGTAGGCATCTTACTGAGCAATACAAGACAATCTGATTCCTTATATAACCTTTTGCTTTCACATTCACTTGAATACTCCTTGGTGATCTCTCTCTTAATCTTCATCTGTCTTTTTTTTCCCTTGATATTGCTTAATATGATCATTTAATAGATCAGTTTTATAAAAGGCAAGAAAATGATAATCTTGGTTGCAATAAAATCTTCTCCAAGTTCTGTTCTTACTCTTTCTACATCTGATCTCTTAATCACCTTTACAAGCTCTTGTATCTTTCTACTTAGCCAACCTGATTATTCAAGCTACAGACCACATTCTTTACATTTCTGATCCCTTTAATTATCGGCATTTTCATCCACCCTCTACTCACCCTAATCAGGTTTCTATTCTACACTGGTGCGTGTGTCTGTACTAAATTTATCTGCTTCATAACAATAAATGTCTGCCTTTTAAAAATCATTACGGCATTGCATTTTCATTTTTCTGAGAATTTCAAAGCTCAGGAAGTGCATGTTGTGGTTCATTTGATCTTAACATTTTTTTTTAATATTATTACTCGAAAAAGGCTCAGGTTAAGATAGTTGATTTATTTTTTTTTTAAATGCCAATCTTATAGCAATCAATATCAGCATTTTTGTACTTGTACAATTGGCAATAGGTTTCTTTTTGTATGCCCTTGCACCAATTATTGATTGCTGTTTTTCCTCTTTTTTTAATCCTTTCACCTCAAGTAAGGTAATAAAGCCACTAAGACACAAGCCCTATTAGCCACTTGCCGCTTTTTGGCAAAGTATTTGAGGCTCTAATTATGCTGAAGTATTTAATCATATCACCTCTCATGACGTACTCTGACAAACAATATGGCTTCTACTTCACCAGGTCTACTGCTGATAAGCTAATGCCCATCACTGAATATGTATACCAGGCTCTTGGTAATAATGGTGAAGCTAAAGCTGTTACTCTAAATATCTCAAAAGCATTCAACAGGGTTTGGCATGCTGGCATTCTGCGAAAGTTCCAGGGCTACAGTATTTCTGGATGATTGTTTGATTTAATCCAATTGTTCCTATTGAATCGTGAAATGGTTGTTTTAAATGAGCAAGCTTCCCCATCTTTTCACATGAATACAGGTGTTCCTCAAGGTTCTATTCTAGGTGATACACTGTTCCTGGTCTTCATTAAGAATCTTCCTGATGTCATCAGTTACCAAGTAGGGATTTATGCAGTTGACACAACCATTTGTTCCCATCTCAATAGGAAATCAAAATAGAGGATGATAAAGTAAACATGGCTGCTACTCTTGAAACAGACCTCTAATCAGTGGTTAACTGGTGCAGGAAATGGCTTGTAAATTTGAAAGCCTCCAAAACAAAACAGCTCTCTTTTAACCACCATAGAGAAACATTCCTGATAGCCATCAGCATGGCTGATGGAAGTCTTCTTAAGAACAACACCTTGCACCACCACTTTTCAACTGACCTGATGTGAAAACAAATATATCAGATCTATACCTGCATTTACTGCTAGGAATTTTGTGTTTCTGTGTCAGGCCAGAAAGTTCTACTAATCAAAAGCCATCTTGCACATTTATAAATCTACCATTAGTCCATGCATAGGATACTGTTGCCATATCTGGTCGGTTGCTCCTGCTATTGATCTTGAGGTTCTAAACAAAAGTCAAAAAAAGATCTGAAATCTAATCAAACCTGACTTGGCATCTCAACTTCAGTCACTTTCTCACCACTGCCATGATGTGGCTTCCCTTGCTTTTCTACAAATATTTTCATGTCAACTGCTCTGATAAGCTCCCCCCCCCCCCCCCGGTGCTCCATCCACATGAATTTGAGCGAGCTACTAGACTGGCTACTAGTTCCTTTCCTAATGGTACTTGCATGTAAGTGAACGCAAGGAATTTGGCCAATTTCAAATTTTAACTGAATTTGTTGCATTCACTTATATACTTGGGAAAGGTATTAATCCATCTCTTCCCTCCAGCTATGAATTAAATAGCAGGACAGATTGGGATCTATAGCCTTGGTTGGTAACCAGTGTACTGCAGAAAATAATGGCAACTTACTACAGGAAAATCTTCTGCCCAGCCAGTCATGTCTTCTTAAAGACATGATCAACCAAATGTGTATCACATATGGCACTTAACTGACTAGACTGGCATGTAGGTCCCACTCTTTTACTGTTGAAATAGTTAGATGTAACCACCACTTCTACTCCAACAGTTTCTTTCCTTGTACTTCCCACCTGTGGAACACCCTTTCATTTACTTGGTTCCCTGATAGCTACAATCTTTAAAAATTTAAATGCAATGTCAATTGCCATCTTCTGTCTTCTTGAATTCTATTCATCCTTTCTTTTCTTCAATACCCAATCCTTTCTCTTACTGTGACCTCCTGCAAACTAGTGGTGATTCTGCTTTGCTTAGAGTGAAATTATTTTAACAAAAAAAAAAAAAAAGTTACTGAGTGTGAAAGAATATCATAGGAAACATGATTAAAGAATGAGAACAGTAACTGGAATTAAGAAAGCAGAAGATAGTGAGTTTTTAAAAATCAAAGTTTATTATAGTGCAAGAAGTTAGAAAAGGTCTACAACTGAGAAGGGTTAGAGAAGAAAATGTAAGCAGAAAAAATTATTTACGTCTAACCATTTCAACTGTAAAATGACTCTGCTGCCAAACTAGTACAGCACTTAAATTCATAAAAGAAGAAAGCTCATCAGAACATTTGCCATGAAAGTATTTATAGGAAAGGCCCAAGAAAGCTATGGTAAGAAATTGAAACTGAGATGCCAGGTCAAGACCAATAATATGGCAAATTTTTCTTTGAATTTTATCAAGAATCTTTAAATGTATTACAGAAACACCAAACCAGATGTGGCAGCAATATTCAACACATGGGCAAATAGTAACCATATAACAATGTAAGAAAGATTCTGGCGAAAAATTTCGTCTGACACAACACTGAGCTTGAACCAATTTTCCTAACAGTAGATCTAGCAAATGAATCAATTCATTAAGAGTTTTTGCATCCAGTGACCATTTTAGTGACTTAAGTAGAATTCATTATTTTTATTCAGAGGGATTTTTGTTTCAACACTCTAAATTTTGCATCTAATAGTGCTCTGGCTCTTGGCTATCGCATTCTAAATTAGACATTCTATGTATCAATTCTTTTATGATAATCAGGTTTATTCAATGGTTCATTCACTCAACATAAATAATAGTATGAGATTTTTGTTGGTTTTATTTTTGAACACTTGTAAAACCATATTACTCATAATATCTTTTATTGCATTGCTCAAATATATAATATTCAAATTAGGAAGACCAGCCGATTACACTACCATTGTCTTCTGAACTTGAATATTTAAAAGCTCTACATGTTAAATTTTTACTTTTTCTTTAAATATGTATTGAGCATTTTTTAATAAAACTGTTTACTGGTTTAATTTCATGTGAAACTGTTTTATAATTATATATAACTTGATATTTGAGTGGTTTCTTATTGCCTTCAGTTGAATTCAGTTTTCTCTCTATTAGACTGGCTGCCAACCATAGCTAAAAGCCTAATCTCCCATAATATTTAATTGTATTGCCAAGATAGATACAATACACAGAAAGTGTGCTGCAGTATTATTCAGCACAATATCCAGATTTCCAGTGCTAAACGGGTATACACAGAACAGTACAACAGTTATGACAGACAAGTCAGAACTTACAACACAGAGGTGAGGTTTAGATTGCAATAGTAACCAAAGTAATCAGTCCGAATATTACTCAAATGGCACTCTAATATTACACCTGATTGCTACTTTTCTTTACTTAGACCATTACAGACCATGGACCATTCTATTATTGAGAGAGCTGCAGGGGTGTCAGCCACTCTACAACATTAATCAAAATCTGGGAAGAGAGATTATTACCCTTTTCAAGGGCATATGTGCAAAATTGAATGCAACAGAAAGAGGATGAATTTGAACTTGTCTCACTGATTCTCTCTTCTATCCAGTTTTGTTAGTCATGCAAATGTCTTATATCTTACTGTAGCTATTTCTGACATTTGGTATTTATAAAGAAATGTTAGGATAATTTTGTATATTAGGCATAACCTAATTCAGTACTTTGGCATTCAAAATTTGTAAATTCTGTAATTGCATTTATGAAATTCATAATAGGATACAAATTAGAATTATTAAGAAAAATATGCATCAGCTGTATGAAATGTTGAAAGTCTCTCACTTCTCTATAGTTCCACCAATTCTGTCATTCTCTTCATATTCTATGAGTGAGAAAGATTCTTCCCAAAAATTACTACTTTGTAGAACCAACTCACAAGAGTCTACTTTTCTGATTGCTACAATCTTAACTTTAAATCTCGGGTTAGCTGTTATCTTTCTCATATATTCTCATAAATGGCACATCTTAGCTCCTGCTCTTACCTAACATACAACCATTTCCTTCTTCAATAAAACTCTACCTTGAGTGGCTTTATATAAGTTGAACATTAGGGCAGGTTGATGTTTCACTTTTATTTAGAAAATCAACATTGCACTCTGTATAAATTTGAGGTTTGATAAGTACTGAAACCAAAAATTAGATACATAACTATTTAGGTTTAAAAATTGTCTAAAAAAAAAAAAAAAATGTACAGAAATACCTACTTTCCATAGATTTTTGCTTACAAACTGAAAAGATTTTACTATTTCAAGAATAAATCCAAATAAAGTTAATATTTTTTTGTATTAGATATGTTGAATACAAAATATATTCAAACCTGAATTCAAATTATTAATCACTACAAGCAAAATAATGTAATTTTCTTCACCGTATTTGATTATTAAAAACTGTAAAAAAAAAAAAAAATGCAAAACATTACAAGAAAGACTAATCAGTAAGATTTGTTAGATCATAATAAAAAATTAAATAAGGCTAGATAACACCATAATACTGTTCAGCACAAAGTATAAGACAAAATGTTTTAAATTTGCATTGCTTATTCAAAAATCAAAGTAAACTTACTGCACTGTATAACATATTACATCACATAGTTAAATTATTCAGTATAATTTCCCTTTGAAGTAAATGAAGTTCTTATTTGATGGCTCAATAATTTAGTAATAATCTGCTTTTCTCCTGTACCTTGTTCATATACAATTTGTAAAGCTTTAGGAAATTGTAAATTTCATAAAGCTGTGCCCTAAGGTTTTCACTGATCACCAGAATGAAGTTCTAATGCCCCAATTTTGAATCTAAACTTAATATTTAAACTCCTCTTCTCAAAAAAACAGTAGCAAATTGGGAAAAAAAAATTTGGTGTCACTATCATGTCAAACCCCAACTATCAAATTGAGTGCAATACCACAGTTCCAAAATAGTCCTACCTTATTTAACACAAGCAGTATAGCCCGGCGTTGCTTGTGTGTAATGAAAGCTTTAAAACTAATCCATGGTCCTGAAGCTCAGACTCAGCCTAAAGAATATTTGTGTGAAGTTTGGTGAGAATCGGATAAAAATTGTGGATTTGTATAAAGAACATACAGTCAGATAAACAGACACACACACACACAAACATCTTGCCTTTTACACACACACACACACATATATATATATATATATATATATATATATATATATATAATAGATTTTCTGCACTATTGTAAGAACTGCAACCTTGAAACTTCTGAATATCATTTTTTATGTCTTTGTCTATGGGTGTATCAAATTTGATTAAAATCAGATCACTCCTTCTATAACCCGATTTTTTTCAATATTTATCAGGAGTACCTCGACACAAAACCTAGCTAAAAGCACTCACAGACACTTATAGTACAACTGTGTAAATTTTCAAGAAAATTAGTTCAGCCGTTTCGGAGTCTATAGGTAACAGACACACACAGTCACACACACAAAGTTCCATTTTTAAATAAATTTAGATTAGCATAAAAATGTCTCATAATGGGAGGCTTGCAAATGTTTTTTTAATTTTCGATAACTAATGTAAATATGCTAATTGCTCTCTTTATATTATTGGCAGTGTTTGTACATGGAAAAACTCTGCCAGAATGGTAAAATATAGTTCCTGGCAAGAACCTAAGTTGTATAATTGTCACTATGCACAAAGTCTCATTTCAAATCTGCAACCATCTGATAAATCTTGTGACTCTCTTGAATTTGTGGTCATGAGATCTTATAGATGAAGAATTACACTTCTCTCAAAATGCTGAATATTTAGTCTTGAAGTAACAGCTGCAAACTCTATTTTCTAGAGATGGTAACAGAATGGTCAATGAGCTATGCACACAAAGAAGGAAGGTGATTTGGCTTGATGAAACTGTTACATTGTATTTCATTTCACCTGCTGGTTTTGTTACCTAATAGAATTTACTGAGAATGTATTGTTCAACTTCCTACAGTTTTTTTTTTTTTTTTTTTCTATCATGTGTTTGTGTTGAGAATTAGAACGATAGAAGAAAAAGATGATCAGTAACTTTGTCATGCAGAATAAAAGAAATGGGATTGTCCAGATGGATTCTTAATACACTGTTAGATGTTATTGTGCAAGTCAATGTTTTTCACAATAAAATTAGTATTAATCACAACAGATGTTGGCAAAATATTCAAGATATATTTAGATGTGCAAGAAACTAAGTTTAATAGCTGTCCTTATTAAAATATTTATTACTTGTTTTTGGAGTTTGAGTTTATTGTGCAATGTACAGCATAATTTTTTATTTATAAATATATCCAAAAGATATGTCATATAGGGTGTTGGTATTATATGTGGCCTACAAAATTCTGTCACTGGTATAGTATATGGACTACTTTAAAAAGCATATTATAAGGAAGTATTATAACTGTCTGGTTAGGTTTAGGTTTGGGAAAATAATTAGTTTCAATAAATAGTTAAATAATTATATCTAAATATACTCTGAGGTAGAACACATTCAAACCAGATAGGCTATATACTATACCAGAATCAAAGAGGTAGGCCACATACTAAACCAGCATCCCATAGAGGTAGGCCACATACTAAACCGGCATCCCATAGAGGTATGTTGTAAAATAAGTGGGAAAGATGAAGTGTAATTGAAAAAGTGTAAAATTTCAACAATAAGAGAAAGAAAAAAGATGGCAAAATAATTAGCTTATATCAATGATGCAAGTCAAAAGCAAAGCAACTTTAAGACTTTAATAAAGCAAAAAATTCACAAAATAGGAATAGTGTTCACATGCAAGGATATGCATTGTGGTGCAGTGGATATCGGCTCGGTGCGAGAAATCGGGGAGCCAAGTTCGAATTATAGTTGAATCCGTTGCATTCACTTAGGCACAAATACCCTTGGGAAAGGTATTAATCCGTTTCTTCCCTCCAGTTATGGGTTAAATAGCAGGACAGATTGGGTTCTATAGCCTTGGTTGGCAACCAATCTACCGCGGAAAGCAATGGCAACCTACTGCGGGATAATCTTCTGCCCAGTCAGTCATGTCTCTTTCGAGACATGATCGCGCAAGTGTGTTTCACGTATGGCACTCATCTGACTGACCGTTCACATGCAAAAGGAATACAGTCAAGTGGAAAAGGAATGTGTTCCTTTTGTTTACCTGTTACAAAATGAAGTGCTATTACTCTATATTCTAACTTGTAAATTCAGTATAAGTATCTACAATACCTTTTATAATAGCTTTTATAATATACCTTTTATAATAGCTTTTATAATATACCTTTTATAATAGCTTTTATAATAGCTTTTATAATATACCTTTTATAATAGCTTTTATAATAGCTTTTATAATATACCTTTTATAATAGCTTTTTCCTCCCCATTTATCTCTCTTATGGGTAGAAAGTTTTCTGCAGAAATTTAATGAAATTATTCTTCACCCCCAACTAATGTTCTTAGTTCAAAACATAATTCTTCCAATTGGTTCACATGCAAAAGGGATACAGTCTGGCTTTAAGGCAAAGAGGAGCAAAAAAAATGTGGAGGTAAGACCAAGGATTGTTCAGTTTCTTATTGGTTGGAAAGGAATCCCAACATGTATCTGTAGGATTTGTCCGTAATTGGTGGTGGGCAGTGGCGATCATGGAACTCTGAAAGTGAGCGGGAGGGGGGACTTAGTGGCCGAGATTTTTCTTGGTGAAGGATTCAAGCCATATCTTCATTTTCATGCTACACAACTTATAAATGAGTTTGAATATGTTACTTCACTAAATTAAAAGGGAATAACTTTTCATTCATAGTAGTAGAGTTCTAATCTATTCTTGTCCTCTTTTCCATTCTCAAGCTGTTTGAACACAAGAGTGGTTAATTTCAAAACAAAATCAAAGGGTTAATACTAAAGTCAATGCTAGCAAAACAGTGATTTGTCTTTTCTGATTTCTTGAAAAAATGAAAAAGAAAATGCAGAAGGTGGGGGAAGTACTAAAGATCAAATCTTATCAAAATCAGACTGATCAGTTTCATATATTTTTGAAACTTATTAAGGGTGGGGCAGCCTAGGGGCCCTCCAAAATTTGCCTGTGGTGGTAGGGTCATTTTTAGTGGTCATTGCCAAATTGTAACCAACATGTATGTAATTGAGACAATTTATTCAGCTATATAACTTAGTATTATTCAGGTATATGACAAATCATTTCACTTTTGATATGGGTTCCTTGATATATATATATATATATATATATATAGCTTACAGCTGACTCGCACTGAAAAACCAGTTCCTATCTGATCTCCAAAGTTAAGCAACATTGAGCTTGTTCAGTATCTAGATGGATGATCACTTGGTAATAGCAGGTGCTGTAAGCTTGGATGTGTATTTGGTATAATGGATAACCATTTGGAATAAGAAATTTGATTTTCAGTTGTGTTCATTTGCATTTGATTTTGGAAAAGGTATGAATTCACCTTCCCCCAATAATGGGTTTAACAGTAGAACTTATAACTGAAAATCATTATCTCCAAAAAAAAAATACAATATTCATATTGCTTTGGTTCCTGTAAAATCAAATAAATGAGTTTGTCATATTGATATTTTTTTTAACTTATGAACTATTTAGAAATTATAACATCTAGAAAATTAAAATCATTACTTTAGAAAAGCTTGTGTGGCTAACCTATACTAACCTAAAGGTTAATCTGGCCCTGATAAAAGTAATTAAAAGTAATGATCTGTACATTTATTAATTTTGCAGTATTAAGTCAATTATGCTTTTAATTTGCATTGTTTGCCAGTGTTTGATGGTACACTACAATTATTGTTCAATAAGTTTCTTTTAGCCTCAGTCTTTTCTTTATACAAATTTATACCATCAGAAACAAGTTTTTTTAGAATATTTACTGCAATTTTTATCACAAATCTATTGCCTATTTGTAAACATTCTTTCTCATATTGGATACTACTTTACAGATATATGTATGTATGTATATATATATATATATATATATATAGTCATCCGCAGAAAGATGTTTCACTGTATCACAGCTCATCAGTACGGTTAGTCATTTTATTGCTTTTTACCCAGGATTGCAACCTGACCAAATTGGCATCAGTCAGCAATTCTACCTCTGAGCTATGGGCGCTCGATAGGAGACAGGCTTTTTAGCATGTATATTAACATTATACACGCCCAATAGCTGAGAGTGTTCAAATTCATTGCTGAATGAACGATGCGTAGATGCTACAGTAGCTACTGTTTTTCCAAAGTTTACACACACGCACATATATATATATATATATATATATATATATGCCTAACTCTCTCTCTCTCTCTCTCTCTCTCTCTTGTATGTATCTGTTGAGTGAAGATCAGTTAGTGTGAACTTGTTACAGTTGTGGATCAGTGTGACTAGAAAGAAATCTTCCTGTGGGTGGGAGGGGAAGATTTTTTTTTTTTTTTTTTTTTTAAATAGAATTTTCACTCTATCATGAGTGCAAAAAAGAAAAAAACTAATACACATATATCTTCTAATAATGTATCTATATTATTTAGAATGCACCTTTTTGCGTTCAACAGTCTTGGAGGGAGGAGGGCATTCTGACTTATGCTGAAAAGGGAGCAAAGTGAGGGTTGAGAACCACTGCCCTAGCTGATTGTTGGTGGTTGTTATGGCTATATGTCTGTCTTAATTTAGTTTCATTTTTTGGGTTCCTTTTAGGCATTGAGCTATGTCTATTTGTGTTTAGGTAGGTGTGTTTTTGTTTTTTATTACTCCGGGGGTGGGGTGCTATTGCCCCTTTACCTTGTCCCCTTGTACTTTATTTTTGTTTGGGAGTGTATGCATATATATATATATACATACATATATACACACACACACGGAACAGTGCTCCAAGAAAATGATAAACAAAGCAAAATAAACGTGTACCTTTTTAATATCTTTATATGGACCCATATCTACAGCCCATGTTATGGCATTTCACTTAAAATTTAAAGATTCAAGCAAGTTAAACAGGGCTAATCTTGTGGTGTAAATGTAAACCTTGTACTCTACTAAAGTTAAACTTTGGCTTGTCCATTTGTATTAGTGCTGTTTTTATTGCCAATGGCCATTCACTTATGTAATTCATGTCAAAATAAATCATAAGCTTTGGAATATAGCTGTCTCTCATGCATTGTACATAATGATTTAGTATTTTTATACAGAACTTGACACACTCTTTTTTATGCCCTTAAGGATGTTTTGTGATTTATAACAAAATGAATGTTGAATAATTTTTTTACTTAAATGTTATCAATGTTGGAATTTACTTTTGTGTGTTCTTCCATTTTATCGTATTTCAAGGTGACATGAGAATTTCTTTCACTCTTTAAAAAAAAAATGGTAAATTTTAAGTGCATGCACAGTATTTTAGTTAAGGATTCAGCAACTGAGAAATATTCCTTTTTAATCTTCAAAATGTTTTTTTTTTCTACAAACTTGGATTTAAGAGCTAGTTTCTAAAAACTCTTGTCTGTAAAAAGTCTATAGTTTTTGATATCACTCAAGGCTTTTTAAAAAAAATTCTTTTCATGTCAGTTTTTTGTTTTGTTTTTTTATTAATGCATCAGTAGGACAATCTTTGTACAGCTTTGACTTTTTACTTGGATTTATTAAAAAAAAAGGATTAAGAGATTATCTTGGTACTAATTACGAGTTGCCTCATTGGTCAGAAATTAAGCAATAAAATGGAAATTACTTAAGAGTTATGACAAGTATTTTTGCATGACTAGAAATATGAGTTATTCCTTTACTACCCAAACTTGAAATGCAACAAGTAAACTATTTTTTGTGAGGCAATTCCAAAGTCACTCCATCTGAAAATATTACTGATTCTATTGGTGGGGAAAGCTTTTAAAATTCTTCTGTAACTAGTCTATGCAGATATTCAAACATGTATTATAAGTGAACTTTTAGAGTTTAAAATGTTATTTCAAGTTATGCATATAAATTATTACCAAACATTTTATATGCACAACAAATTTCTCATAGCTAAGATCTCTATTTATTTATATATATATATATATATATATATAAACAGATCTTAGTTGTCAGAAATTTGTTGTGCAAATAAAATGTTAGTTCAAATATGTTTGACAGAAAAACAAATAATACTTAAAAAATGTAAATTATTGGGATTTTAGACCAAATGTGCTTAACATCTTGTCTCATCCTGCATTCTATTTGATTTAAAAGTCTAATAATATACAATAAATACCTTATTGTCATTGTTTTTTTTTTAAAGCCATATCTATCTATCTATCTAGCTGAGAAGTGGACAGTGATTGCTGGAGGGTCTGTCTACAAAAAAAATTCTAGTCAGGATGCCGAAGACAACACTAATCAGCCAAGTGACAAACTTTATATTAGTATTAATTCTGTGTGTGTGTTAAATTGTAATGATGCTTAGTGCCAAAATTGCAGAGTTTTTGGGGTTTTGTTATTTACAGTAGTTTACTGATAGAAAGCCATTTAGGTAAGCAATAATTGAATTAATGTGAAGTTTGTCAATTAGTTTAGCAGTCATTACTATTTCAAAATTTTGTGATGGCATTATTGGGATGTCTTCACATTTTACTTTTTTTAAAAAATTTTTTGTTGTTACATATGTGGATTGAATTTTCAAGCAAGCATGTTTAAATGAACACATGTATCTTAACTAAAGTTGTTGTTTTTTTTTTTTTTTTTTTTTTTTTTTTTTTTGTACACATGCATCTTCTTCTTGCAATGAAAACATTCCAAAACAGCTAGCTATAGCTCAGTTCATTTAAAGTTAACATAGTGAAAAATAATGCACCACCAATTTTGATAGGAAGCTGCTCAGAGAAGTGACATAATATTGTCCTCATGTTATCTTGAGGCATTTACTGAAAATCAGGCTAAGTGTTGGTGAACACTACAATTCTGTGCACTTACAAAAGCATACAAACTCTTCTTCAGCAGCTATAACCTCTCTTTTCAGTAAAGCTGTAGGAACATCTAAAGATGGAAACATATCTATCTAAAGGTCATCACCCTGAAGTCAGTTTTATGAGGTGGAGTTGCTAGCCTTGTGCTCAATGAGCTTTGAATTCATTGTTCTTTTAGATTAGATTCCACACTAAGGCTAGAGTGCTTAATGCTGTTTGGCTGGGAAGGAAAGAGTTGGATTCATGCTTTTCCTAAGGCAAAGTGAGCACAATATACCTGGACAGAATTTGAACTCTTTCTCACAAGTTCCACTTACCACGCTAATCACCATTATACAACACCCCCTCTTCTCTGCCTATAAATTTATACTTGCTTATCTGCAAGTTAGTCTTCCTTAGTTGATAAGTACCCACTTTCTTCCCAATTACCACATTTGCTGACCTATTAGTTGCTCCTAGATTTTGGCATGGAATATTTAGGGGAAAAAACTGCACACGTCACAACAAAAAAAATCCAAATTATAACCTAACTTTTATGTGACTTTTTTAATAGATTTAATTGCCAGGACATTTTTTTGAAAAAAAATTTTAGTACATTTCATTGTGCATTTATTTAAAGTTGTTTTCAGGAAGCCACATCTGAACATACAGTAAATTCATAATAGCTGCAAAGAAATCTACTGATATCCATGAACACTGTTACACATAGTATTAGGGAGAAAAATAGAAATACAGTACTTGTTGATAAGTGATAAAGTGTCATACTATCTATGCAGATAAGTAAATTCTAATACCTGTATATCAACACACAGAAAGCAAGCATCAAAATATTGTGCAATTCCATAAATTTCTTTTCCACGGTTGAATTTTTTAATGATATTTTTATTGATATTATGTTTGTTCAATTCTAGGAGTCCTAGTTTCAGAGTTAAACTCTGTACATCCACTCATTTTCTGGTGAAGCCCGCTTTTTTCATGGTCTTCATGTTCCTCTTACTCATGATACTGCTGTTGACCATGTCCACCATAGTTTATGAATATAGAATACAGCGCAGTGCGTAATCTTTTAATCATACAGAGTACAGTAAATTTCGGATTTTTTAAAGAGCATTAGTGTGAAGTAAACAACTTGAGGTAGAATTTGGATGCATAAATTACAATTTCTGTGTTAAATTACTTCTCCTTTGTGTGTACAGTACTTACAGGCACTAGTATATACAAACATTGTACAGTTGTGTGTGTTTAGCTTAGTCTAGCAGTGGGTATCAAACTAGCAAATAGTTTATGTAACTTTTTACTCATGCTCAAACAATACAAGACACAAGAGCCACTTAAAGCAGAATTACTGAATAAGGTGTATGATAGTAATTGGAAGAAGATTTTATTTACTGATAATTCATCTGATACAAGACCTAAGGATCAGTCAAGGTAAAAGGTTACTGAATGAGATTATAAGGGAGGGGGAAAGAGGAAATAAAAGAATTATTAGTAGATATTGGTTCATCCTGGACTTAACAAAGTAAAGGTCATCAGGTTATAAAGGATAGATAGCAAATAACCAGTGATTTAAAGAGATGAAGATTGTAGTATTCAATTATGAAAGTGGAACTTCATTCTTACAAATGAAATACAAAAAGAATGAAAAGGCTTCAACCCTGTGAACATAGCAAGGCAGAGCTTAGTTATACAAGAATTACAGAGCTTAGTTTTACAAGAATTTTTTTTTCAAATTTTTTACATTTTAATTTTAATAATTTAATAGTCTAAAATCTTGTAAAATTGTATTTATTTGTTCCCTGGAGGTTATATAATAATTAAGTGGAAACGAAATTTACGAGTCCAAAATTGCAAAGATTATTAAACGTAGAGGTGCCAAACTATTTTTAAAATAATTTTTATTTACTTAATACGATCCTTATTTTCATGTATGGTTGACTAAAACTGCCATTATTATGAAAAGGTTATGTAATTTAAGAGTTTTGTCCCTTTCCTTAGATTTATGAAAATTGCTTTTATGTTCATGCATAGAAAGCTGTCATCGCCTCATCATTCAACAATCTGTCAAACATTTGATCAGATGAACACGACCAATCATTAATAATTGGTTGTATATTACTTTTTTATTCCATAAGTAAGTCATATTTCTTTAAAATCAGATTAATTTAACTTTCAATATTCTAATTTTACTAAATAAAGTATCAGATCCTTTGAAATATTTTTAAAATCGATGAATTTTTGTTTGTTTACAAATTTCTTAAAATTAATAAAATGGCCACTCTTTAAAAAAATTTTAAGAAATCAAAATTAAATGTGACCTTTCAATCTATGTAATTTCTCTCTGAAATAAACCAGCATTTTTTACTTAATGGAAATAATAAATTTAATCTTTAAGCTTTTAATTAAATCTAAAATGAAATCTTCAAGAATGTTTTTCATTTTTTTAATCATATCACCCCGAGCAAGGAGGTAACGCCACTGAAGCGCAGGGGGCTATGTAGGAGTGGGAGTGAAAAGATTGGTAAAGAGAAAGCCGGAGACCACATCCTAAACAAGGAACAAGGGATGAGCCTCTTCACCTTTTCAATAGACATGGGTGGAGTGTGAACCGGACGATAGTGTAGTCTATCTACTAAAAAATTTCATTTTAAATTCAGGTATCAAAAATTTATGCCAAAAAAGTGGATGTACCTATAATTTATAAATGATATAGGTTAGGTTATGAAACCTGATTTAACCCCTTGCTACAAACAAATGCCTTCTTCATGTAAAATGACGCTGCACCAATCTGTCTATCATGCACTGTTTTTGTTTCCCTACATTCTCTCTCAGATGCTAAACACAGTCTGTAACAAATCATGAAGATAAGATTAAAAAGATTTTCATTTCAAAAGGTCACTTGCAGTTCAGGGGTGAATTTGTCCTCAACAGATTGTTAGGTCATGAAACCTGATTTAACTCCGAAGATGACTTCTCTTCAATCCCTCCCTGTGTTGTGCACTTTTTGTCTCTCTATATCCTTTTCTCTCTCTCTCTCTCTCTCTCTGTCTCTCCTCTCAGTATTTGTAACACTGAGCACATACCATACATAGGTTCTAGCATGTTTATATAACCAAGCAATAACACTATAAATATCTTGCATCATATATTATGGGCACCTAATTATATATGAGAGAGAGAGAGACTAATAAAATGTCTGTATATACATTGTCAAATTGCTTTCTTTATCGATTTACATGTTAGTGTTACTAATGTCATCCAGGCATAGTTTTGAACAAGAAAGTTCATCCTAAAATACAGAATCGAAATACAAAAATACAGTTGATGTTCAAAGCCGGTATCAATGAGTTTCATTAAGATCCACCTACACGGTTTCTAATCTCTTAATTTAGAGTAAAGTTTGAAGCCGATGATACTGTACATGATGTGCACAAAAACCGTTCCAGAAGACAATGGATATCAACAAGTCCTGTGAAAGAAGAAAGGTTCATGGAAAGTTTTCACACACATTCAAGAAACCTATTAAAATATTGATTGCTGCTTGTGATATCATTTTGTTGCATTGTCAATGTCTGGAACATAATGGACATCGTTTTGAAAATGTGATGACAAAATGTTAAGAGACTGCACTTAAAATATTTTCATATACATTATTTAAATTAGATATAGTTGGTTCTAATTTCTTGAATTATTTCTTGAGAAAGCTTCAAAATATGTATACATTGTTTTGGGACATTTTTTATTATATATTTTATATATATATATATATATATATATATATATATATAATGTACATGGTATCTTCATTTAAGCATGTTTTGATTAAATATCTAGACATATGTCTATTTTATTTGAATCCTCTCATAATCGCGAATAAGTTTCCTGGTCTGGTGATTAAAACAGCAAGAAAGGCACTGTATTTCCATTATATCATTTCTGTTCCATGTGCCATGCTACTTCTGGATGTCATGTAGTTATCCCCCCCTTTAACTTTATTTGTTTGCAGGTATTGAATTCACAACTCTTTGGGTCTAGTCCCTGGATGAAACCAATGCTTTTATCCACTGGTCCATGTGTCCTTGAGAACATCAATGTATGAATTTAGCCCAGTAGATATTGTATCTCTGATTTAAAAAAAGAAAACTATATATATGTTGGTGACACAACTGCTCTGTCAAGAAAGCTTACATTACATATTCATCATCGATTGTGCAATATTTAAATGAACATTCCTGTCCACATTCGCTATGTAAAGAAACATTAATTGACAATACATGCATATTCCACCATGAAAGTAATAAACAAAAACCTCAAATTCTCAAAGCCATCTTTTATCAAAAAATTAAAACCAACACTAAACAAAATTATTAGTGCATTAACGATTTTTTAAAATTATTTATAATAGTCAAACTGTAAGTTGTAATTTTTAGAAGAAAAATTCAATACATGTAAATTGCAATTTTTATAGATATTAAAATTAAGTTACCCCCCTTCATCATATAATTTTGAAATCAGCATCACAATGTTACGTATATCCTCAAAACTCGTAATGGCTAAACCACAAGATATTCATAACTGACAACTTTTCATAATGAGCACCTATATTAATTACATCTTAACAATAAACTCCCTGGAGATGGTCTTGGATAAGGTTGTAAGTACTTGGGACTATAAAAATAAAACTAAAGAAAATACATATAATGCCTTTCTTGCTGTTTTCAATCACCATACCAAGGTACTTATTTGTGACTACAAGATTAAAATAAAACTGTCTAAATTATTTAATCACACACACACACACACACACACACACCTAGAGAGAGAAGAGAGAGAGAGTTGATTGTTTCTTAATAGAAATTTTAAGATATATTTGTACATTAAGTATAATTGACCATATCAAGATTTAAAATAGATATGAGAAATGTATTCCTATATACAAATGTAAACATGTGCATACACTATTGATTTTATGTTGTATGCAGGCTTGTATCTGAGCTGACATCTTTCTAAGCGCTAACATTTATAATTTATCTACATATCTAAATGTCCACACAGTTTGACAGATGCCTGTGCTTGTATAAGTGCATGTATATTTCATTCTTTTATGGCAAGTTCTGTATGCTTTTGCATGTATGTGCATGTCTCTTTTGATCCATTTATTGCTGTTGGCCAGTTCTAGGACTTCAAAGTTCCTCAGCAGGAATTTCAGATTATCATTTATTTTATCATTGATGGCTCTTCTTTCTTCTCCCTTTCAATCACCCACCCCCACCCCACCCTAATCAATGCGACATCTTATACACACTTCTCTCCTCTGCTATCCTAAAAAATAAAAGTTTGAAATTCTTACTGTCATCTTCATGAAATAAACATTTAAGATCTTACTGCACACAATAATGTACATATAACCACAACAAGGTTTCTCTGTATCCTTTCTAAAAATGTTTTTATAGCAATTATTCTGATGAACTTTTCTTTATGGTACCTAGACTTTATGAATTTAAGAGCAGTACTGGATTGGCGGCAAGGTCTTATTATTTTACATTTGAAATAGATGAAACCATAAGTTCTATGCAGAGGGTTCCTTTTCTTGCACTTGTTTAAATACAATGTCAATTGTTACTTGTTTTTGTAATTTCTGTGCTTTTATTATTCGCTCTCCTTAATACTTACTTTTTTTTTTTTTTTTTTTTTTCACTACAGATTATCTTGTACTCAGTAACCTCTTATGTCATAGTGATATTATTGTCTTGCTTCGGAAGAAATAATTAAAAAAAAGTTTCTGAAATTGTTATAAGCATATCAGATTGGTCAGTTTCTAAATGTGTTCATTATGTCTGTTGGTCCTTTTAATTTTTTTAAAAAATACTCTAATATTACTTTACTAGTATTATACCAAACAATAGATGATGGATTATTTATGTACAGGCCTAAACAGAACAGACTAAAGGCAAGAAAAAGGAAAAACAACATCT
>JBBBDQ010000235.1:0-52500 GCA_037127315.1 Ascarosepion bandense | reverse complement strand
GCAGAAAATTACATTAAGAGAAAGGGCTTTTTTTTTTTCTTTTCTTTTTTTTTTTCTTTTCTTTTTTTTCTTTTCTTTTTTTTTCTTTTCTTTTTTTCTTTTCTTTTTTTTTTTAAAGTTTTTTTTTTTTTTTCCTGTATAACTGACAATTTACTAAAATGACAAGTTTGTGAATATCAAGAATATCTTTTTTTTTCTTTTCTCCTCCACACTTGAAAACTATAACAAAGGATAAATCTGGTAAATATTTGCCATTTTCTTATCTATCCTTTTTGTCAGCATGAATAAAAAGAGGAAATTCTCAAATTTATTCAACTCCCAAGTTGTAAATAATTGCCAAAACATGTGTGAACAATAAATTGGTTTCTGAAGACTGTTTTATTTTTATCTGAAGTACAGGTAAACTTCTTGATGGGTTCAAGACCAGTGAGTGCCTTAGACTGAGAAAAAATTAGATGCCTCATGGCTTCATTAACTCCTTACATAATGAATCATGAATGTTTATCTTTCTCTCCTTTGTTGAAGTTTGATTGAAATAATAAAACATTCTTCTTTGATATTCCAAAAGTAAGCTTAAAATGTTTCCTGAAATAAAATGAAGGTAATTACTCATAAGCTACATGTTCAAAATTGTATCTTGAAATGATTTTTCCTCTTCCATTAAAACTGAAATGAAAATGTATTTTTCTCAGGCAAAAGTTTTCTTCTTTTTTTTTTCTTTTTTTCTTTTTTTTTTCTTTGGTCAACAAGAAATACACAAATCTGATATATAGCTATAGTCACCATTATGATCAAGATATCTGCAACATTGAAACAGTTTGAAACTCTTGCTTTTAGTTTATCTATTTGCATTGTGGTGTAATGGATATAGGCTGAGAAATCCGAGAGCCAAGTTCGAATTCCAATTGGGTTTATTGCATTCACTTACGTGAAAATACACTTGGGAAAAGTATGAATCCATTTCTTCTTCCCCTTGTTATGGTTTTGAATAGAAAAACAATTGGTCTTTATAGCCTTGGTTGACAACCAGTCTACTGCAAAAGAAAATGTAGCGTTATGTGGGGAAAATCTTCTGCCTTGAATTGAGACATAATCGGTCAAGCATTCATCACATATGGCACTTCACTGACTGATATGAAGATATAACTGGAGTTTAATCAGATTCATTGTTCAAGACTTAGAATCTGTTACTTTAAAAAAATACTTGTGTATGATATATATATATATATTTTCTGCTTAGATTTAGATATATATTTTTTTGCTTAGATTTTCTGTCTTTGTTTGCTCTACTTTCGTAGTGTTAGGGTTTTCGTCTTGGGGTTTTTTCTTTCTTACGAGTGCTTCACTTTTTGTTTGTTTGTTTGTTTCTTTTTTTTGCTTCCTCTTATTTTCCCTCCGAGTTTGTTCTCGGTGGGTTATACAAGATGATTTAAATTATAGCTTGATTAATACTAGTTTTGGTAGAGTTAGTTCTCTTACTATTGGTATTGTTGTTGCTATAATTAATATATATATATATATATATATATATATATATATATATATATATTTTCAAGTAAAGCTATCATTTTTACAAAATGGTTTGTTATCAACTGTCAAAGGCTGCCATCTAGATGCCCCCACCTCATCCCAGGCCTTGTACAGAGTGAACCACACAATAAAAATAGAATCCTAGTTATATTAAAGGAGAATCCAGGAAATTGACATCATGGGACTTGTTTATGACATGGGATGTTTACTCTTAACATGAGGTTCAAAATATGAAGAAGCAAGATTGATGTTTAAATCATGCTGAGGGTGTGAATGTTTACAGGAAGCTTAGTGTTGAGTACTGATAAAGTTTTTTTTTTCTTTTTTCTTTTTTTTTTTTTTTTTTTTTTAACCAGACCTAACCCTTACACACTCCTATATTGTGGCTAACTTTTTTTTTAAAGCTGTAAACAGGAAAAGCAAATTTGTTGTTTTTGTTTGCAAAATGATTAGTTTACTCTTGCACTTTTTTGTTATATTTTTCTATCTGAAATTTTAACATTTGTCCAAGCTTATATATATATATATATATATAGCTGAGGTGAAGAAAAAAGTGATAGGTTACAGACAAGATTGTAATCAGATTGTCTAATATAATTTTTAAATGAGTAAATATACAACACTAGCAGTGTAATGAAAGCTTTAAAACTAATCCATGATCCTGAAGCTCAGACTCTTTGGACGTTGACAGGAAAGACTAAAAAGTAATAGTTGTTTCCAGTTAAAGCGAAACTGTAGACTGAAAGAAAAATGAATGGATTTAAGTTAAATTTTGAACTGGTTTATAGTGACTATGATACTCTGGAAATATTGGTGAAAAATTACTTGAATGACCACCCACGTCTATTGAACAGGTGTAGAGGCTCATCCCTTGTTCCCTGTTTAGGATGTGGTTTCCGGCTTTCTCTTTTCCAATCTTTTCACTTTTCCTTTTTGTTTGTTTGTTTTTTTGGTTTTTTTTTCAATTGGAGTAGATAGACTGAACTATCACCCGGTTCACACTCCATCCACGTTTATTGAACAGGTGAAGAGGCTCATCCCTTGTTCCCCATTTAGGATGTGGTTTCCGACTTTCTCTTTTCCAATCTTTTCACTCTTACGTAGCCCCCTGCACACCAGTGGCCTTACCGTCTTGCCCGGGGTGATATGATTAAAATAAAAAAAAAAAACTTTATATAGTATGACTTTTTTTTTTTTTTTTTTCAAATATGCTTGTCTTCTATGGTAACTAGCTAATCCCTGTTGCTGATGCCTGCTCAGGCACATTTATCCAACACCCATTGAACAAACCTTTGGTGTATAGTGTCCCTTTGCTTAGGGAACCTTTGTTACAATTTCTGGGATTCTGGGAGAGAAAGTACATAATTCTATGCAATATTTGATTAACAGAGTTAATTTATATAAGACAGTTTTATTTAAACATTTGTTACATTCTAAAATCATTTGTAAATTTTTTTTCTCTATTCCTTCTCACACAAAATTTCATGGAAATGGATCCTTTTGAAGAAAGGTTAAAAAAAAAATCTTGCTTCAAGTAGTAGTTTGGCACACATTTTGTCTTAATTTTCAATTTATACTCTGAAAACAATATATATCTGCTTTTATAAAATTCAGAACTGCTATCTACATTTCTATGCTTTATTCATTCTCCATAACTTTTTCAGGTGCCATTTCTTTGAATTTCAAACTGGGTCGTTTATTTAATCTAGTTGAAGAGCATTCTCTAGCATGTAGCTAATATACTGATAAAATCAAATAAGACCGCTCTCTATAGCATAAGGGTCCAGTTTTAAAAATTGTAAATCATTCTCTCACATGTAGCCAATTTCTACAGCATAAGGGTCCAGTATAAAAGGCCACCTGACTTGATTGAATACTGATTAAAACTGAAGTTTTTGTTTTTTTTTTTAATATATGGTAGCACAGAAATCTTTCTAATGTATGCCCATCCAGTTAGATGAAGGTTGTGGCGGTGATTGTGGGTGTAACATGTTTGTTTTTTGTTTTTTGGGGGTTTTTTTTTTTTGTTTTTTTGTTTTATTTTAATACTGGAAATCTTATGCAGTATTTTAAATAGATTTTTTTTTCTTAATTTTGCTAGAAAAAGAAAAGAAACAGTTTGTCTGGAATGGTAACCAGAAATAATTATTTACATTATTTATATTTGGAGGCCAAAGAGCGCAATGGCCAAAACATTGTGATAACAGCAAAGATGAAGACAGTAGTCTGAATATAGTGAAAATAATAGCTCCTCATCCTAAAAATTGACATTTTCTTTTCCTTTAATTTTTTTTTTTTCTTAATGTTTTTCATATAGCTATAAGTTAAACAGAATGTGCATTATAGTGTAATGGAAATTGGCTTGGAATGAGAAATCAGATATCCTAATTTGAATTCCAGTTGAATTTGTTGCATTCACTTACGTGCAAATACCCTTTGGAATAGTATTAATCCATCTCTTCTCCCTCCTGCTATGGTTCAAATAGCAAGACAGATTGGTTTCTGTAGCCTTGGTTGGCAACCAGTCTACCACAGAAAAAAATGGCAACCTACTGCAGGAAAATCTTCTGCTTAGTTAGTCATGGATCAAAAGAGGCATGATCACTTAAGCGTGTGTCATGTCTGGCACTTAACTGACTGTTGCCTCACCCAGAGGATAAAAAGATTTACAAATTTTTAAAAATATTAAATTTTGTAAAAGTTAAGAGAGTATCCAGTTTATGATATAAATTCAGAGTAAATCTGGGCACCTTGGCATGGTGTAATGGTTAGCAAGCTTGTCTCACTAGAACCAGTTATACCTGAGTAGTGAGTTCATTTCTCACTTAGTGTCCCGTACTTTCGGCCTCGTACCACATATAAGTGGTGCTTAGAAAATCACCTATATAAATTCACAGTAAATCCCCTCCTCTCTTCTTTCCTCCTGAGTGTTAAAAAAATTACATTAGGTTTGAGTTAAACAGAGACAACTAAGACATTCAGAAGTAGCATGACTCATGGAATGAGAACTTACCTCTGTAATTGCAATAAAGTGTTAAATTCAAAATTTCAGTCTCCTGAAGAAGGTCAGAGCATACAATGGCCAAAATGTCATGAGCGGTGTAAATGATATAAAATAACTAAACTCAAAAATATATATAGTTTTTTTTTTAAATTTGTGATATAGAGTACTAAATTTTGTCTCTTTTTTTTTTTTTTTTTTTTTTCCTGGAGGGATATCAATTTACAGTGAATTTACATGAGGCAAACTGGACTATTAATGTTTTATAAAGTGTAATAAATTTTATATATTTGTTATCTGGAATGCTTAACCTGTAGTATTGTCTAAAAATTTTTTAAAAAAATTAAAATACTCCCTGTGAGAAAATGTTATTCTCAGATCAGATTTATGCTAACCTTGCTTATTTGTTGTCCTTTGAATAAGGAGCATGAAAATTGGTATTAGTAATTTTGATTTGAGAGTAGCCCAAGTCATTGCTGGGGAAACCTTGAAAGGAACACCTGCAAAGGAGAATGTTAATGAACACAGGTAAAGTGAGAAAAATGTGACTAGGCAGTGTGATAAGACACAAGATGAACATTAATCTGCTAATAAAAGAAACGTGTTAGCTTTGAATTATAAAGCTGCCTTTCTTGCAAAAGCTGAATTTATAGGCACTTGATGCAAGTAAACACTATGGACTATTGTGTACATTGGACTGGCAACCATATCCAAATGAGTTTTCAGGCTGTTTCATTTAGATACATTTTCTAGCAAGAATATACAGTTAGGTTTAAAGTTACTTTGATGGTTACTGTTTGTCTTTACTTTCTAATTTAATCTTTATTTAAATTAAGAATTGGACAAAAAGACCATTGTATTAAAATGGGTCAATGTAAACTTTTGTTGTGCAAAATCTTTTCGTCCAGATTGGTTGAGTCTTTTTATCAATGTCTCTCTTCTCTAACTGATTAAGCATTATTTTAATAAATTTTCAAATTTCTCAGAATTTTACTTTTCCCCCCACCTCTTTTTTTTTTTTTTTTTAATATTTTACAAAGATGAAAATATTTTAATAAATGCAAATATAAAAAATATAAAATCTTGTGACAATCTGAGAATTACTTGTGTTCACATGCAAATTCTAAGGAAATAAAATATATTAACTTAGTTGTAGGCAATTGATCAAATATTAGGTTTCTTCAACCTGGCTTCAAATCAATATTGTGTCATCTATGAACACTGCAAATTTAATGCTAACCTTGTAAGAAATTAATTTTTTTTTTTTTTAATTACAACAAATCTGACCAAATGCTTAAAATGGAATTGAAAATCTTTACCCCTTTAGTGATTAACCTCCACCACCAAAAAATACCAAAGGTTATTCCTTTTGAGTTTATTGTTTGTTTGTTGTACACTACAAATATATCACTAAAATAGAATTAAGTAGGTAGGTATCAGCTTTATTATAAAAAGCTTTAAAAAAAAAAAAAAGACATCATACAAATCAACATTTCATTAGAAAAAGAACTTCAATTTTGAATAATACAAAATAATTTTTAAGCAATCTTGGACCTTTGTGCCTGAAAAGGATGCCACTCCCCCCCTCACATTGCTTATTAACTACCTATTTATTATTCTAAACAGTGATGATTAGAATTTATAATAAAGCTTACATATGAAAGTGAATTTACACCTTATTTTCAACAGCAAAAATATTAACAGCTATTAATTTATTTACAAAAATAATTTTTATATTTGCATTCTGAAAACTAATGCAATTGTATTAAAACTAATGCAATATTTATCACTTACTGATTTTTAAAGAAATGTGAATAATTTTTATTCATTAATTTATAAACATTTACTAAATTACTTAAAGTTTGCATCGATTAGCAATTATACAGTATTTTGCCATCCATTTCAATAAAGAATCTAATGGTGTTAATTTTCAAGAGCAAAGAAAATGTATAAATTCACTTTCATCATGGTTAGGTTTTATTAAAATTCTAATCATCACTTTTTTAAAACTGACATTGCTGATGAGTGATGGTAGTTAAAAATAATAGCAGTGTCAAGGGAAAAAAAACATACTTTTAACGCTGTCGCTTTGTGGGCAGAAGGTCCAAGATAGCCAGTTTTTCTTTATTTGGCAAAATAGTTTATATGAAAAGTAATTTTTTTTATAAAATGAACAATTAAATATTGACTTTAACAGATCAAGACATTTAATTCCTGCTGTGGAAGAATTATAAAAGCAATAATAAAAAGGATTGAGAAAAGATTTACTTTTGAAGGAATAATAGAAAATTAAGTTTTATCTTTTACTTGCTTCTCAGAAAAAAACTGTTTTACTTCGATTTGAAAAAAAGTGGATCAAAATCATGTCGTTTAAGTTTCAGCAATAATCAGCCTTTCTTCAAACGCTAGGCTTAAAAGAAATTGACTCTTACCAGAATGGCTATACTTGTCCAATATTTGTAAGACCTGAACAGAGGTTTATTGATCTCACCAGTCTTACAGCATAAAATATTTGCACACAATCAAAATGGCTGCTCCTATACTTCTTTTCAGTCACTTTTACCTACATGCATCATGAGAATTGGCATCTTTACCAAAATAGCCATTCCACCTGCATAAGTCTGAAGAGTATTCATAGATAAATCTAATTTCCTCAAGTGATTCCAAATGCCATGCCAGATGATCCCATTGTTGAGAAAGATGATTTAGTAGCAGACTACACAAAGCTAAATGATAAAACTATTGTTCCAAAGAATGGACAAAGAGAAAACCAAAATTTAATTTCAGTTCATCAAAGAAAATAGGGTTACTCAAATCAGAATCAGATTTGATATATGTTTTCTTTTTTGTGATCACTGAATATAAATCTTGCCTCACAGCTCACAATTTTTGTCCTGCTTTTGACATTTGCTGCATTCTGCATTTTCTTTAATTCCCTAGTCTTTTCTTCATAAATATTAATCTTTGATGTTCAGCAGCTGATGTTGAGTTTTCTCCCTTTGCTTGATTTTGACTCAAGAGATGAATAAATTAAATTATTGTCTAGAAACCACTAATAAGATTTCTTTTGTGGTATCACTGAATTTATAGCCATGTTGGTTAAGATGTATTCTTACATTGTTAATATTTGAATGATGTACCTAAGGAAGTTTTATTTAATAATTAATGCAGCATAAATTGTATTTGGCATTTTATGACCCATATGTAGCAAGAAGTAATATTTTATTTATATATATATATAAGCATGTCTTGTAGAGATATATAGATACATTTTCTTTGCAATAAAAATGTATTTGTTATCCTATTTTTCAATAGAATATAATTTAGTAAAATGTTGTCTCTTATCATATATCATGTTATATATCACTTTATTTGGTATACTTGCATTTGTAAGCCACTTTCTTATCTGTTGAAACTATTCAAGACCTTATGTAGTCTCTTATTAGTGATACAAAAAACACTGTTAGCTTAAATAAAAATTTATATAATTTTAGCTGAAAAGGAGCTAAAGCTAAGCAAATGATATTTGATTCTTTTAATTTTTTTTTTTCTTTACTCAATTCACCCCAAGCAAAGAAATAATTCCATTAAGATGCAAGGGTCCCACTTGAAGTGAAAGCAACAGAAAAGACTTTAGAAAGAAACAGGAACCCAATCATAAACAGGAAACATGGGATAAACCCCTACTCTCATTCAATAGAAAGGGCAGGAGTTTGAACGAGATGATAGGCAAACCTACCTACTTCTGTTGAGATAAAAATACATCAATTTTCAGAGTTTAGATAGAGATGTTAGAAATATAGTTGAAGTAGAATTTAGAAGAACCAGAAATCCCATTCTAAGCAGGAAACCAAGAACAAGCCTCTACTCTTGTTCAAAAGATCTGGGAGGAGTGCTAACCAGACAATAGGTGAACCTATCTAATTCTCTTGTTTCATAAAAGGAAAAGTTTAATTTGCTTAATTTCATATGGAACTAATTTTCAAAGTAATGGAATCTTTTTATTTTTATTGTCATAACATTGTTCCATCTTAGTCTTTACCCTGTGTAAAATGAGTACTTCAGCTAGTTTAGCAATAGCTTCTGAATTCAGAGTAAAAAAATTTAAATTTTGCAGTAGATTCCAAGTCACTTGTTTATGTATGACCAGTTTTAACTGAAAATAAAATATCAAAAAGAAATTTAAATTTCAGAACCTTAGACAGTTAATGTTCATTGCCTTCCACAAGATGTGGAGTATTACCTGTAATCATATTCTTCTTGTCTTTACCAAATTCCTATTTTACCTATATTCCTCTTTTATTTCTCTCTTTTCATTTTTTATTTCTTTCATATTTTGCCATTCTTTTTTTTTTCTTATTCTTTTTACTCTTTGCCTCATCAGACATTATAAACAAATTTTTCTCTTATCATTCTTCACTTCAGTCTCAGCTGATTAGCTATAACTCCAGCCATTTTGTTTTCTTTACTATTTTTCTTTGCAGCTGTTAGCTTCATTTGATAATACCTTGGAATATATATATATATATATATATATATATATTTTTCAATGATTTTTATATTTCTAAGTATTGATTATAATTTTAAGGTTGCTTTAAGTTTAGCTTTTTCTCTTCAACATCCAAAGTTGTGTTAGGTATCAATATACAACACATACATATAGACGTAATGGAAGATGAAGAATAAAAAAAAAGCCTTATTTATTTTGGGACATTTATCAATATATGAATATATAATATCAAAAAAGAAATCTCCCAATTTGTTGCCCCCTTCGTGGTTCTCCTCCCCACCCACACACATACACACTTTTTTTTATTTTGCCTCTTGGTTATCTTTTTTACAGATCTTTTGATGTTTTGCAATGATTCTTATCTTTTTACTATAATCCAGAAATATAAAGTTCTTTGTGGGTGTTTGATGTGTTGGAGGACAGATCAAACATAGCAAATCATGTTTCAGCAACAAACTCTTGTCTAATAGAATTACTTCTCTCATCTCTTGGAACCAGTAACACTAAAATAGGTTGCTAAAGTCTATATATGTAATGTGACCATATGAATGACTGTCTTGCAATCGGTGGCAATGGCACTGACTGTAAGATGTTTTTTGCTTGCAAATATTTTAAAAACAAATCAGTTGAGACAGGGCTAGTTTTAATGTATCTTGTAAAAAGCTTATAAAATAATTTTCTATATGTAGAGAAATATAAGTTTAAAATTGCTTTGCAAATTACTCCACTTGCTATCATCTGCTCATTAACTGAATATGATTGCGGTGAGGAACTTTCCCTTCAGAATTTACTGAAAAGTTCAAGATCTTTCAGCTTGCAATTTAAAGAAACTAATTAGTAATGGTTAATGGTCAAAATATTCTCATGAGTATTCAAATGCTTTCTACTATAAATTCACCTGAGCTGGTTACTTCATTAGATGAAAAGTGATCAGAAGCATAAAGTTATCTTTGAAGAATGATGACTTGTATTGTCTTGATTAAATTTTACCCTTCTCTTGAATTGATTCATAGCTTCAAAGATAAATTCTAGCATTTCTTGGTCATTGAGTTCTGTCAAATTTCCATTAACAATAATTAAACAACATAGCCTGTAACAAATAATATAATACCAAACTATAATTCCTCTATTGTTAAACCTATATGCAACATTTTTTTTTTTTAAGTTGTAATAATTGGGCCTATCTATCCAGATTCATCGTTACTCTTTAAGGATTATTGTTGCTTACTCAAATCTGGCTTCTTTGTAGCATTTATGCAGTTTCAGCTTAGATTACAGATGTTTTATATTAATAACTGGCCAAAATAATGTCATTGGACGATCATGTCTCGAAAGAGACATGACTGACTGGGCAGAAGATTATCCCGCAGTAGGTTGCCATTGCTTTCTGTGGTAGACTGGTTGCCGACCAAGACTATAGAACCCAATCTGTCCTGCTATTTAACCCATAACTGGAAGGAAGAGACGGATTAATACCTTTCCCAAGGGTATTTACGTGTAAGTGAATACAATGGATTCAACTGGAATTTGAACTCGGCTCCCCGGTTTCTCGTTCCGAGCCGATATCCACTGTACCACAATGCACAATGTAACTGGAAGATTTCAGTCCTTGCTGTATCTGGTGTGTTGTTTTGTAATTTTTCTAAAGCCCTTTTTATTGGCTTTTCTATAGCATCTCTTAAAATTTCTTGCTTTATCTGTTGAGAAATGCTTTTCTGTTTTCCCACAATCCTCGTCATGATTACTCAAAAATTTCCAGATAGTGATACACGAAGATATTTCATAAAGGCATGGCAGCATCTAGATGAATTTTGTCAGACTATTCTTACCAAATAAGAATGACAAAAACATGGAAACTTTCAGATTTTCTGAGAATCATTTCTGTAATTCTTCATCGGAATTACAGAAAAGCATCAAATTCACACCTGCTGGATACTGAGAAATGAGTTTTAATTAGAAAGTTGAACTATGACTATTAATCCTAGAATAAAAATATTTTAGAAGTATACTAGCACTATAGCCCAGTGTTGCTCGGGTGTAATGAAAGCTTTAAAACTAATCCATGGTCCTGGAGCTCAGACTCAGTCTAAAGAATATTTGTGTGAAGTTTGGTGAGAATCGGATAAAAATTGTGGATTTTTATAAAGGACATACAGTCAGATAAACAGACACACACACAAACATCTTGCCTTTTCCATATATATATATATATATATAATCGATTTTCTGCACTATTGTAAGAACTGCAACCTTGGAACTTCTGAATATCGTTTCTTATGTCTTCGTCTATGAGTGTATCAAATTTGATTAAAATTGGACCACTCCTTCTATAACCCGATTTTTTTCGATTCTCGATATTTATTGGGGGTACCTGGACACAAAACTTAGCTAAGAGCCCTCGCAGACGCTTATAGTACAACTGTGTAAATTTTCAAGAAAATTGGTTCAGCTGTTTCGGAGTCTATAGGTAACGGATACACACACACACACACACAGATAAAGTTCCATTTATAAATAAGTTTAGATCTGCAGTTTACATGCACTATAATTCTCTAATTTCTTCTTGAATTAGGAATTTTGTGCTTAGTCATTTTTGCAGTTGCTATCATTTCTGGACTTGAATGAATTAACTGTCTATTCTCTAGAAGTAAGATCGTCTTTGTTCTTTAAAAAAGAAGTTTTCTTTCAATAGTTAAAATTATGTACTTTGCATTCACAGACTGTATTATTGATTCAATTTTTCACCATACTTTTGTTCATCATCATCGTAGCATTTCTTTTATCTGCTGCCACTATTGCTGTATTTTCTTCTTTTTGCAAAGCTCTAAGTGTCACGCTATCTTTATGGTTGATATTTGGTCTGGGTGGTGTTACGTTCTCCAAAATCTGTTTCACTCTGTATTTTATTTCATCTGCCTGATGTTTTGGTAATCTTGAGACGACATTTTCCAATACTGATATAAGTTCTGAATATTCCCTCTCTGTGAACCCCCAGAGCTTATTACCACTACTCAAATTGACAACTGCTTTTATTGGTTTCTGCTTAACTTGGCTCCTATTATCCAGGTTCTGTAAATGGTGTTTTATATAATGAGTATTTTTTTTTTTTTTAAATTTATTTATTTATTTAAATACCCAAAACATCTCTCCTATTCTTTGCTGATATTACTCCGGAGAGTTCACTTTTTAATTCATGGGTTTTCTAGTTGATTTTTTTTAATGTTTCAACTTTATGTATTCTCTCCTCCCAGCAGATTATTTTTCTTAAAAAGGGTTTTTTTTTTTTTTTTTTTTTTTTTTTTTTTTTTTTTTCTCTCTCTCCTTATCAACTTCAGGCTCAGTGATATCTGGACTTGCTTCAATATATACACAGAAAAGGGTGGAAAATTTGAGTAAGTTTCTGTAACAATTTCTGGTTCTTTTCTATACTCTGTATAGACTGCATTGTCTGTTAGTATGAAAAAGTAATGAGCATATAACCAACATCTCCTCTTCCTATAATTTATAGGAAACAAAAACAATTAAATAAAAATAATTAACAGGAACATGTGACAGAAGGGTATTATCTCCTTTAGACATCACATGGCTAGGGTTACACAGTGTTAGTATAAAAATAAACGTGCTTTCAAGAATCTTTAAATTTTCTATTTTTCTTTTCCATGAACAGCTGCTGCCCAGCATATAATTTTGCCACAACCATCAAGCATTTACAGGTACTCATACACACACTCACTGTTTCCTAAAATGACAATTTTCTTGAATATATTAAACAGAAAAAAATGTTTTTGTTTATTTATATATGAGATTTTTTATTTCCACTGCTTTTACTAAGCTAAAAGTGTCACAACAAATTACAGTATCTGAATGTTGAATCCAAATATATCTTTTATATTCAGCGCCATATCAGTGGGGTTCCAGAATATGCTGACTGCACCTCTGCAGTGCATAAGTTTCCCAAAGGGCCCACCTGTTTGCCATGGATGGTGATACTTGAAAACAGGATCCTAGTGGTTGAAAGTTTTAGGAGTTGGGCTATACATATACTTCTAAACTCCAACACACCATTTTGGTTCCTACTTGAGCTAGATTGGCAGTTGGAAAGGCCTGATCCAATCAATCAGCTGGTCACATCAAACTCTAACAAACAAAATGCACTCAGATTTATCATATCAAACATTCAACTTAATAAGTGGTAACTAGGGTCAATCAGACTGGGAACAAAGGAATCTCACATGGCTATTTCAACCTCTGAGGAAAGCCCATACTTACGTGAACAATCTTAGATATAACAGGTGCGTGGAATCCTCCCAACATTTGAGTATACCAGTCATGTAACTTTGGAGAAATGAGACAAATGAGATCCTACCTCACTTATTTCCCTCAATTGGGGCTTTAAGGTGAGTGAGAATCATGGCTAATGAATGATAATCTTCTCTATAATAAAAACCACTGTGTATTTGTGTGTGTGTGTATATATATATATATATATATATATATATATATATATATATATATATAAAACTTATTTATAAATGGAACTTTGTCTCTGTGTGTGTTTGTTACCTATAGACTCTGAAATGGCTGAACCGATTTTCTTGAAAATTTACGCAGTTGTACTATAAGCGTCTGCGAGTGTTCTTAGCTAGGTTTTGTGTCGAGTTACCCCCGATAAATATCGATAATCAAAAAAATCGGGTTATAGAAAGAGTGGTCCGATTTTAATCAAATTTCATACACTCATAGACAAAGACATAAGAAACGATATTCAGAAGTTTCAAGGTTGCAGTTCTTAGAATAGTGCAGAAAAAAAATATATATATAAAAGGCAAAATGTTTGTGTGTGTGTTCGTTTATCTGCCTGTATGTCTTTTTTTCTTTTTTTTTCTTTTTTTTCAGCCCTTTTATTTGAGTTTTTGCTTTGGGTTTGGTTCTAAGGTATAATTGTAGTTCTTAGTCTCAGCCATGATACCATTTATTCAGAGGGCTTGTTTAGCCTTCAAAATTCAGTTTACGATGAAAAAAACTTATTTGATATCGATACCAGGAAATTAAAATTTGACTTACATCCATTCATTTTTCTTTCAGTCTACGGTTTTGCTTTAACTGGAAACAACTATTGCTTTTTAGTCTTTCGTGCCAACATCCAAAGAGTCTGAGCTCCAGAACCATGGATTAGTTTTAAAGCTTTCATTACACCCGAGCAACACCGGGTTATACTGCTAGTGTATGTATATATATATCTCCCTCCTGTCATGATCAGGAGAGATAAACTGTGAGGAAACAGCTAAACTTCTCAAATAATTTGCCATCATTTTTGACAGCAGGAGTACACTTGTAATAAAGTATGAGCACAAAAGAAACAAGACTGCACATTGATAAAGACACAGAAACTGAATTGACAGAAAAAATTTTGAAATTTCTAGTAATAGAATCTACAGAAGACAAACTACTAATGAAGTTGTCATTGTTTGTAATAGAAAGTCATAGCATCTTAGATCATTCTTAAAATAAAAAAACAAAAAATGATACGTTACTGATAGAAATCAAAAGATTTGACATTGAAACTTTACTAAGGATGATCAAATTTTATTATATGAAGTTAAGGGTCTGCCCACACCAATTTTTAAATTTCTCCAAAGATGCACTGAATTCTCACTGTGTACACTGAAGGAAATTAAGAACAATAATTTTATTAAAAAAAAAAACTTAGATATAATATCCATAAAAAAAAATTTGATAGAATTATAGATGCCAACACTTACATCATTACTTTCGATGTACCAAAACCACCACAGGAAATAAAAATTGGTATGTAGAAAATGCGGGGGAAATTATCCTAACCACAGAGAGATTACATGCCCAAATGGAACCAAATGTCCCAATTGTAAAAAAAAAAAGTGGAGGGTGACTTCCAGGCTTGCAAAACCTGAATAAAAAGATTTATTAAAAATTAAACACACCAAAAATATTCTCTACTAAGAAACAAGGAAAAGCATCGAAACAAATTGCATGAAACAAGAACTAATATTTTTAATTCAAGAATTAAAAAACATTGAAAACAAAACCAATTTTAAACTTGGAAGCAACACCTACCACTGTACTAAATCTATCCCCAATGTCAATCCAACACAAAATTCACTGGCAACAACCTCTCAACAAAACACAAAATTTTTCAAATGAAAAATTTCACAAACAACTGACAGAACAAAAATCAATCAAATCTCAATACAAATCAAAATCGAAAAAACAGAAGAAACAATTAAAATCAAATAAATAGGATGACAACCCACATAAAGATAATAAAAAAATCTATGAAAAACATCTCAAATACTCAAGAACATACAAATACTTTATGAAAAACAAGTTCACAAACAAGGAAAACAATATAGTAAGTATGAAAGATATGAAAATAGATAACCAAAAACATAGTCATCCTTATGATGCACTCACTAAAAGAATTACCACTCAAATGGACAAATGGAACACAAGCATCATACAATGTAACTATAGAAGTGTTAAACTGAGGAAATTAAACGACTCCTTACAGATTACAATCCAAATATAGAATGTTTACAGGATACCTTTCTTAGGAAAAAAATGACATTTCTATTATCAGCTATTGACTTAACCATATGCTCCCCATCAATTTTTATGAACTTTCAATGGAAAGGATATGAAACTTATTACAAAATAAATATATCAACAATCAATAGAGGCTAGGACAAGTGGAGGTTCTTGTATATTGGTTAAAATACAATACTCCATGAAAAAAACAAAAAACACAAATCTACAACCCATGGTAGTAAAAGCTTCAATTCTTTGAACAGTAACCATATGTTCAATTTATACTCCTCCAAAACACAGACAGAATAAAACTGAAATAGAAAGACTTATTGGCTAACTTTCCACTCCCTTTTTATTAATAGATTTTAATGCACACTGCAAAATGTGGGACTGTTGGAACCTCCAATCAAACTGGTAAAATTATAGAATCTCTAGTAAAATCATCTGATCTTTGTATCCTTAGTAACCAAGCGCACACTTACCTAAACCCAGGCACCAGATCAACAGCAGCTATTGACAACCATATGCTCCCTATCAATTTTTATGAACTTTCAATGGAAAGTCCATGATGACCAATGTGGTAGTGACTATTCACTTATTTCCCTAAATATAAACAAGCCTATGCCTGGAAGAATGAAACCAAAATGGCAGCTACACAAAGCTAAATGGCTGAAATTTAATGAACTCTGCTCATCCCAAATCAACATAGCATGTTTGCAAGGGAGACTTGGTTCTGGCTCATTGAGAATTTCTAATACAAATAGAAAGGCAAATAATACCCAAATCTTATTTTAAACCACATACCCAATCAAATGTGCGTTGTGGTGCAGTGAATATCGGCTCAGAACGAAAAATCGGGGAGTCGAGTTCAAATTGCAGCTGAATCCATTGTCTTCACTTGCGCACAAATACCCTTGAGAAAGGTATTAATCTGTCTCTTCCCTCCAGTTATGGGTTAAATAGCAGGATAGATTGGGTTCTATAGCCTTGGCTGGCAACCAGTCTACCGCAGAAAGCAATGCAACCTACTTCGGAATAATCTTCTGCCCAGTCAGTCATGTCTCTTTTGAGACATGATTGCCCAAGCATGTTTCACGTATGGCACTTAACTGACTGACCCAATCAAAACTCTAATTTACAGCAGAACACAGAGAAGCAGTTAAAAATCAGTAAAAATATACTAATGCTATTCTCAATCTGAACACAATCAACCTTACAAAACTATAAGAAAACATGCACTATATAATTAGACAATCTAAACGAAAATCTTGGCAAAAGTATGTCTCCAGACTAAACAACAAAACCCCAATAAATAAAAAAACGATAGCATTAATGAATATTTGAGAATATCATTTGTCCATTTTCTAGCTTGTTTAAATATATTTCTACATATCTTTCAAGGGAAGGCATGTTTAGTGATGAGTATGATACTGAGAGATCATCTACATATAGGAATTTTTCAATTAATGATACTAATTATTTTTTGGAATAATGTAACTGATAAAATGCTATGTTGCTTCTGCTTCTATGTGCAATGTTTCTATTTTGTACTTTGTTCAGTTTGGAAATTTTGGATGAATATAGTCATTCTTTTATCCCCATCTTGTGAATGTCTTAGGATACTACACTTCCATTAGGTATCATAGGCGTTTTCAAGATCAAAGAATACTTTCACCCCATGATAACTTTGAACAAAGCCATCACAAATAAAGGATTCTAGCTGTAAAAGTTTATCATGGGGTCCTTGGTTTTTCCAGAATCCACTTATTCTCATCCTTTTTACCCACTTCCTGACACAACCCTATAACCTGTCACTCTTTCTCATAACTTTCCTCCTATGTAACCCCCTGCATAACAGTGGCAGTAAAATGCCTTTCTTGTGGCGATATGATTATAAGGACAAAAAAAATCTACAAACCTCACATAGACTTAACATAGTTTTTCATTTTTGTGTCTATCAACAAAAGTATTAACAGAAAATTAAGACACAAATATCGTGACTATAAATCATTCTACACAGGTGGATAAATTCTAGGTAGAATAGGCACAACAGCCACAAACAAATCAGGTTACCAAATAATGCATCCATCTGTATAGCTGAACTGCAAGCCATTAAAATGGCATTTAAAATGATAGCAAATTCAAACGATAGGGAGCCTAAAAATATCAGCTTTCTATCTAGTTTAACAGCAATGAAAGAAAAGAATACAAATCATCTCTATATTCAAGAAATCCTAGAAACTTGTTATCACTTAATAAAGCACAAAGCAATAATATTGGCTTGGATTCCTAGCAATTTAAGCCTCAAGGGAAATCATGAAGCCGACACACTGGCAAAAGAAGCAATGAAAATGAAAATAACTGACATCAAACTCTTCTATACAGATTACAAAAACAAAATTACACAGTACATCAAAAGAAAATGGCAAGCAATTTGGGACTTGTTCCCAAACAATAAACTATATGAACATCAGGCATCAATAAGAAAAAAATATAGAACTACTGGCTGACCATAGACAAGATCTTTCATGGCTTCTGCTCCGATGAACTTAGAGCACTGGTGCCGCCTAAGCAGGAATTTACACGAGATACTAGATTAGCAACTAGGTCCCACCCTTTTACAGTTAAACAGATAAGATGTAACTGTAAATTCTACTCCAACATCTTCTTTTCTCACTCTTCCCGCCTGTGGAACTCCCTTCCACAAGTCTGCTTTCCCAACAGCTACAATCTCCAGGTGTTTAAATGTAGGGTCAATAGACACCTCCTATCACACTAACTCCCAATTATTCTCAGAACACACTCATCTACCCAACCCTCATTCTCGGTATCCTTACCCGCCTATCACCCACCCTCTGACATTTCCTCTATTTAATCTTCCTTTCTCTACTCTATGTAGCCCCCTGCGCAGTAGTGGCAGTGACATGCCTTGCTCGGGGTGAAACGCTTAAAAAAAAAAAAATATATAGAGCCCAACAGAATTGGAATCAGATACCCTCTTCTTATACACATATACATGCTCTTGGTGTACCCACTGCAACTAATTTCTCACTGTCAAACATATCTTGAGAGAATGGAAGAAGTACAAAAGAATATCTACCAACTATTACCAAGTCAGTAAGTCACCTTTGCCCCCGGCTGTCCAGCTGGGGTCCGAAATGACCAAATAAGACCAGTTTAGGCCAGTTTTGAAACTATCCACCACAGTGGATAGGTAATGTTTTGACCAGTACCTGGGTGTACATGCTCAGGTTCCCCACATTAAAAAAAGACCTTGTGTCACATCTCTCAAGTGGGGGAGAAGAGTAAACATCCCTTGGCCCCCCGGCGTGGATGTGCATTGTGGTACAGTGGATATCTGCTCGGAACGAGAAATCGGGAAGCCAAGTTCGAATTCCAGTTAAATTCATTACATTCACTTACATGCAAATACCCTTGGGAAAGGTATTAATCTATCCCTTCCTTCCAGTTATGGGTTAAATAACAAGACAGATTGGGTTCTATAGCCTTGGCTGGCAACCAGTCTACTGCAGAAAGCAATGGCAACCTACTGCGGGATAATCTTCTGCCCAGTCAGTAATGTCTCTTTTGAGACATGATCGCATAAGCGTGTTTCACGTATGGCACTTAACTGACTGATTACCAAGTACCAAATCTTAACATGCTCTTCAAAAATGTACCTGCTGCTCAAATAATGATATCTGAATAAAAGATAATACTTCCAACTTCTATAGAAAATAGAGCTTGGATTTTGAACCATACAATTGAAGTTTTGAAATGCTCCTGAACTATAAAACTTGTGATGTTTTAAAAAATTTTTAAATACCTCACAATCACTTGAAACATTTTAAACATTCCTGAATAAAAAGAAAAATCCAGTTTCAGCATTAAATAAACCACAGGGGTTGATATGCTGGTAAAACAAATATTCAATCTATATTCAGAAATTGCTGGTTATTTGTCTTCAGCACTAAACACAGGTCATCAATAGTTACCCAATGAAGCTGAAAGAAGAATGTGATATTTGTGGCATGCAGCAATATAAGAACTATTCATTTTGGGTCATTTAGAACTGTGAACAGAAAAACATCCAGTCCAATTATTTAATCACCCTGTCAGATAAGGCCCTAGAATATGCTGACTGCACCTCTGTCGAAGATTAAGACCCTGAAGATGGGATCCTGCTAGTTGAGGATTTCAGGCATTAGGTAGAATACTTTTGAATTACAACACACTACTTTGGCTCATACTTGGGCTAGACCATTCCACCCACCAAAAACGCAATAACTTTAGGTCCTAAAAAGAATCATACACACCAACCAAATTTAATCAAATTGATACTAGAAAGCAGTGGCAAAAGTTAGTCAAATTATAACTAAAATGTATCATCAAAAATTAAAACTTGTATTCACTTTTATAGCAGTAAATGAATGAAAGAAATTATTGATGACTATGTATAAATACTTAACCTGAGTATACCATTTCTGTATCCCTGGATGCTTGGATGAATAGGATTGCCCCAACCATCTTCCACAATTTGAACAAGAATAATGAAAGAAAAAAATATGGTATGGTAACAAAGAAAATGAAAGACCTTTTTCTGAATTAAATTTTGATAATAAATTGGAATCTCACAATTACTTCCCACAATATATTGTAATGGAGTCACTTGAAGCTTATTACAAAATTATCACTATTCATCATTGAAAAAAGCAATGTACTCTTAAATTACTTTTATAGCTATTAAAAAAAAAAAAAATTAACAATGCAACAACAATAAAAGAAATGTATGCAAAAATATCCTCAAATGGTCAACATTTAATAACTTATTAATAGAAAGCCATCTGCACCAAAGTCTAAACACATCTAAAGGTGTAATCAAGTTTTGACCTGGTAATTTGCTCCCTGGAAAAAAAAACATTGTAATAGATGTAACCAGAATAACAATTAAAAAAAATAGCCAAACCATAAATGCCAATATATATATATATATATATATATATATATATATATATATTCAAATGCAATACACCCAACCAACTATCTGAAATAAAATTAGGTTACATCATTGCAAAAGTGGAAACTTTCATTGCCAGACCTTTTTATGATGTCATAACAGCCAAAGATCTGGCCATCATAAAGACAGATGTACTAGAATTCCAGTATGTCCAAAATGCACCAGTACATATGAAAAAACTGAGTATAAAGATGCCATAAAATGCATAAATATTAGGTTATCCCAAAAGTTCGTAAACACTTGCAAAAAATTAAAATTTTACTCGCAAAAACAACAATCATTGCTCAAAATAAAGACCATCATTTTCCAAGACTTTCTGCCATCGATCTGCAAGCTTTCGGATCTGATAAAAGTACCATTCAGCCGGCTTCGAATCAAAAGATTCTTGACACGTTTCCTCGACTTCATCAAACAAGTCGAATCGGCGGCCCTTCAGAAAGTGTTGCATTGAGCGGAAAAGGCCGTAATCTGATGGCGCACAGTCAAGATTGTAGGCTGGATGTGGCAGAACCTCAACGCCGTCCAGCTCTTCAAACTTGTCTTTGGTGTTCCTGGCGGTGTGTGTGGCTTGGCATTGTCCTGCTGCATCAAAGCGCACTTTGCTTCAACTTTTCATAGACCCGCTCAAGTTGCTGACAGTAAAGTTGGGCACTGATGACATGACCATTCAGAACCAACTCAAAATGCACAATTCCTTCAAAGTTCCACCAAACGTACAGCATGACTTTCTTGCCGAATCAATCTTGTTTTGGAACTGACAGTGTCTCTTGCCCTTTCTGAACCCATCGCTTGTCTCGATTGTGCTGGACCAGATAGACCCATTTCGCAAGTGTTTATGAACTTTTGGGACAACCTAATAGTCATAAGAACCACCCTGCAGACCCGCATTGGCAAAAAGAAATAATTGAAATCAAATATACGAGAAATATAACTTTACCTGAAGCCAGGAAAATTGCTGAAAACGCTAGATAAAATATTACAATAAATTATGCAAATGATACCAAAACCCAGCAACACAGTGGGTGAGAAATATTATCTTTGTGAATTAACAGCTAAGAAATTAATTGAAATAATGAAAACTAATATTATTAGGGAAAAGCAATGATTTACAATGCAACATATGCTAAAATCTTGTATCATCATTTATCCATCACGCCCAATGGTGCATAGAGCAGCAACTTTTTGTTGCTGTTTCTGTAACAAACTGTTTTTTTTCCTGGGCAGGGTTGTTAGCCCTGCAGCTAACCCCCAAACCTGGAGGACTGGTGGACCATTCTTGGTCCTTATGTTAACAGCACCTGGTTTTCCTAAATGGTCACCCATTTAAGTACTGACCAGGCTCAATGTTGCTTAACTTTGGTGATCGGACAGGAACTGGTATATTCAACACGATATAGCCGTAGACAAAATCTTGTATACCCAATCAAAATATAGAAAATTCTAACTTAGAAATTAAAGGACCAAAAGAATCATCTTAGCACACATCTTGATCTGGAGATTCCTCACCTATAACTCAAAGAGGAAGATCTCCAATAAAAATAAATACAAAAAAAACGAGAAAACACAATCTAGTCAAAAGGCAACACTTGTCGGGGGTGGGGATGATAACCTGAAAACAACAGAGACAAAAATGCTAACTTCAAACAACCCAACAAAAAAAAAAAAAAAAATTACAACATAACAAAATTATTCAGTGGAACACAAGAGTCTACCTTTTGAGATTTTATTATTGGTCCTCTAAGAGAGAGAGAGAGAGATTTCGAAGCACAGCTTAGATGTGGCACGATGCCAAAAGTGTGGGGTACCCAGTGAGGATCGAACTCACTACTACATTTTAATGCTTCTAGCAAGACAGACTTGCTAACCATTACAGCATGCTGAGGTGCTTAAATAGAGAGAATTGTTGTGTAGTGAAGTAGTATCAGACTGTAGCATGCTTCAGCCTGTCAGCTAAGTGTCAGATTCAACACAAGGGTTTTTTTGTGGGGTGGGTAGAGGGGTAACCAACTTAATACCAGTTATTACCTGGATACTTTGGTAACTCATCAGTGTAAAATTGGACCAGTCTATTGTTAGAAGTTTCCGTTCCTTTTTCTTAGATTGCACTTGAAGAAGGCTGAAAAATGTATCAAGTAAAACATTTTTATAGCATCAATTATTACATTCTAACATTTTAAATGTTAGAAACGTTAATGACACTTAAGGTTATAGACAATAGTATTTCTTTTGTATGATAATTTTATGAATATAAATTTATTTGATATTAATTTTTCTGCACAGAAACTGTTCAGTTAGCATCCATGATTTTAGTAGCAGATACTTTTTAATAATTTAATATTAAAGATTTCTTTATCCTTTCTACCTCCCCCATAAAACAAAACAAAAAAAATCCTGGTTTTATAAAGTTTTAATTTGTTTGAAATATTTTTCATTTGGACATGTTAATATCTATAACTTTAGGTTGTAAATTATTTAAATAAATTAAAAATGTATATTTTTTCCTTCAAGCATTGAAAGTGTTGCCATTTTATTTTATTTTTGTTTATTATAGCTAATTTCTATTCAATGTTTACCTTTTAGTTAGGCTTACAGCCACATGTTGAAACACCAGTTACCATATAATCACCAAAGTTAAGCCACATTATGTCTGCTCATTACCTAGATGGGTGACCATTTGGGGATACCAGATATTGTAAGCTTGGATGTGCAGGTGGTTTACAGAATTGTTAACTGGAGAGCAGTTTCAATTCCAGTTAGGTTTATATTCACTTACACATAAATACCCTTGGAAAAGGTATGACTTCATCTTTTCCTCCCTGGCTATGGATTAATTAGTAAGATTTGTATCACTAAAACCATTAGCTCAAAAAACTTATCTCGCTCTAAATAACCTGCAAAGAGTTAAGTCATAGAAAACTAATCAATCAAAAACCTTCAGTTTTATGAATTTTTTTTTTTTTTTTTTTTTTAATTTTGCCAAATGTCCTTTCTAATTATACACTATCATAGTCTCTCATATATTGTCATTTCACAGTAAAGGGATTGTTAAGATTCATACATGTTTTAACTCTTTTCATTGCTTATAAAATCTTAGATGTTTGTATCACCCGCTAGAGGTTAACATTGGTGATGACTTCTTACAGCATTAGGCAAATAAACCACACAGAATATTACAGTCATTCGTCTAGATTACACAAAAAAAAACATTAATTTATCTTATCCTCTTTTCGAATGTTATTCCACAAAGTTTAATTTTGTTTCTGACTTGCTGTTAGTAATGGTCTCTGGTTAATAGCTTTTTGAGATATCTATATATTTGACCTGAAAGTATAAAAAAATTTTTTTTTAATTTTAAATCTTTTTGTTCCTTTTTTTTTCCTTTTTTTGTTCCTTTTTTTTCCTTTTTTTTCTTTTTTTTTTCCTTTTTTTTTCTTTTTTTTTCCTTTTTTTTCTTTTTTTTTCCTTTTTTTCTTTTCCTTTTTTCTTTTTTTTCTTTTCCTTTTTTCTTTTTTTTCTTTTCCTTTTTTTTCTTTTTTTTTAACTTGATACTTTTGGTAACTGGTAATCTTTTTTATGTGCCATGTCTTTCAGGACTTAGATGATCATGTTTTTCCACTTGTCCTTATCTCTTGTTGCTCTTAATCTTTCCCCTTGGTATCTCTCCCAGACCCCTCTCCTCTAATCCTTCGCTCAGGTCCATCAAGTAAGACTGTTTCCTTTGTCTCTCCTTTCTTCTATGTTCCATAAGCATAAGATTCTCCAAGCCCTCCTCCTTCGTTACATGTTCCAAAAACCTCAGTTGTCTTTTTCTGATGCCAAGTATGTTTCCTTTTCATTTGCATCCTCTCCAAAACCTTGTTGTTGCTCACATGTTCTGTCACATGTATCCTCAGCATTCTTCTGTAGAACCAAGTTTCTGTTGATTCGAGTCTCTCCTTCATCCTTGAGATCGTCCATCATTTGCTGCCATATAGGAGGATAGATATCACATAACAGTCCAGTACTCTTTTCTTTGTCTTGAACAAAATTTTCCTGTCTCTCAATACTCTGCTCAGCCTTTGAAATACAACTTTGGCCATGCCAATTTGTCTTTGGATCTGTTGCGCTTTCCATTCTCTTTTATAATGTTTCCTATGTATTTAAACTTCTGTACCAGTTTGATTTTAGTGTCCCTGATGTGTTGTTGGCATTTTGGGGGCATGTTTTTGCTGATGACCATGCATTTGGTTTTCTTGAAGTTTGTTTATCTCTTTCTTGTCACTTTTCCTTATTACTTGCTGTAGAAGATTCTGTATTTTATTTTCTGTATCTGCTATCAGCACTCTATCGTCTGCATATCTCATATTGTTAAGATTGTGGCCACCAATGACAAATCCTGGTAGGGGCTTCTAACTCTCTCAGAATTGTCTTACCGTTCAGGTTGAATAGATCTGGTAAGAAGACACATCCTTCTTTTACACCTGTCTATTTTCGTATATAAGCTGAATTCATTTCCTGTCCATATGCAAGTGGTTTGCTGCCAATATACATTCTTGATAACTCTGTCTTGAATATGTTAAGGATGTGGCACTCTTTGTCGAACACCTTCGCATAAAACACAGGTATACATCCTTCTGCATTTGTATTGCTCTTTCCGATAATATTCTGAGCATGAATATCGCATTCTTTGTTCTGGTGTCTTTGACAAATCTGTACTGTTCTTGTCCTCTCTCTTAGCCAATTCTGCTGCAGGCTCTGTTCATCAGAATCAAGGAGGTGTTTTGTTAAGTGGCTCGTTAAACTGATTGTTCAGTAGAATTCACATTCCTTTGTACCTGGTTTTTTAGGTAGTGCTATAAAATTGATCTACTCAGGTTTTGTATATCACGGTTGTTGTATATTTAATTTATTATTCCTGCAATCCTGTCTATGCCGGATTTGTTTAAAGCTGTCAGCATCTCTATTACGACACTGTCTGGTCCAGCTGCTTTGTTTCTTCTCAATTTGGTTTGTGCAGTTTCAATTTTTTTAATATTTCTGGTCCCTCAGTCTTTCTATATATTTCTGGCTCTTCTCTCTTGTCATGGAAGAGCTCTTCAATATATTTGTCCCATCTCTGGAGTCTTTTTCATTCTTTAATATCATTGTTCTGTCCTTGGCTTTTATGCATCCTGGTGCCGAGCTTGTCTTTTGACCTGTTCTCTTATTTTCTTATGCATATCACCTTCATTTGTCATGCTCAATCTCTATTTGTCATTGAGTCCGTTTTCTTTAGCCTGTCTGCATTTGTTCCTTATTTTCTTGTGTAGTTTCCTGTATTCTGTTCCAAATCTTGGCATTGTTTTCTGTCTCTTTTACATCATGTCGACTTTCATCGGTGATCCACTTATTTTTTCTCCTGCATCTGTTTTCCTTTGGTATGATGTCGTTTGCTCATGTCACTAGAGCTTCTCTTAATGCTTCCCATTTAAAGTTTCTGTTTCTGATTTGTCCTTTGTATTTCTTTTCATGCTATCTGTATATTTTTCCTGCAGATTTTGGTCATTTATGAGTTTGTTGTACTGCAATCTGGATGCTATGTTAGATTTCTTTAATCTCTAGAGTTTCACCCTTAGTTTGCATATAACTAGGAGGTTGTTGCTTCTGCAGTTGGCACTTGGATAGGTTTTGTATTGAAAAACTGCATTCCTGAATCTATTGCTGGTAGTTATATAATTTTTTTTTTTTTCTTCTCCTGGGCTTCTCTACATCCAGTTATCTTGGGTGCTCTTGGAACCTGGTATTGGTTATTATCTGGTCATTTACTGTGCACCATTGTACTCATTTTTCTCCACAGTCATTGAGGTTTCCCATTCCAAATTTGCCAGCCATTTCTCCTCTCTCTTTGCCAACTTTGGCATTCTTTTCTCTCATGATAATTCTGATTTCTTGTAACTTGCATTGAACTTTTACATTGTCCAGTATCAAGTAGGATTTGATTTTTTTCTTCTGTACTTTGTGTTGGTGCATATACCACTATAATAGCAATGTCGAGGGGCTTCCCTTTCAGTTTAACCACAAGATCTCCATGAGATAACTGACAGTAACCCCAAACACATTTCTTCAGGTTTTGATCCAGAATCAAGCTGACTCCTTTTTTATTGGCAATAGTGATTTTTAAAAACTGGAAAGTAGATATCAGATGTTCATAGTGGAGAATGAACTTAAGTAGATCAATGATTCGTAGTGGAGAATGAACTTAAGTAGATCAATGATTATTTTACAGATGGTTGGAAAATTGGTGTGAAAATCTGAGAGTTTGATAATATTCAACATCCCAACCTCTGCATACATTTAAGCTCATTCTCTGTATTTGAAAAGGAATTTATCAATAAATTAGCTGAAATGTGTAAAAATAAAGATATACAATATTAATTTGCTTTTATTTAATTTCTTTTTCATCTGTGTGAATTTCATATTGTTCCAAATCTGTTGATGTTAAAGAATTGCAGATTAATTTTGTTGATTGGCATAAATAAAAAAAAAATGGTTAATTCTTAATCTTTCTTTTGTTGTAAGTTGATATTTCTTTTGCTTAACTTTTGATTTATCTTGTACAAGATCACTTCAACTCAAGATTGTGGCCATATTTCCTATGAGTGGGAAACGGATACTGTGTTCACTTCTTTTTTTTTTTATAAAAGACCACAGAAGCTGGTGAACCAAAAGTTGTTTGTGATTGGACTATAAAAAGCCAGACAAGTCGCATTGTGTTATGTGCATTATAAGAACAGTTGTAGTTGACAAATAACATACGATATCAACTGGGTAACTGTGGAGAAGTGGGAAAAACATCACGGATGTGTACCAATGTATTTTCCAAAATAAATCACAAATGGGGGTGGAGAGACTTGTAACAAGGTATAATCATATCTTGAAAAAGCTTTTACATTGCTTTGATTACAGAAATAATTATATATTGTTTTTTCTCACCTCAAAAGTATGTACAAAGTTAGAAATATGATAGAAAAAAAAAATTTTTTCAAACCCATTTTATTTTTTTGAATTGAGCCTGTGGACCTTTTTGTATTGAGTTGGCATTAAAATTATCTGTAGTAATCACCCCCCCCCCCATATATAGTAATCTGCAGAAAGATCCGTTTCACTGTATCGCAGCTCATCAGTAGGGTTAGACATCTGATTGCTTTTAGCCAGGATATATATATATATATATATATATATATATATATATATATAAAGTATTCTTAGCCAATGCTTTTAATCCTGAGGAACTTCATCAAGGAGAATGGATTTATTTTGTTGCACATGTTTATATACAAGAATAAGGATGTCATTGCTTTATCAAGGCTTTTAAAAATTTGAGAATGTTCATGAATATTCATCATGTGGTTCAGCCACCTCCTGAATATTCAGGCCTCAATAAGGTCTCTCAGAGGATGAAACATGTCAGCTAAAAATAGTTTTTACCTTTTTTATTTGTTTTGTTCCTTTTACAGATACTCTCTGAATATATATTATAAATTATATTTTAGAACATGTACATAATATTTTTTATATATATCCATTACAAAGGTACATTTGTTTTGATATTGAAACTTCAATGTCTTATCAGGTGCTATGTATAGGAATGGAAACCTTTCCACCTTTCCATTCCTATACATACTGCCTGATGAGACATTGAAGTTTCAATATCGAAACAAATGTACCTTTGTAGTGGATATATATTAAAAAAATTATGTGCATGTTCTAAAATATAATTTATAATAAATATTCACAGCTCTATATATTATATATCGAGCACTGTTTTAAATTAATGTTTTGGACGTTGTAAAAATTCTTTCTTCGTTCTGTATTCACTCGGAGATATATAGTGGCTTGGTAAAGATTGTTCCCAAAATTCCCAGATTTTTGCATGGAAAGTTTCAAGATTTTAAATAACATAGGTTATGTAAGATTGATCTCAAAGGTTATCAAAGAGCCCCAAACATGTCATTTCTCGTCAAATAAAGCAGTAAAATGGAGTGAGTTATTGAGATTGAAATGTTTTTGACTTTGAAAAAATGTGATGGTGGCCTTTATGATCTATATTGCAACCAAACTTTGTTCTCAATTGGAGTAGATAGACTTAACTATCGCCTGGTTCTCTCTCCACCCACGTCTTTTGAACAGGTGAAGAGGCTCATCCCTTGTTTCTTGTTTAGGATGTGGTTCCCGGCTTTCTCTTTTCCAATCATTCTACTCTTAAGTAGTCCCATGTGCATCAGTGGCGTCACCGCCTTGCTTGGGATGATATGATTTTTAAAAAAAAAAAAATTACTCTTTAAGGATAATTAATATTGAAATAAGTTTAGCTGGAAAAAAATAATAGGGTGGGGGGGGGGGCTGACCTAAGTTTACTTTTGGTCTATAAATGTCAGTTTGGGATTAAAATAGCTTTGCCTACTTCCCAACTGAATGAAAGAAGTTTTATCTGTAAATCACAGATGTGCAATCCTGTGAAATGTTTTTAAACAAAAATTCTAAAATACCATTGATTAAACTCATTTTTCCCAGCTGTTTTCAATATAAAAATGGCCTCGGACTACGAATTCAGTGTTTCTATAAGCAAGGCATTCTTGCTCCAAAGAATGATGCAATCAAAGAAATAACAACAAAACTGTTGCTGCAGACTTCTGGAGAGGTGCAGCTGTAAAAATCAATTGACACAGTTCCAGACACTTCAGTCTGTTTAGGACTCAACTGAATTCTTCAAATCTCTCTGGATGCCTTGTGTTCCTCTCTGCAGGCCTTGACTCAGGATGCCTCTTCAGTTATTCAAATCTCAACCTTCCAAAGCTGTGAAATGAAATTCACCTAATTGTCAAGTAGTTTCTCTTACATGCCATCAAGGCTACTATCTTAATTGAAGAGGTATTTATTTTTGGATTCCAACAGATTTGTCTTTGCAATCCAAGCAATTTTCAGTTTTGTCAGTACATTGTATAAAGACAATCTTTCAAGATTGCTGAAACTAACCTGACTTTTCCTGTAGCTGGCTTTGTTGATTTCTCTAGGGTTGGATTCTAAATCACTCTTTTCAGATTGGCACCCAAAGGGAAAAAAAAACATTATCATATAGTCGGAAACTATATTTTGTACATTAGAATATTCATGTTTAAATATTGTGAATCTTTTTTCATTTGCTCCTTTGTGTGAGCTTGTTAAAGAACATCTTTTCCTGTATTCTGTTTAAAATATCTGAATCTGTGGACAATATTAGGTACTCTGCTAACAATGGCAATTCTAGGGTGGGCAAAAGGGGTCAAACTACCCTCCCTTCAAATTTTGGCTTGCCCCTTAGTTGCCCACCACCATTTTTATAAATGTCAAAAATTTATGCAACTGATCAGGCTATGATTTTGATAAGATTTAATTATTAATTAATAATATTAATTACTGTTTTTCTTGTAAATAAATTCTTAACTTTGTATTTCTCCAATTATTTCTCCTAATATTAAAAAAAAACAATTTGCAACCTTTGGTGAATGGTCAGTGAAAAGATAACAATAAAAAGTCAATCCCCAAAATTATCAGTCTTTATTCACAAGTATCAGCTAAAAAATATCCCTTTACTCCTCCTTTTAAAAGCAAAATCATAACAGTTAAAAAAAATTTGGTAAAGAAAAAGAAATAAAAAATTAACTTTTTTTGTTGGCATTCCATTAGCAGAGATCTTCTATGTGCCCTGTCCCTTCAGGATGTAGGGATCATGGCTTTCCATGTCTCCCTATCCCTGGTGGCTCTTAGTATGTTTTCTCCTGTTACACCTCACAACCCCCGTTCCGTCATCCATCCGATACACGCCCTTCAAATATGTTATCCAATGCCTTCCTCTGTCTCTTTTTTCCTTCAATCTGACCTGTCAGTATCAGGTTCTCCAAGCTCTCCTTCCTCATTGCATGTCCCAGGAACTTCAGTTGTCTCTTCCTGATGCTCACAATCAATTTCCTTTTCGTCGCCATTCTTTCCAACACCTCATCATTGCTCACATGCTTGGTCCATGATATTCGCAGCATCCTTCTGTAGAACCACATTTCTGCTGCTTCAAGTTTTTTTTTTCCTCATCTTTGATGATATTGTCCAACATTCACTGCCGTATTGAAGAACTGACATCACATAGCAATCTAGCACTCTCTCCTTTTTTTTTTTCTAGTGAAATTTTCCTGTCTTAGTACTTTACTCAGTTTCTGGAATGCATCATTCACTATGCCAATTCACCTATGGATCTCTGTGTTGCACCTTCCATCTCCTGTTAGAACACTTCCTACATATTTAAATTTTTGTACTTGCTTGATTCCAGTATCACCCACCTGTATTTGGCTTTTTGGGTTGCTTTTTTTGCTGATGACCACGCATTCAGTTTTCTTGGAGTTTATTTATAGTCCTTTTTTGTCACTTTCCACGGCTACCTTCTGTAGGAGGTCTTGTAGTTTTCTTTCCATGTCTGCAATTAGCACTGTATCATCTGCATACCTTATGTTGTTCAAATTGTGACCTCCAATAACAAATCCTGGCGTAGCATCTAGGGTCCTCAAAATATTCAAGTTGAACAGATCCGGTGAAAAGACACATCCTTGTCTTAGGCCTCTTTCTATCTTTGTAAATCTGCTGAAATCATTACCTGTCTGTATGCAGGCAGTTTGCTGCCAGTGGAGATTCTTGATTACTCTATCTTTCCCAAAAATGTTGAGGCTGCTGAGCATCTTCAATTCTTTGTGGCATATTTTGTCGAATGCCTTCGCATAATCAATAAATCATAGGTACAAGTCCTTCATTTGTATTGCCCTTTTCAGAGATCATCCTAATCATAAATATAGCATTCCTTGTTCCAGTGTCTTTGACGAACCTGCACTGTTCCTGTCCTATCTCTGGCCTGATTCTGCTTCTCGCTCTATTCATCAGGATTCTGACTATCAGTTTTGTAATATCTCATTAAACTGATAGTTCTGTGGAATTCGCACTCATTTGCACCTGGCTTCTTCAGCAGTGCTATAAAAATCAACTTGCATAGGTTGTCTGGTATTATTCCACTATTATAAATTTTGTTTATTTTGGTAATTTTTTTCTATGCCGAATTTTTCCAGGGCTATCAGCAGCTCTATTACAATGCCATCTGGACCAGCTGCTTTGTTTATGTTCAGTTTGGCCATTGCAGCTTCCACTTCGGACTTTAATATTTCTGGTCTGTTCTCATTCTTTTGTATTCTCAGTTGCTCTCTCCTGTCGTGGAAAAGATCTTTTATATACTCTTCTCATCACTGGAATATTTCCTCTTTTTAGTGAATGAACTTCCAACCATTCAATCAAGTTTCCATTTTTGAGCTAATAGTAGGGTAAATTTACTCTACTCTTTAAGTAAATTTCTTTGAATATTGATGTAAAATAATTTACATAAACTTTTGTTGCAATCTAGAGAAATAAGTAATAATTTAATATCAAAGCAATATAGCATGTAATGTTAATTTCTGTTTGTGCCAATCCAGCTGCCCAATTTGATGTTTTGTTTCAGGGTCATGAAAAAATTATAATTTAAATTATTTCTTTCTTTCAAAGTAGCTTCTTGATCGTATGGTTGACTTTGCTGAAAACATAAATTAATTTTTTAGCTGATTTTTTTTTTTTTTTACAGCTGTGGTGACCACAACATTTTGATTGATTTTGTTGCATCTTTTCCCCTTTAATTTTTTTCTTGTATTTATTTTTTGTGCTTCAAAAAAGTTTTGTAGAGGAAAAAAAGAAAAATCAGAGCAGACAAATCACACTGTTCTGCTAGTATTGACGTTAGTATTAATCCTTTGATTCTGTTTTGAAATTACCTCTCTTGTGTTCCAACAGATTGAGAATGTAAAAGAGGACAAGAATAGATTAAAACTCTACTACTATGAATGAAAAGTTATTCGGTTGAATTTAGTGAAGTAACATACTTATACTTGAATTCATTCCTAAGTTGTGTAGCATGAAAATGAAGCCAAGGATGTCTGAATTTGCTCTCCTCAGAAGAAGAATGGTGGGGGGTGGGGGCTAAGTGACCCCCCCCTCTCTCTCTCTTTCAGAGTTCCACAATTGCCTGCTAATCTAATGGATATTAAATTAGTACATTCTCTAATTGTAAATAGATAAAAAATAATCTGACTGAAAGTTTTCTTAACTCATTTTTATTAAGACCTGTTCTGACCCACTAACCTAGGTTGTTAACTTCCTCTCCCTTCTTTTGTGCACTACTTTTTCCTTACCAACTTGTCAACTCAGCTGTCAGTCCTTAACTCTGGATTGACTTGTTGTTCTAAGTCCAGTTCTGTCTTGTAAGATTGTTAATCTTATGCTAAATACTGCAATGGTGGCAGAGAACAAACATAAATGAGACTGTCATTAATTCTAAGCTCCTCTTGTATACTGTTGTCATCTCAAACTTAAGTGGTATCCATTGCTATAAGGTTCGTTTAGTTTTCTTTTAATATCATTTTGCTCCAGGCAAGGCAATAGAGTATCTATATATTAATACTATAGTACCTATGTGTGTCACGCTCTGGAAAGAGATATGAATGCACACACACACAGAAGATTAAGCATAGGAATGCTGGACAACATGAACATACTTGATAAATGAAAGAAAATGTTGAATAAGAAATTTAAAAAAAAAGAATTATTGTACTATAGCATTGTGTTTTGAAATAATTTCAAGTCTTTCTTTGCTGTCTTCATCTTGATTCTCCTTCAACTAAGAAAAATACTTTTCATCTGATTATTTTTTTATTTTATCTAGTTGGTCTTTCAATTCTCACTGTGAACAACATAGCAAGTCATAGTTTTTATTTTATAATACAGTAATACCTACCTAGGTACCAATGTGTCACATTTTTGCTGTAATGAATAAAATTAAATGTATTTTGTAAATTCATTATATTTCCGGAGAAAATCATTGTAATGGAAGAAAGAATAAGACTACAAAGAGAGGTAGCAAGAAAACAGAAGAGACAAGCAATCCATAAACATAAGAGAATGAATGCAAGCAAGAAAGAATGATATGAACAAAGAGAGAACTTTATATTTATGATTGTTATTGCAATATTTTTTTAAAGTTAAAATAATTAATGATGCAATAGGGGAATTTCTATGGATATTTTATTGTCATAGAATTTGCCATCTGCTTATTCGATCATTAACTGAAGAATTAAGGTTCATAAGAATATTAAAGTAAAAAAAAAAGTGAAATTTTCACAGGTTAAAACTAGCTTGTGTATTAATGACTCTTGTGAGCTTGTTACCAAGGTTAGAATAGTAGATTGCTGAAGTAAAAACTCTAAACTAAAAATGTTGTCTTAACTGAATACTGCCTTTGACTTCAAGAAAATTATGAAAGGATTATTTCTCTTGATATAATTATGGGGTTAAAGATAGCTGAATACCATCAAATTTAGTAATGCCAAAGCTAAATCTGTTAGACCACACCTCAAAGATTAAGCACTGTATACTCATGTATAAACTGACATAATGCAACCTTGGATTTTTTACTGCAACCTTGGATTTTTTTTTTTTGGGGATTTTTTTTTTTTTTTTTTTTTTTTTTTCTGTGAATTTTAATTCCAGAAAATATATACCTGTATATAGTACAACCAGATATCAATAATGCATGATTCTAACCACTTCCAAAAAGTTACTTCTGTACACCATTTTTTTTTTTTTTTTTTTTTTTTTTTTTTTTTTTTTTAGGGAGGGTGCGGGTAAAAATGATCATTAAAATTTGCACTATACTCAAATATATATGTTATGTTAAACTCCTTAGAACTTAAACAATCTCATCAAAATTTATTGGTTTAGTAAACTTGAAAAACATACCCTGATAGTATTTGAATTTTAATTGCAATCAGGATAAATTTATGAAGTCATAATATCTGATTGAAAAAGATTAAGGTATGTAAAATATATATGTTTTTTTGTTTAGAAATGAAAACTAAATATTAGTTTTAAATAGAATGGGAACAAAAGGAAACTTATACTTAAAGTCGGGAAGTGGCGGTAGAAATTTCTGGGTCACATAATGAGGATGGAGGGATTGGAAAACCTGGTACTCACAGAACAGTCTGAGGACAAGAGGAAAACCATGCATAACATACTTGATGAGCTTAAGTAAATGAATGGTGGAATGAGGCTTAGGAGAAATAATGAAAAAACAAAATTTAATAAAAACAACAAAAGACAGGAAATTGTGGAGATCCATGGTTGCCTGTGTCTTGAGAGGACACAGTACATAAAGAGCTAATCAATGAAACAGCTGACATTTTGGGAAAATTACAAATGCATTTAAAAAAAAAGAACTAATATACATTGGTTAAAAATAATTTAAATATTTAAGAAATCAATTCAATTGCTACATTTGCCAAATTCAACTCAATTCTTTGGAACTGTTTAAATGTTACATACACACACATACACACACACATATATATATATATATATATATATATATAACAAATAATATAAGATATATAAATAACAAATTTGAGTTTGCCTAGGATTGTTAATGAGTAGTGACTGAAAGCAGCATTTGAATATATATATATATATGTAATTTTTTTTTTTTTTATCATATCACCCCGAGCAAGGCGGTAACGCCACTGATGTGCAGGGGGCTACATAGGAGTGAGAAGATTGGAAAAGAGAAAACCGGAAACCGCATCCTAAACAGGAAACAGGGGATGAGCCTCTTCACCTGTTCAATAGACATGGGTGGAGTGTGAACCGGGCGATAGTTTAGTCTATCTATAAAAATACTCAAATTTGTTATTTTTATAAACAGTATATAAAAATTAGTTTAATATTAGGGAGCAAAATACAGATTATGAACACTAAGACAATTTTAAATCTCCTGTCCTCTTCTCTGCCACTGACAGTGTCATGTTTAACAACATTGTAACCTGAGATCTTGTCTTTCACAGCAACTATTGAACCTTTTGTCGTATTTCTTTGCAATCTAATCTGCAGTCTACTGATTCTAACCTCATTGCAACTAGTGGTCATTGAACAGTTGGTACTTTGTACTGTTAGCCCTGTCCACCCTACTTGCCCTTTGTTTGGGAGTAATTGTCCATTGACTGAATCTGGCCTGGAATCCAGCCAAGCAAAATTGCTGCTCTATTTCCGTCCACTCTTAATAAAAGAAAGCACCAGAAAAAGTTAAGTGCTGTCCTTCCTCTGGAAGGGGGACATATAAATAGTAGTGTTTTGAAACAAGAAAAAAAAATTAGACTTGTTTAACCAGATTCCTTTTTTGTATTTTAGATGCAGTAAAGTGTATGCTTTATTTAATGCAAGACACTTTTATTTGCCATTTTAATAATGGACATGAATAGCTCTGACTTTATAATTTTTAACTTTTATTAAGTTATTATACCAACAGACTGGATTTGTCTTCCATTTAGTGTGTGAACTTCATGTTATATTAACTTTCCATGAAATTTACTTTTAAGAAAACATCTGAAAACTATTGTACTAAGCCTGAATTTGTTTCTTGGATTTTAGTCAAGAGCATGAAATATATGTATGATTTATTTATATATGTATCATCCTCATTTGACGTTTATTTCCATGGTAGCATGGGTTGGACGGGGTTCTCTTGATAGCTTCATAATAAAACCATCATGAAATATTGTAGTTTTTTTACAGCTGTATGCCCTAACTAACACTAACCAGTTTAGGAGACTGAAAATTCTACATTTTTATCGAGACACCATTTCTATGAAGATTACCTATCAAGGTTAGAGAGTTCAGCCTACCTTATTCTACATAAAGTAGGTGTACAGATTTTCATATCGGAGATTTCTTTCTCTTAGAAAGTTGCTATTCAAAGCTAAAGACTCTTACCCAGCCTAACTTTTTTTTTTTTTTTTTAAATGACTCCTGTTTAGGGGGTTAACTATTTACACACACACACACACACACACACAAAATGTATAAATTCATTCTTTCTTCCTCCCACCACCAGCTATGGTTAAAATAGGCGGACTTGTATTTAGGAAATCATTATCTCTAACAAAAAAAAAAGTCAAAGCAATATTCACTCAGAAAAAGTAATTTTGTTTTTACCATTCAAAATGTTTTACATTTAAATGACCTACAAAGACTTAATAAGACGTAAAAACAGATCACACATATGCTGTTTTGTCAACGATGATTCTAGTAATACTGCTCTGAATAACCTGAAATTTCTTTATAATATGGAAGAGTGCATAACAAATGATAAACAATGTTATCACATTCTTTATTTATAAATAGTATTATAAGCATGAAGTTGTGGGAGGGGGATCACACACACACACACACACACACACAAAACAAGAAAACTGTCAGCTTTCTATTTGCAAAGAATAAGTACATCACCAAAATCAGGTGACTTGTGTAAATGCTCAGATTAGTGTTAATGAAGCTTGGTTATCAGGACAATGAACAATTCTGTTTAGTGGTGTGGCTGGGATCCATCATGAATGATACTGTTATCTGATGCATTCAGGTTGTCAGTAATTAAGACTTGGTTCCGAGTTTCAGTTGTTTTCTTCTTATTATGGGCTTATAGTCATATTACATTGAAACACTGGTCCTCATACAATCACCAAAATTAACCAATGTCAAGCCTTGTTAATATCTAGTTGGTTGACTGCTTGGAAATATCATTTTCCGTAAGTTTGGATATGCAGTTAATGTAATGGATAATGGCTTTAACACCAAGTTCCAATTCCAGTTGGGTTTGTTACATGAATCTCTTTTACCCACCCCCTATTAATTAGTAAGACTTGTATCGCTAAAACCATTATCGCAAAATAAAAATTATACAAAATATTTAAATTTCAGAATTAAATAACCCATAGAGGTTAATATGTTGCTAAACAACCAACTAAACAACAAAGTTATGCAATGTCGAACCTGGTCAGTACCTAGATAGGTGACTGCTTGGGAATACCAGTTTGTGTAAACTTGAATGTGTGGGTGGTGTAATGGATAACGGTTTAACTGGAATTGGAACGTGGATCTTTGATTCTCAATTCTTGTGAGTTCATTATATTTATGCACAAATACCCTTGGGAAAGTATGAATCCACCTCTTCTCTGTTGGTTAATTGGACATGTATCAATAAAGTACTATTATTTCAAAAAAGATCTTACAATCTAAAAATATTTTCTGGTTTTAAATAGCTTTCAAAAGGTTAAGCCATAAAAAATAACAATCTTGTTATTTTGAAGACTGACAAGTGTGGTATAAAGAGGGCTTACTTCAAAGTTCCACTTCTTTTTGCTCCGGGTGATATGATTAAAAAAAAAAAAAAAAATTGGGTTGTTTTCTGATGATCTAATGTGACTCCTCAAAAGGACACTTCTATGTGAGGACAACCATGTTGGGATAAAGCATCCACTTGCCAGTCAATGATGGATATTAATCATTCATGTGAAGTAAGTTTATTAGCAGTCAATGACTTTGTCCTACAGAATACACTGGATTCAATACAATCTCCCAATGAGTCATTGCTTCATAAAGGATGACACAGACACATACATTAGATAGCAACAGACAGTCTCACCTTGTACTATCAATATTTAGTTAGATCTATGCTCAACAATGGAGTGAAGTCTTAGGAAGTTTATGCTACAGATACATAATCAAAACCTTGATGTATGTGCAAATATAGCCTTTGAGTACTACTTAAACTGACTGGTTTGCTTGTAAATAAGGAATAATTTTTATGGCTGAGCATTGGTTATACCTTTCTTTACTAATGACATTACACCATGTTGAAGTGCCTAAAAGATGTATATTTGGGCAGCATGTTTCATTAAAAACTACCAACAAGGAAGATTTTTATTAATTTTTATTTAATTTTTCCAGTATTTTAACATGTTTCAGTTTTACTGGAGATAAAGAATATAAAAATGTTCCATAATTATTTCTCCAAGCACTTTCAGAATGACCTGAAAATTATGGAATATTTTTACATTCCTTATCTCAAGCAAAAAGAAAGTCTGTTAGAATACCGGAAAAATTAAATTAAAAAAAATTAAAATCTTCCTTGTCGGTCATTTTTAAAAATATACAGTAGGCTTACGGCATATCCCATTGAATACACCGGTTCTCGTTCGATCACCAAAGTTAAGCAACATGAGCCTGGTCAGTACTTAGATGGGTGACCATTTGGGAATACCAGGCCCTGTAAGCGTTCAGTGACGGATGTGCGTTGTGGTGCAGTGGATGTCAGCTTGGGAGGAGAAATCGGTGAGCCGAGTTCGAATTCCAGTTGAGTACCCTGCATTCACTTAAGCACTAGTACTCTTAGGAAAGGCATTAATCCATCATTTCCCTCCAGTTATGGGTTAAATAACGGGATGGAGCCTGGAGGCAATCCATCTAGTGTTGTCACAATAAAAACACCCTTGGTAGCCTTGGTGAAGCATCAAATATTCAGCTATTTGACACGATTATGAATTTTGCTACAAATTGTATCATGGTTCCAAATGCACAGGGAATACTGGAGAGGTGTAATGAGTTCTATCTTGGTCAAGGCCGCAAGACGACATGGCTAAGAATGGATTCAAGGTTTTTCATAGTGTGGTTAAATCAAGAATCCAATTTGTTTCTTAATCTTACTTATGGATTTTTAATTATTTCTATCTTTTTAGTCCATTTCATTCTTTTGTGCCATGACCCTTCAGGACATTGGCAATTATGACTCTCCACAATTTCTTGTATTTTGTAGCTATTAATAAATTTTATCTTGTTGTTATTCCTAAACCTTACTCCACCATCCATTTACTTAAGTTCACTTGGTATGTTATGCATTGTTTTCTTCTGCCCTTCTTTTCAATCTGTCCTGTGGGTATCAAATTTTTTGAGCCCTTCTTCCTCATTGTTCAACTAGATTTCCAATTATTTTGTCAGTGAAATATTTAGATTCTTTTTGATTTTCTTGTTCATAAAAGGTGCAAATTACTATCTTTTTTATTTTTTTAATCATTTCACCCCGAGCAAGGCAGAAACGCCACTGATGTGCAGGGGGTTACACAAATGCAAAAAGATTAATTAGAAAAGAGTGAGGAGTACAAGCTAGTTAGAAAGGAACAATAGAAAGCTGAGAAAGCAGGTGCAATGACAGATACACAGGCGGAGAGAAAGTGAAGGTCACACAGGGGAGGGGAGAGAGCTAGAGTCCAGCGGTCAGTAGATGAGTATTAACTTTGCATTTAAATTTCTGGAGGTTGTAGCCGTCAGGAAAGCAAGAATACGGGAGTGAGTTCCACAGGCGGGAAGTGCGAGAGAGGAAGCTGCAGGATTATCATGAGATAATTCATGAAAACACACAGAAAGTTTTTCATCCAATCAAGAAGCCCTTCAAAAAAGAGGATTCTATTTAATCAGCTTTTAGGAAGCAGGGCAGGCTGAGAAATAACCGATTAATTTTAATTGTAAAAAATAAAATTAAAATCAATTTTATTTTTGTTAAATTGTGGATTAAATTGAAAAACTACAGTTTTCTATTACGAATTAAAATAATATTGGTGTTAGTTACCAAGATAATTATTTTCTTTGCAAAAAGGTAGCATAATTTATTTTACTATATATGTGACCCTTTTTCTTCCATTATAAAACAATTTTAACCAATATGATTTACTTCATAATGAGACTTAAACTTACTATATAAGAGTGCTAAAAAGTTCTCAACTTTGTCCACTTTTACCAAATGTACCAGATTTTTTTTTCTAAAGTTGAGCCAAAACTCTCTAGCACCCTCTTGTCATATTTATTATTTAATGAATTGTGAAGTTAAAGATTTTTCTCTCCTGGTTCTCTGTTTGAAATGCTACTGTTGGTTTCAATCCCAGTGGAAATGTATATTTATTTTTGTAACTTACAATAATTGAGGCACAAAACCAGAGAGGAATGGGGTGAGGCTGGTCAACACTTTCTATCCTAGACTTAGCTAATCAGATTCACAACCCAATCACTCATTACAATATGTTTATTCACGACAAGAGCTTATCCATCACCTCTTACATATACCATAATACCACATATTTACAGGAGGACCTATAAAAATTGACTTTTTTTTTTTTTTTTTTTTTTTTTTTTTTTTTTTACAAAGATATATCTAAAAATATAATATGAAAATGAGTGGTGGGGGATGAATACCAAAACAAAGTAAATTATCCCAAGAGAAATGACTGCAAAATACTTCATCTTCCCTATTTTTTTATAGACAGAAGTACATATGTATCCTTGGATTTCTTCCTAAGTTTTTGTTTTCATATGACTCCTTGTTTTCTTAGTCAGAGTGCTATATTTGCCTATCAAAATTTGCTCTTATGTGTCAAACTCCTAATTCTTAGTTTGAGCTTTGACATATTACTGTTGCTTTATTACTGATAATTTGCCTTCCAAGTATTGTTTGCTGCTTTATATTATTTTTTGCCTGTGTTGTTGTTGTTATCCCACCCCACCACCAGAAAAAAAAAAAAACTTTGTGAATTCTGTTTGTTGGGAGTTCTGACATTTATTTATATTTAACCATGTCCACTCACTCTACAGTTATAAAAATCACAACTTTCCCTGTAAATTTAGAGATGCCGAAATTTGTTTTTGTAAGGAGTGATAGAAGAACAATTAGAATACTAAACCAACTGAAGATAAAATTTATATAATGAACTGGTCATTATTTTATGTGCTCTAAAATTTGGGTGGAATCTACCCCCATCTCTTTTAATTGATAATAGAATATCAGCCTTCTAAGAAGCCATTTTCTAGACAGCATGCAGAAAATGACTAAAAGTCAGTTAGATTTGAGTGGCTGCATCAGAACGTGTGCAATAAATAGCACCTCACATTACAAGGCAACATTGTTCAGTTACTCAACCGTAAATGTCACTAAACATCACACGACTATATTTCCCCCCAAGCATCCAATGTCAGACATGCCAAACCCAATATAACTGTATTGCTACAATAGTAATGAAAAGATAGTGGCTTCCAACATCAGTTTTAAGAAATATTGTGCAAGAACAGAATTGAACACACATTTTGTCCTTTTTTATACAAATCCATTTCAAAGGAACAGTCACTTATCAGAATCAAAATATGTGAGTTTGATGATTTTTAAGCCAAATCAACTAATATATATATATATATATATATATATATATATATATATATTTTTTTTTTTTTACTTTTTCCAGGATTAAAAAAATGTACAAACAGTGAAAAAACTAAATGGGTGAATTGTCATCTAAATTGCACAAAAAATGAAAATAACACTGACATCTTATTTTAACAGATATATTGACCAAAATTATGCAAGAATATATTGAAAGAGTAAATTTATTCAATAAAATCACTATTGGTTTCAAACACTGCCTCCACACAACTTTGGAATCTCATCAACTCTTCTGGACGGTCTCCTTGTTTAAGTTTGTGAATGTTACCATAATACTTGCCTTCAGTTCATCTTTGGTATTACAAGGAGTTGTGTTGGTCTCTCTCTCTCAACTGTTCCCCACATATAATCAAGGGTTTGCAGTCTTGGAAGTTAGGTGACCAGATGTAAGGGGTTATGTAGTTTCAGAAATTGTCTGACACCCATTACTGGGTCCTTCTATTTGTATGGCATGGTGTAATTCTGTTGACAGGCATCAGGTATTAAAGCAGCCACCCTATTGACCCAGGGCAGCACTCTCTCTTCAAGGCACTTGATGTAGGCCTCTGTGTTTGAGGCCCTCACCAATAAATTCAGTTCTTTTATCAGAAAAATCCTTAATTTTTCCAAGCTGTCATACCTTTGTAATCATCATTAGACTCTTCCCAACCTTTTCAAATTCTCTGAACTTCAGATTGACACCCAAACACTCCTAAATGTTCATTTTGGAACTTTTGGTGTGTATGCCAAAAAGTACAGCATGCCATTTCCATATTTCTGGCAAGTAAATTGCATCATGGTGTTCTTTTTCTTGCAGACAGTGGCCAACTGACCCTACTATACTATATAGTTGACAAAAACAAACAACGCGCATTAAAAATATAAAATGGTTGCAATTCATCAGACTCTGTATATTGGGGGGAATTAAAGGACATTTGCCTTGATAGTTTGTCAGAGGTCAAAACATGCCAGCTAAGTTTTTCTTGTCTTTTTCATATTGTTCTTTTACAGATACACTGCCTCTGAAAAAAAAAAAATATATATATATGTGTGTGTGTGTGTGTGTATCTATATAATTTGAAGTAATTATCAATTAATGGTTCTTAGGTTGAATTTTTTCTTGCCACTTCATTTTATTATAACTTTATCCATTCTCTTGTAAAGACACATCACCCCTGTTATTTCCCTTTTTTTGTTTTACCCAGATTATTTCCAGTCTGGCAGTGAGCCATTTTTAACTTGAGTTAGGGACAGATTGTCTTTATCCTTAGAGCACACACAAACACACATTTTAAATATATATATATATATATATATATATATATATATAAAGTGACTTGGGTGGTTGTTTGTTTTTTGTTCTCTAAAATCAAGCTAATGTTAATTTGTTCTCTATGTAGGTTTTGTAATGTTTGTCATGTACCCATCAGCCACTGAATATCACAAAGCAGCATTTGTATCAGCAGCCAGATCTAAATAGTCTCTAGTTACATTGCTGTTACCTTTCCATATTAGATGACTCAGATCCAATATCATTACAAGTGAATTCTCTTTTGATTAGCCTTTCCTAGAAAATATTGGATTTTTGTCATTTGCCATTTATCTGAAACTCTTTCCTGCATGCTTGACTAGAGTTTTTTCAATTGACCTGTTTTTTTGTTTGTTTTTTTTTTTTATTATTATAATAATGAAAATTAAACTTCCTTCAATGGTTCTCTAAAAATGAATCCATTATGGATGACATTTTTTTTTACTTTGTTTTGAATGGAAATATAGTTTCTAGATTAAATTTAGATTAATATAATGGTAAATTTGGTTGTCAAAAAAGTTAAATTCTTCTCTGCTTCTTGTATTGGTTTAATCTTTCAAGTATTCTATGTATTAATTGGTAAATAAGCCTGCATAATCAAAATTCCATTATTTAAAATACACTTGTGTTTGCTTAGGCTGGTGTATATTATGGAATTTAATAGTATTAGAACGTTGATAGTGGAGACAAGCTCCCACTGTCTATAAAATATTCAGAACACTTAGGATTTTTCTTCTTGGTTCAAATAATAATCAGGTTATTATAAACAGATTAGACATAAATAATAAGCAGTGGTGTTTTTTTTTTTTTTTTTTTTTTTTTTTTTTTTTTTTTTTTTTTTTTTTTGGGGGTTTTTTTTGTCATTGTCATTTGTATTGTTAACTAAGAATCTTTTTATCTTTACATGAGTAGTGAACTAATTCTAAATGATGTGGTTATTCAAAATAAGTGCTGTGTAATTTATTGCAATTCCAAAGTAAATCCCAATGTTTGGTGAGATTTTGAGAAGTATTTCATATTTCCATCTAATACAGTAAATTGTTGCCAATGTTCTTTTTTAAAAAAAAAAAAAATTTGGTCTCCATTAAAACACTTTTTTTTTCTTTTTTTTTTTTTTTCAGCTGAATTTAAGATATTTTAATGTAAAAAAAAAAAATTTTTTTTTTTACCAATGGGCCTGACTTTATATAATTTAGGAATACAAACTGAGGTTTCAAATGCCAAGAAAATAGTTTGATTTTAAACTGAAATGTCTTATAAAGATGATATTTTATATTTTTAAAATATTTATTTCAATATAGATTATATAAACTATTCTCTAACAAAATGACAATGATATTTGTAGAAATCATTGAACTGAAAAATTTTTTTTTTTCATTCGCAGAACTACAAATGAATTTTTACTTGTTTTTCACTAATTAAGCATTCAATTTTCAGATTTTACCATTACCAGGCATACAAAAAACAAAAATTGACAAATGCATAAAAATCCTGCATAAGTCGTATCACTTCACTAAGGTTGGATTTTAAAATAGCAAGCTATAAATATGAATCTAATTTTGTTACATGAATTGTGCAGCACAAAGTATTTTAACTTTTTATACTGGTTCAATTTCTGTTACAAGAACAGGCAAGATTAACAATTCATCTTTTAGAAAGCAAAAGTCTATGAAATTCCAAAGAAAGTTAGTTTAGCACCAACAGAATGAGTTTGGTATATAATAAAAATTGACTCGTTTAATATTTTTCCTCTCTATTCTACAAAATGTCTTAATTGTTGAATTTATCACTTAAAAAAACAAACTTTTTTTCTTCTCTTCCACAGTGCTTGTCCCGGTGGATTGGCTGCATGTATTGCCCGTTATACTTGTGATGAAATTCTGAAAAAAGACCTCAGCCATTTGTATGTGATCTCAGACAACAACCAACCTCAGGGTAAGCAGAATAAATTTTTAATGTGTGTGTGTGTCTCTCTGTTTTCTTCCTCTCTCTCTCTCTCTGTTTTCTTCCTCTCTCTCTCTGTTTTCTTCCTCTCTCTCTCTCTGTTTTCTTCCTCTCTCTCTCTCTCTTTTTCTTCCTCTCTCTCTCTCTCTCTCTGTTTCCTTCCTCTCTCTCTCTGTTTCCTTCCTCTCTCTCTCTGTTTCTTTCTCTCTCTCTCTCTTCCCCCCTCTCTCTGTCTCTTCCCCTCTCTCTGTCTTCCCCCTCTCTCTGTCTCTTCCCCCTCTCTCTCTTTCCCCACTCACTCTCTGTCTCTTTCCCCCCTCACTCTCTGTCTCTTTCCCCCCCTCTCTGTCTGTCTCTTTCCCCCTCTCTCTCTCTGTCTGTCTCTTTCCCCCTCTCTCTCTCTCTGTCTGTCTCTTTCCCCCTCTCTCTCTCTCTCTGTCTGTCTCTTTCCCTCTCTCTGTCTGTCTCTTTCCCCCTCTCTCTGTCTGTCTCTTTCTCCCTCTCTCTCTCTCTCTGTCTCTTTCTCCCTCTCTCTCTCTCTGTCTCTTTCCCCCTCTCTCTCTCTCTCTCTCTGTCTGTCTCTTTCCCCCCTCTCTCTCTCTCTGTCTGTCTCTTTCCCCCTCTCTCTCTCTCTGTCTGTCTCTTTCCCCCTCTCTCTCTCTCTGTCTGTCTCTTTCCCCCTCTCTCTCTCTGTCTGTCTCTTTCCCCCCTCTCTCTCTCTGTCTGTCTCTTTCCCCCTCTCTCTCTCTGTCTGTCTCTTTCCCCCTCTCTCTCTCTGTCTGTCTCTTTCCCCCTCTCTCTCTCTCTCTGTCTCTCTTTCCCCCTCTCTCTCTCTCTCTGTCTGTCTCTTTCCCCCTCTCTCTCTCTCTGTCTCTTTCCCCTCTCTCTCTCTCTGTCTCTTTCCCCCTCTCTCTCTCTCTCTCTCTGTCTGTCTCTTTCCCCCTCTCTCTCTCTCTCTGTCTCTTTCCCCCTCTCTCTCTCTCTCTGTCTGTCTCTTTCCCTTCTCTCTCTCTCTCTCTGTCTGTCTCTTTCCCTCCCTCTCTCTCTCTCTGTCTGTCTCTTTCCCTCCCTCTCTCTCTCTCTCTGTCTGTCTCTTTCCCCCCTCTCTCTCTCTCTGTCTGTCTCTTTCCCCCTCTCTCTCTCTCTGTCTGTCTCTTTCCCCCTCTCTCTCTCTCTGTCTGTCTCTTTCCCCCTCTCTCTCTCTCTGTCTCTCTTTCCCCCCTCTCTCTCTCTGTCTGTCTCTTTCCCCCCTCTCTCTCTGTCTCTTTCCCCCCTCTCTCTCTCTCTGTCTGTCTCTTTTTCCCCCTCTCTCTCTCTCTGTCTGTCTCTTTCCCCCTCTCTCTCTGTCTGTCTCTTTCCCCCTCTCTGTCTCTTTCCCCCTCTCTCTCTCTGTCTGTCTCTTTCCCCCTCTCTCTCTCTGTCTGTCTCTTTCCCCCTCTCTCTCTCTGTCTGTCTCTTTCCCCCTCTCTCTCTCTGTCTGTCTCTTTCCCCCTCTCTCTCTCTCTGTCTGTCTCTTTTTCCCCCTCTCTCTCTCTCTGTCTGTCTCTTTCCCCCCTCTCTCTCTGTCTGTCTCCCCCTCTCTCTCTGTCTGTCTCCCCCCTCTCTCTCTGTCTGTCTCTCCCCCTCTCTCTCTGTCTGTCTCTCCCCCACTCTCTCTCTGTCTGTCTCTCCCCCTCTCTCTCTGTCTGTCTCCCTTCCCCCCTCTCTCTCTGTCTGTCTCTTCCCCCTCTCTCTCTGTCTGTCTCTTCCCCCCTCTCTCTCTGTCTGTCTCTTCCCCCTCTCTCTCTTCCCCCTCTCTCTCTCTCTCTGTCTGTCTCTTTCCCCCTCTCTCTGTCTGTCTCTTTCCCCCCTCTCTCTGTCTGTCTCTTTCCCCCCTCTCTCTGTCTCTTCCCCCCTCTCTCTGTCTCTCTCTCTCTCTGTCTCTCTCACCTACCATATATATATATATTTATTTTGCCCTCTGTCATTAGACATTGATAGATCAGCCTGTATAGGTATTAGGTGAGCACACTGAAAACAGAAGAGATATTCATGCAGCTTTAACAGAAGATTCATTCACTAAATTGATGATTCTATTGATTTCTCTTACAAGCTACAAATCAACTCCTGGCACTCAGCATGGTTTCTTTTTAAGCCTATCTTTATGAGACATACAAGAGTGAAACAGAATGTAAATTATGAAGATAGATGGTTGATTTATGTAAATATTATTTATCATACAAATTGATCAATGCATTTGATTCATCTCTTCATAAGTCGAAGTGAACTTTGAATGCAATCTCATTGTATTGCTGTATACCAGCAATACAATGAGACTGCATTTGTATTGAATTTCTTTCTTTTTTTTTCTTTTTTATTTATGTTTTAAGATAAAATATTTTGAAGCTGTTTTAAATTACTCAGTGCAGTACTTACAAATGAAATTAGTTTAGTAATTTTGTCTTTTAAGATATTTTTACTTATAATGTGAATTTGAACTGCTGAAATAGAGGAAAAGGTTTTGCTAGAAATGTCATATTAATCTTGATACCTCCAAAATTAAATTGCTCTCTATTAATCCTGTTATAAAACTTTTATTACTTTTAATCAACATGGCTAATGCTAACCTTTTTAAGAAAGCAACTCACAGTGCCTTCTTGGTCTCATGTGTTCCACTGCCCTAAAGTGAAACATTATATTGAATCAATTACTAAGTCTATTGCAAGGAAATTTGATTCAAGATCATGCCAGACAATTTTTCTTGCTAGAAGCTATCTTACAGATTTTATAAGTCTACCATTAATCTATACATCAAATATTGCTGCCTCACCTGAAGTGTTTCTTCTGCTATATATCTAGATTCTTGGCAATATTCGAAAAAGAATCTGTAATATTATGAGTTTTGATCTGGCATCTCAGCTTCTGTCACTTTCCCCAATGCCATATCATAGCTCTCAACTGCTTTTTTTATATTTTCATGGTAATTGTTCTGTTGAGCTATCCTCTTTGTTACCTTGACTTCACAAATTTAAGCACAGTAATTGATACTGTTGAAATTGTTAGCTGCAACCATAAGTTCTATGCTTACAGATTCTTTTTTCACATTTCTCACTTGTAGAACTCTCTTCTGACTTCTTACTTTCCTGTCAACTATGATCTTCAAAAATTGAAACGCAATGTAAATTATCATTTGTTTCCTTGAATACTGCGTTTTTTCCCCCCTTCCTTAGGGTGGTAGCATCTGTTAGGGTCCTAGCTATGAGCAAATAGACTAAACTATCGCCCGGTTCACACTCCACCCACGTCTTTTGAACAGGTGAAGAGGCTCATCCCTTGTTCCCCAGTTTAGGATGTGGTTTCCGGCTTTCTCTTTTCCAATCTTTTTACTCTTAAGCATCCCCCTGCACATCAGTGGTGTTACCATCTTGCTTGGGGTGATTATTAAAAAAAAGAAAAAAATAGTTAACTTTCAAAGTGGAGGTTCAAAACACTAAAACTATGAAAATATATTTTTATATTAAAAATACCAGTAGTATATTTTTGTAAAACAAATTGCCAGTGCTCTCAAGGAAATTAAACTCTGGCATTAAATGACCCATAAAGAGCTGATATGCCAATAAACATTTTTAAGGCAAAATGATGAGTAATACATTTTCTGTAGTTGTAGGTATACAGTTGGGTTTAGAATATTTAGTTGAAGCCATAAAATTGTGTTCAAATTTAGATTTTAACATTAAATGACTACAAAGGTTGCAAAATTAACCAACCTTTTATTACTGCTTCCACCACCACCACCACCACCACATTTCACTCTTAGTAAACCTTTGCATCCTAATGGCTTTTATTACCTTGCTTGGGGTAAAATGATAAATAAAAAAACTTATAGTTAACTTTTAACACACTACTTTGTTTTTCAAAGCTCCCCTACTGCACTAAGTAATTTCAGTCAATCATTTTCTGTTGCCATAGCAGGATATGATAACACAACTGCAAAATTAAAACCTTATCATTCATTCATTTGAGTCATAAACCTTTTTTCAAACAAAATCATCTCCAGAATCTTAAATGATTGATTATAAAATGAACCTCAAGCTTATTCAACTGATTCCACAATTTTTCATACTTGCTTAATCTGAATGATTCATTTCTTGCTTATAAAAACTCACTTTATATTTAAATTTTAATATTATCAGTTAGTTAAGTGCTCTGTGATACACGCTTGGGCGATCATGTCTTGAAAGAGCCATGACTGATTGGGCAGAGGATTATCCCGCAGTAGGTTGCCATTACTTTCTGTGATAGACTTGTTGCCAGCCAAGGCTATAGAACTCAATCTGCCCTGTTATTTAACCCATAACTGGAGATAAGAAATGGATTAATATCTTTCCCAATGGTATTTGCATGTAAGTGAATGCAAGGAATCCAGCTGGAATTCAAACTCAGCTCGATGATTCTTCGTTCCTTAGCCGATATTCACTGCCACACAACACACATCTGCTTATAATATGATACTCTGTCTAATTTATTACCAAGCTAATATTTCATTAAGATTTGTAAATTTTATTTTTAGGAACCTTTTGGGGCATTCATTGTAATTGTTACTGATTACTTTTGATGAAGCAGTATCTTTCTCACTTTAAGTTGAGCTTTGGTTTAATGTGGAGCTGGAGTTCAATATTTTACCACTGAGCTATCATTTTCGAATATTGAAGTTAATTATTTCCTGTTCTCAGAATAAAAAGCTGTTGTCCAATGTCTTCAGCTTCAGTGTCATAAGCGTGCATTTCATCAAGGCTCAGACACAGATGCATAAATAGTAGAGTTTCTTGCCGAGTGCAATCAATTACAGAGAATACAGAGAAAGGATGTTTGTGTGGCTGAGATCGAAGTAATGTTTGTCCTCCGTCTCTATTGATTTCCTTTTCATACTATCAATCTATTGGAAGCACCCATTTTTATTCAGCCAACCAAGATAGGTCGAATATTCCTATACAATTTGTTTTTTCTTTTCTTTTCTAGAATAAGTAATTTCTCTATTTTCAATATGAAGCATGGTGGTTTTGGAATCTTTCTTTCCATATTATTTCTTGTTTTCCTTTTATGGTTAATATAATTATTAGAAAACTCTCTCATAGATATATAACAAAGATTGTTTTACCAAAAGAACAAATCATTGACTTGTGTATTTCTGGAATATAATTTTTAAGGCAAACTCAAGTGTTTGAAAAATAGTAATAAATGAAATATTCTTCAGAATATTTTCAAAAAGACATTAATTTATGAGATATTTTAATTTCTTTTTTCCTTAAAAGATGTTATTGTATTAACGCATGCAATAACACATAATTGAACAATTACAGTACTTTGGAGATCCACTTAGAAAAGCAAGGATAATCTCAATCTTAAGTGTTCCTGTTTGATTGACCAGCAAATGATTACTTCTTGAAGAGTAACTGGCCATGGTTGACTGTAATTGGTAGAAATGTCCAATGAACAGAACTGAGAAAGTTTCCAATAATCAACAACAAAAAGAAAAGAACAGAGGGGGAAAAAAATAGTGTATGCGTATGCATACACACACACACATATATATATATATATATATATATATATATATAATTTTTTTTCCCAATCATATCACCCAGAGCAAAGCGGTAACACCACTGATGTGCAGGGGGCTATGTAAAAGTGAAAAGATTAGAAAAGAGAAAGCCGGAAACCACATCTTAAACAGGGAACAAGGGATGAGCCTCTTCACCTGTTCAATAGACGTGGGTGGAGTGTAGCCCTAACAATATTTTTTACTGTGACTTTTTAGCTTATTTTTGTTGTTTTGCCCATTTTTGTTTTGTGTGTGTTTTATTTATTTATTTTTATATATATTTTTATATATATATATATATATAAAAACATTTGTTTTGTGTGTTTTTTATATATACATATATATATATATATATATATATATATATAATCTCACACACACAAAATAAAAGTGGGCAAAACAATAAAAATAAGCTAAAAAGTCACAGTAAAAATGTTGTTAGGGATACAGATCAGTGATTGTAGCGTTTTGACAAGAACAAAAGTATGGCAAATGAAACAGAGAAGTGGTGTCTTACTGTCTAGAACGAGATCCCACTGGGTCATTCCATGTCAATTCACCAGGGCCTTAAACCCACCAACACTAAATTACTTGAAATTTGGCACAAATGTTCCCCTTCATGAGTTAGGAAAGTGTGCCAAATTATTTTGTGCTAGACTTTACCATTCTGATTGGGGTGAGGGATGGGGCTTATAATTTTTCTGTTTTGTCTAAATTAAGGGCATTTAGTGTTGCAGAATGTGTTTTTTTTTTTTTTTTTTTTTTTTTAAATTTTAAAAATACTTCTATACATTCAATATTTCTTATTTCTGAAATTTGGTATGTCGGCCAAATAAGGACTGTAGAATCCAAATATCTATTTTAACCCTATTACCTGATAGAAAATTTAATTTTACTTACCTCAATGCATTATTCAATATCTATTGAACAGGTGAAGAGATTCATCCCTTGCTTAGGATGAGGTTTCCGGTTTTCTCTCTTCCAATCTTTTCACTCTTTCTTTTTTTTTTTTTTTTTTTCAATTGGAGTAGATAGACTAAACTATCGCCCGGTTCACACTCCACCCATGTCTATTGAACAGGTGAAGAGGCTCATCCCTTGTTTCCTGTTTAGGATGCGGTTTCCGGCTTTCTCTTTTCCAATCTTTTTACTCTTACGTAGCCCCCTGCGCATCAGTGGCGTTATCGCCTTGCTTGGGGTGATATGATTAAAAAAAAAAAAAAAAAAAAAATCAACAACTTATCAGTCATCTAGCTTATGGTTAGTCTGTAGAAAATACCGCCTCTTAAATTTTCATATTTTTTTCCTAACATCTGCTATGCCTAATAAGGCCTTTTGTAAGGAATTCAAGTCGACTTTAGAAGATATGACCCTGCCAAGTTTGTTTATATTTTTTATTTTTTTATATTTTTTATTTTTTTTTTATTTTATGTACATATAGGATTTCGGTGAAAGATTATAATTAAAGACAATCGTCCTAATGCTCTATGACCTCTCAAATGTTGATGTTGCTCTAAGTGACTTAAATTATTCAATAAGATTGTTTTTATTAATTAAAAAAAAAATAATTTAAATATATTTTGCAGATATTGCTTTCTGTATGGATAGATTGTCTCATGCATGATAATCAACAGTGCATAGAATATTTGTTGATGACAAACATATGAAATTAAGAGAAATTCTTTTTGATATTTTTTTTTTAATTTTATTTTTCACAATTATTTTCATGAAACAAAAACATTAGAATTTTTTCCATTCAGAAGAAAGTGATAATAAAAATGAATATATAAAGAGTCTTTAAAACATTACATTCTAAACTACACTGTGCATGAAATTTTATTGTGTATATAGACTTAATTG
>JBBBDQ010000234.1:527500-678201 GCA_037127315.1 Ascarosepion bandense | reverse complement strand
AAAAGTATAGCCAACAGCGCTCGGATAAACAAGACATTTGGACAATTTTTTATCATTTATGTCCTCAAACGTAGAAATATCATAAGATCGCATATATATATATATATATCGCTGCTCATTTATATATATATATATATATATATATATATATATATATATATATACCTCCTGTCACGCTCGGGTGGTAGTGAATTATTTTGTTTGTTTTTTATGTCTAAATGTAAGGTACTCAATAGTAGGTACACCAATGTATGTGTTGCCGTCATTTTAAACGCCATATCTACATAAATATTTTGCTGTCATGGTTGACTGCACGGGTCCACCCGTAAATGGAAGAAAAGACTCTTCTCGTGTAAATTATAGTGACTGGACACATGTTTGAAAGGTTATTTAATGATGTGACGTCTTGAAAATATCGTCCCAGAACAATGTTCCTAGCGTGTCATACCTTAAGGAAGTGCCTGAAAACCATACCACAGGTTGACACAAGCCATTGTGAATGAAACTGTAGGCAAAACGGTTCCAAATGGCTGTACTGATGGGGGGCAAATTGGCATACCTTCTACTGTTCAAGTGTGACGTGTTTTTACTTCATGATTTTACGTGTTGTTAACCGTGTGCAAGTTAATTTGTGTATGGTCATTTAAAGACATAAGTCCGAAGAAGAAGCGCTCCAGCAATGCTGGATATAAAAAACCCATTGTAGTGACTCGAGATTTTGCAGAAAATTTAAAATATCCAATTCTCCTAACTAGTTTTCGTACAATAAGTAAAGTTAAACAATGGCAGGTCTGATTAGTACCTAGATGAATGACCGCTTAGGAATACTAGGTGTTCTAAGCTTGGATATGCAGATGGTGCAATAGATAATGGCTCAGAGTTGTTAATCGTAGGGCTGAGTTTCAATTTCCGCTGGGTTTATAACATTGGGAAAGATATGAAGCAAGTTATTTTGACTCAGATATGGGTTAATTATTAAGAATTGTCTCGCTACGTATTTATAATCTCTCCCATCTCCAAAAAATCTTACAATCTAAACATATTTTCTGGCTTTAAATAAGCTGCGAACGGTTGGTAAGCTGTAGAAAATGAATGAATCAATCTAATTTTGCCAGAATTTTGTCAAGTGTCTTTGTGACTGTTTTAATTACTCTACTAATGTCGAGTTTAAGGAATCTGTTGTAATTATATTACTTGTGATATCCAAGAAGACACGCAGACACTTTGCTTTTTATTGCAGGTAAATTGGGTAACTTCCGGTGCTTCCGTTATCACTACATCATTCCAAATATTGAAGGATAATCAGCTGGCTGTCATCAATTGTCATGGTAACTGTGGAATCTGCAAAAGCGTCAGTCCGTTTCCAGTAATTCCCTTTGAACGTAATGGTAAATAATTAGTATGGCTTAAGGTCGAAAGAAATGAGATGGGTGATTATGTCTATCTTTCAAATGGGGACAGGTGATCACCTAGTTAGGTACAATATTGAATTATATTGACTCATGAATATTTTCGTCCAGGGATTGAATCTGATAAATATCTTATCACATATGAGATTATATTGTTATCACAAGTAGGATTTATTATCAACCGACAAGCGTAGGTTATGAAGAATTTGACCATAAGTCTACTAACCGACGATTTTATTATCGATCTGAACAAACATATCTCCGAATCAAATCTCCCACTCCGCCTCATCCGTTCATGTTGCTTAAATACTAAAATTTTGTTCCTAATCTTTACAGGATTTCGTTATAGATTTAAAAATAAATGGCTAAGGCATTCAAACTCAAGTGTATATTTTATCTGTATTGTTAAAATTTGTTCACATGATCTGCTATGATATTAACTGGTGAAAGAATTTTTTATTAATAGACTGGCTATGCTGTTTGGCTTAACTTTGTCTTTTGATCGACACAAGTACTTAGTTTTTTTTTTTTACAGGGAGTCTTCTTATCCTATAACTGTTACTATAATATCGTTAAGTGCTAACTGGTTGGAGATAACACCTGGGTTCTTTGTAGACATGCAAAGAAAGGCGATCTTCCTGGTTAGAAGGCAGTAGTCCAAGAAAGATTTAGATTATTCTCTCCGGGATGGAATAATTCTCTTTCCCACTCTGTGGCTTTTTGTCTTTCTGCTACATCCCCCGGTAGGTTCTTGTATTCATAGTGTACCCAATTCTTAACAGTGTCGTTTTTGTAAGTAAAAAGAGCAAATGACCTCTTTCAATAATTTTAAATCGATTTTAGATTTTCTGTCTGTAGTTAAAAGACAGATTATACTGAAACTTTGTTCTACAAAATTAAAATGTTGGACATGAGTTATATAATGCAGAAGCTGGTCTAGAATGGTTAGCGGTTGGTCAGAATATTATTTCTAGTGGGGTATTCTATCACTGATTGCCGTTGTCTAAGTTTTGAATATAAGATCAAAATGGCGCGAAGTGAACAGAGGGCCGCAGGGATTTTGATGCTCTGATACGCTTCCAGCTGCCAGATTCGATAGACAGGCTAAGATCAAACGTGGAGAGACACTAACCTACGAGTAGGTATGTGTTTCCTCTCTCGCACTTCCCGCCTGTGGAACTCACTCCCGTATTCTTGCTTTCCTGACGGCTACAACCTCCAGAAATTTAAATGCAAAGTTAATACTCATCTACTAACCACTGGCCTCTAGCTCTCTCCCCTCCCCTGTATAACCTTCCTTTTCTCTCCTCCTATGTATCTGTCATCGCACCTTCTTTCTCAGCTTTCTATTGTTCCTTTCTAACTAGCTTGTACTCCTCACTCTTTTCTAATTAATCTTTTTACATTTATGTAACCCCCTGCACATCAGTGGCGTTTCCGCCTTGCTCAGGGTGAAATGATTAAAAAAAAAAAAAAAGATCGCCCTCTAGCGACCTCCTATAATCGATGCTACCGCGTCTGTGCCTCTCTAATAAAACGAATAAGAAAAAGAAACCATCTTTCGGTGATACCATCTATGGGATGGGGTTGGGATCCGAGTGGCTGAAGCCAGTGCCACCACAGAACACAACACATAATGGAAGTAATTCTTTTCACAATTGTTCATAGGTTATGGTATCGATTTAGGAAACTGTCAACCGGGTGGAAAGGTTTAGTAGATTTCTAATGGTTTCCATCATTTTAGCCTCGCTTGTAGTTTCTTAAAAGGTTCATCATCAACCACTGCTCTACATGGAGATAATCCTTTTTTTTTTACAATGATGTTTCCCCTGTACAAGATTAGAGAGAGAGAGAGAGATGCTATGCAAAGGTTAGGGCTCTAATTACCAGTTAGAAGCAGCAACCCAAAACTGCCAATCCTATACACTCACTATGAAGAGACGTTGACACTGACCACACACATCACAGAAAAATTGCAAGAGCACCATAATTGATGCCTGAAGAGAGGAAAAGAACCAAAAACCACTTCCTAAACAGGGAACAAGAGAAGAGCCTCTACTCTTACAGAGTAAGAGGCATCCCCACCAAAAGCAAGGGACCACTAGAAGTGAAAGAGAACGAAACAGACTTAAAAGGAACTGAAACCTAATTTTAAACAGGAAACTGCTATTCCTGCTCAAAAAGACCGGGGAAGAATGCAAATTGGACAATAGTCGAACCGGAACTAACAATAATTGAATGTCATCAGTTGACTCAGGAAGAAAGACAAATGAATACAAGAATAATGATGACTTCTTATGTGCAGTTGACATGTAAAGGATTTATTCTCTAAAGAGGCTGAAAAGACGTCATTTTATGAGTACTCTTTAAAAGAAACTTAATTTTTCCCTTATAAAATAGAAATTTATTTTTGCTTACTGAAATTACGTATCTGCAAATATTCTTTAACGTGATTTGTCTTGACAAACCACTGGTACCAAAAACCCGAGATGTTTACTTTTTTCAACATTTTCCATTAGTTTATTTCTTAAGGCAACGAAAATATTTTTTTTCATTTTAAAATATATAAATAATTCGGTTGATTGATTTTTACAATCTTGAAAAAAAAAAGGAGCCCAAAATGTCAACTACATGCCGGGGGTAATAAAATAAAGCAAATACAGAAATTTAAATAGCTGTGAAGTGTTTTGACAGAAAATTGGAAAGTGCGATACTGAGATCCGAAGGATGGCCAAGGATGTATCCAAAAACTAAGTAGTGTATTAAGAGACAGGAAAATTTCGTTGGGAACAAAGAAAATAGTACTGAACTGTTATGTGATGCATATCCTTCAATATAGCAGCGAATGTTGGACAATCTCATCAAAGATGAAGGAAAGACTTCAAACAACTGAAATTTTGTTCTACAGAAGAATGCAGGGGATACCATTTACTGAACATACTAGCAACGACGAGGTTTTGGAGAGAATAAAAACAAAAAAAAACTGGTACTTAACATCAGGAAAAGACAGCCGAGGTTTCTGAGATATGCAATGAGAAAGAAGGGCTTGGAGAATTTGATACCCACAGAACAGATAGAGGAAAGGAGAGGCAGCAGTATCAACGCATGACATACTTTGTGAGCTTGAGTAAATGGATGGTAGAAGGGTTTGGGAGGGATAACATGAAAAAGTGTGTTAAGAGCTACAAGGGATAGGGAAATGTGGAAGGCTATGATCGTCAACGTCCTGAAGAGGGAAGAAACCTAGAAAAAGAAGAACCTTTATTAAGTTAATTTATTTTGTGTTGAATTTTATATATTAAGAAAATTAAAGGGTACTTTTATTTTTGGCATTTATTGAACAACGTTATGACCGTTTGGTTCGACTATCTTCTGTTACCTTTAAGGTAAGGCATTTATCTTTAGGAACTGCATTTGGAGCCTTTTGCATAGACACTCACTTAGACATACTTGGTTCAACAATATAAATACCTTCATACACCAGTGGCGGATCTACGATGAAACTGATGAAGCTTAAGCTTCAGGGCCTCTAATCCCAACGTGGCCCCTGAAGCAACATTTTTTAATGTGTGAAGTCATCAATAAAATCGATGGTGTTGTTTTTAAGTGTATGTTTTTAAAATCAAGTCATTTTAGTGATAGAATTCTGAGCCAAATGTTGTCCTTAGAATATGCCCTAACATCCATTTCATATAGCCTTAAAATTCTTCTGTAATTGGCCAAATTTAAAAATTTCTAGGTGAATGCATCAACCGAAGCATCAACTGAAGCTTTAGCTGCAAGAGCCCGTCAGAATCTATTCATAGCCTATATTTTGCCAATTAAGATCCTCGAATCTAATATTGTTGGTTGCAAAGAGTCGCTCCATAGCTATTCAAGAGTCAGGGCTCAAAAAATGTAGTCCCCCCACATATTTAATGCAAGCTTCTCTGCGTATGCACAGCACAACATTAAGCGCCTTATGTGGTATACTTGGGAACTTACATTGTCAGTATTTATTCTTTTTTTTAATCGTATCACCCCGAGCAAGGCGGTAATGTCACTGATGTGCAGGGGGCTACATAAGTGTAAAAAGATTAATTAGAAGAGAGTGAAGAGGAAGTCAAACCAGTTAGAAAGGTGCAAGAGAAGGATGGGAATACAGGTGTGATGACAGTTTCAAAGGTGGAGAGAAAGGAAAGGATATACGGGGTGGGGAAAGAACTAAAGTCAAGTGGTTAATAGATGAGTATTGACATTGAATTTAAATTCCTGGAGGTTGTAGCCGTCAGGAAAGCAAGAATATGGGAGCGAGTTCCATAGGCGGGAAGTGCGAGAGAAGAAGCTGCAGGAGTAGAATTGTCGTCTGCATTTGGCTAACCTAACTGTGAATGGGTGGGACCCAGTTGCCAATCTGGTTGCACGAGTAAACACCTGTTGAGGAGGCACCAGTGACTTAAGTTCGTTCGAGCAGAAGCCATGAAATTATTTATAGAACAGACAAAGGAAGGCCACATTTCGACGATGGGGAAGTGGCTGTAGTCGAGCCGCCAAGTCAGTACCTATCACATTACTGATTCTCCTTTGGAGCCTGTCGAGAACACTGAGATGACCGGCAGGGGCACCTGACCATATATGGCAGCAGTATTCCATGCACGGACGAATGGTTGATTTGCATATATGTAGGATGGATTCAGGCGAAAAAACATCCTGGCCCGACACAGTGACCCAACCTTCTTAGCAGTGGATTTAGCTATGGACTCGATGTAGTGGTTCCATTTGAGATCAGAAGAGAAGATAAAGCCGAGGAGGCGCAGTGTATTGCTCTAAGGGAGAATCGCTTGTTCCATGCTTATAGGAGGCAGGAGAGGTTGCCTGTGATGATTGACAGACAACAGCTTGGTCTTGAATTTGACAAGCCACTTCTTGCCCCAATTCACCACAGAGTGTAGTTCCCGTTCAAGGTCAGCAGCAAGATTATGTTTGTTCGCCACGACGGGTTTCTTACTGATGCGGCAGTAAAAGAGTCTTACTGATGCGGGAGTAAATGCGTAGATGCCTACTTGGCACTTGATCTCATCTGGGAGGTCATTGATGAAAATAAGGAAGAGCGTCGTGCCCAGGATAGAGCCCTGTGGGACACCAGCATTTGTGCTGTAGGATGAAGAGGCCTGCCCATTCAAAATGACCTTCATTTTGCGGTTATTTAAAAAAGATTAGACTAGATCAAGAGGTAATACCGTAACCCTGTAGCTTGCATAGAAGGCCAGAGTGCCAAACCCTGTCAAAAGCCTTGGAAATGTCCAGAGCAACAGCACGAGCCTCACCTGACTCATCAAGGACCTGGAGCATGTACTCCGTAACGGTTGTTAGCATGTCGGCCGTGGACCTGGCAAAGCGGAAGCCATACTGCCTATCAGAGTAGAGTTTGTGGGCAGTAAGATGTTGAACTATTTCAGCATTAATTAGGGTCTCGAACCCTTTCCCGAAAATTGGTAGAAGACTGATAGGGCGATAGTTGAATGGGTCCGAGGGTTCACCACAGTTCTTAAATACAGGAACGACTGAAGAGAACTTCCAGCATGCAGGAAAAGAGGAAGGCAATAGTCATACAGTTTAGAGAGGACAGGGGAGAGTTCAGGAGCACACCTCTTAAGGACTATCACCGGGATTCCATCACCACCGCTCGCCTCGCTCGGTCAAGTTTTGAAATTACTCGGGATACTACTGTTGAGGTAATATCTACGTTGCACAGTTTGGCCTCAGTTCTAATAGGGAAGTCGGGTGAGGGTACTCCAGATGAGTCAAATGTGAAGTTGGATGAGAATCTGCGAGCAAAGCACTCAGCTTTGTCCGCAGATGACACGAGAACCTCAAATTCATTGATTAAAGGAGGTATCTTCCTTAGTTTCTTCCAACTTGAATAAACTGAACGATGAAATAAATACTGAATACATTGAATAACTGAAAACTTCATGGTTAAACTATTACAGTTTTTGTCCAGTCATCAATTTGTATTGAATACTGTTGCCATATCTGGCCAGGTGTTCTTGCTATTCATCTCGAGGTTCTTGAAAAAAACAAAAAACAAAGAAGGATCTGCAATGTGATCGCTCCTGACTTAGCATCTTGACTTCAGTCACTTTCTCACCGATGTGATGTGGCTTCCCTCTGTCCTTTCTGCAAATACTTCCATGGCAACCTCTCAGACAAATATTTTCCCCTGGTGCCCGGTACAGTGAATTTAAGCATGATGCTATATGGGCACCTAGGTTCACCTTTCTGCCGTTGAAGTAGCTAAATGTAACCACCACTTCTAATTCAACAGTTTCTTTTCTCCCACTTCTCGCATGTGGAAATCCATTCCGTTTACTTGCTTCTATGATAGTCACAATCTCCAAAAAGTGAAATGCAATGTCAGTTTCCATCTTCTATCTTCTCGAATCACATTCATATTTTATCCTTTTTTGTACCCAGTCTTTTCTCCCACTGTAACGCCATGTGCACTAGAGGTGGTCTCGCCTTGCTTGGGGTGAAATTGTTAAAAAGAATCAATCATGTGGTCAAACGATATCCATATAGGTTATTGTACTTTTGTTTTAATTATTGATGAGCGTTTTTCACCGGCTGCTGCCTCGGAATTATTAATCAAATATGTCAATATTTAATGCACTGTATAATAATTAATCGACAAATTCTGGTGCTAAAAATAAATTAAAATCGGAAAGAGGAAATTAAAACAGTAATAAACTGAGAATACCATGGACTTAACATGTGAGTAACGAAGAAGTTTCAAGAAAAACGGAAACAAAAAAGACCATTATACTTTTAATCAGAAAAAAAAACATAACTGAAATTTCTTGAGCGCTTAATAAAAAAACGTAGGTTTGGAAAATTTGACACTGACAGGACAAACAGAAGCCAAAAGATACAGCGGAAAGCAGTGAATATCGTAAGTTGCTTTACAGAACAGGGACTAGAAGGTATAGCAAAAATGCAAAACTTACTCAGAGCTACAAAAGACAGGAGGTTGTGGAGAGCCTTGATTATCTACCTCCTGAATAAAAAGAATCTAGTCGTTTCAGTTGTTTTACTTGCCAACTTAAAGTGTGTCGGTCGTAGTTAGTAGCCTTCCGGCCATTTCAAACAGAAACTTTTATTCAATCGACTGTGACAGATTATTTAATTTAGTTACTTCCACCTTTTCGCTAAGAAATCAGCATATCCTACTAATTCCATAAGTAATGCCGTGGGGATATTTTGTATTAGTTAATTCTTCATAGCTCATTCGCATTTGTAATGTCAATTGTCAGTTCTACAGAAGAAATACATATACTCAATATAGGGATACTAGCTTACGTAGATTGGTATATAATAATTAAAACTTGGTAGATAGCTAAAGTTACCAACAGAAAAATAAAATCTGATATTGTCCCACATTTTCATGGTCAAGGATGTGTCCTGCATTAAGGTATGCGAGACACGTATTTTTTAAACTGCATTTTGAGAATAGATGATTTTTTTACGAATAATAATAATAATAAATATATATATATATACTTAATAAACAGGAACAGAACTATGTTTCCCTCTAAAATTCTAACTTAACAGTCATTTTGTACTATGTAAAATTATTGAATGATAATTTGTTATATATAAATTTCTCTTGTTCAAAAATGCCAACTTATCAAATTAAGGTTCGTGTTTCTATGAACTCCTTGGGAGTTGGGAAAACTGCTCTTAAGGGTGTCCTCAACTCCCAGAATGGGTAGCCATTGAAAGGGTCTGTGGGCACCTGGTTGTAATGTCCAGCTATAACGTCCTTTTTTGACTTTAGAAAGTTGGAAACATTGCTTAAATTCGAAATAAAACCATTTACTGAATAAACGAAAGCTTTTGAGAGTTTATGTTCGACGTGCAATAATCGTTATAATTCATCGGTGTTTTTATATGCAACTCGTAAGTAAGTTTTGTCGCCTCGAATCTTTACAATTTTATTATTTATTTCTTTTACCATTCAGATTAAAAGGCGCCAGTTTTCATTCAACAAGGTCGGTTTAAGTGCATGGCAGACAAGATGGCGACACTTATCGGATTATGATATGTAGGAAGAATAATAAAATAAAATAAAAAAATAAAAAATATCCATGCGTTGAGTTTTTAATTTTTACACAACATTATGAAACAATTGAAAAAGAAGAGTAATGAATAATACATGGGTGAATGGGCAACATGTTTTATATCAAACCAAGACACCGACGTTTTATCACCAATTCAAGTAACAACTTGTCGGGTAATGGTGGCCATTACTATTGGTTAGTGAATTTCATCATTACTTGTTACTACATACAAATTTCGGAATTAGATAAGCTATCAATAGCTATAGATTAAATAATAGGGTAACTACTCAAGGAGAACAACAACTCAATTGAAAATTACCCTGAAGAGGGATATAGGAGTAGAAGACCCATGTTAACATTGCATCATTGGACACACTGCCTCACTAGATTATTGATAATTGAACTCGGAAGAACTAAAAAAATGGGAATTTTTCTAGTGCTTTTTTCTAGGTTCCAATTCTTTCGAGTGAAGTTAGGGCTTTGCGACCACACCAGGCCGTGGACGCTCTTTGTCAAGGTTACCGTACTGGCCAGTAGGAGATCAATAATATTGGTATCGGGTATGGTAACAAGTTTTTTACAGTATAGTTCATCCTGTACAAAACCCGGGGCCAATCGTGGTAGAGGGTTTTTTTATGGATAGGAGGGGAAAATAACGATTGTCTCTAGCCTTGAACAGGTCAAGATTTATTGTAGTGGTCGAGGAAACTCCCTTGGGAGTCTGTTCCATAGGGTCGTGGTTCACGAGAAGAAAAATCTTTTGAGTGAAACTTACTTCCCGCCAAGGGAATACGGAGGGTGGAGTGTGGGTGATTTGCAACTATGTAAGCGACATAGCGTGTTTTAGCCGTGAAAGTAAAATATGATAGAACCAGGTGATGCAGTTCGTCCCGAGGCGATTGGAGATGATGGAATGTAACAAGTTTGGTTTTGGAGGTAATGAGGCAACAAGTCAGTTTTTCCCTAACTTGGGGAGTTAGTGATAGATCGGAAGAGAAGTTAGTTGCCAATCTCTGATCGTCAAGACATTTAAGGGTACACATCGTTGTATCATCGGCATAGATGGACATAAATAATCAAGGTATATTTTTAGGTAACTTATGTAAATCAGAAAGAGGGTTGATCTGAGAATGACCTCTAGGAGACGCCTGCGTTGACTGTCAGGGCCTTGGCCCTTAATAACTACCTTCAGTTAGGAAGGATTTTACAATACAGAAAGCTTTTCTAGTGATTCTATAGCTGGAAAGCTTCTGTACAAAACGTTTATGCCACACCTTGTTGAAGGATTTCAAAATATCTAATGCTATATTCAGTGAGGATATTGTTAATAGTCTCTGATAGTCAATTGAAGTTTACCGACTCTTAATCCTGAGGTCGATACAGATCAAAGACGAATGTGCTACGTAGCAATACATATACGGAAGATTAAGGTCCTCGTTTTTTTCATCCCTGCCATAGGGAAACCCATCCATGATGCAAACATCAACCTGTGACTGTGGTGATTTAGGTGGTCGTGTTTTGTTATAATGGATAAGTAGTCTTAGTAGCACTTGCAATGGTATTGAGGCAGCGATACCCATTTCAGACAAGAACAGGAAGTCGTAGTTTTCCACTTCTGGAAAGTTGAAAATTAGAACACTTACATTGGTGTAGAAGATGGCATATCTGAGGGTCTACGTTTTTTTTTTTTTTTTTTTTTTAGCTTGGGTTTGATCGTTTTCAGTTTGATTGCTTTCATATTAGTTTTGGTTGGTTTGATGATGACTAGTACGTGGTGATACAGACACCCACAGAAGATGCACTTAAAAATAACCTGAGTACCCATCATCATGGCATCAAGAGGCCTCAACGGAGACTACTGCACGGTCCAGAAATCTTTCTTAAAATAGCAGTACAATGGACCCAGTATAATACATCTGATGGCAAGATAACCTTCTTCGAAGTTACTCGAAGGTTCGGATCCCTGACTATCAGGTGGGTAACGCTAAACCCAGAAAACATTTACCACGTGCACCATTAATGAGGGCACATATAATCTAGTAAAGATTCAAGCATGATACACCGGGTGTTTGATCCGTCAGCCTAGAGGTCAGAGCAACAAAACTTTTCCTTTTTATCTAATTCAACGCACACAAATGATATCTTCTTCCAAAGCCATATTCTATAAAGAATTACACAACATTAAACAAACATTTGTTAACAAAGAATTTCCTAACTCCGTCATTGATCAACAAATTAAAATAAATATCAATAAGCTTAATAATACTTCTAACAATATTGATAATATCAATTAAAATAGTGTATATCAAAATAAACATAACACTATTAACTATTGCAACAAAACGCACAACAATTACAAACATGATGAAACAACACCCAAAAACATAATAGGCAGAAATGTTAAACCAATTAATAATAATAAACAAATTAAGCTCATCATATATTATGAAAAGAAATTAAAGCAATTGACTCATAATCTTTAATAACCCTACAATCACACATCTAAATCCTCTACAGAAAACAATGTAGTGTATCAATTTACATGCCCGTTCAGAGATTGTATCTCTGGTACTACTAATAAACCCTTTACATATATTGGTTGTTTGTTACAGCTTCTTAAGATTATTAGGCTGTCGCCCCTGTTGAGTCCTGTATCATTTTTATCTATTATTTTACTAAGTTCATGTAGTAAATATATGTCTATGATTTTGCAGGTCCCTGCACCGTCGAAGCTTCCCATAGTAGTGTCAAAGATGCCGTCTTTCTTTATCCATGTGTTTTCATTGTCGAATAGTTGTGATTTGCGGGAGTGTTTTATAATATCGATTTCATTTGGGTTTATTTTTATTTGCTCCTGGGCTAAAGTGATGACCTTATCTAGCATGAGTTTTGTTATAGACAGGTAGAATTCTTTTATGCCTAATTGTACAAATTAGCAACTATGTTAATTTTTTGTATTATTGAACCAGTCCGTAGTTACTTTTATGTTTTTCCATTGGTTTACACCTATACACCCAACTTCTTTCTTAGTTCAGAATTAATTATTTCCAGTATTGTTTTGCTTATTTCTCCTAGTTCACTTTTAGTTGGGTTTATGAGTCTGCATGCGGGGTTTGTTTTGAAATTTTCTTTGTGGTCTTTTAGTGTGATAAAGGCTTGTACCTTTCCGATGCAACATATTCTGTTATTATCTGTTAGTCTAATTATTGGGCGATTACTTTGGCTTCCGTATTAATTTCGTTTTCTATTATTTTAGGTGCTTTTTTGTATGTTTTAGTTATGCTGTCCTTGGGTAATATATTGTGTATGTTTGTGCTTAAAATAATTAGACTTAGACGACAGAATATGTTGCAATGTTAAAATTTAATGTAAAATGTCCCTTTCCGTGTCTGCAGTAATTCTGGCGTTTCTGATTTTTTTAAATTATTATTGAGCACGTTTCTACAGTTTCATATAACAGCAAATATAATATTTATATAATCAGCAAATGATATAGTAGGCACTTACTGAGATCTCCCTTGAGAACACCAAATTTGGAATATTCTTACATTCAATAATTCATGAGAGACAATTCAATACTTACCGTGTTTTCTTGTGTATTATACAACTTGGGTTTAATACGACCCCGTGTTTTTGCAGCTAAAAACAGAGAATAAATTACGCCCTTGATTTTAATACGAACCCTATAGTACAACTATAATGCATACCCAGCGCAGGAGTTAGCTTCTGCCATGGAGATTCAAAATAATATCAGCTCGAATCTCCTAGGACTATCCACCCTAGACATTACCTCTCCTTCGGAAGGGGCTGAGGTCATTATCCGGCCCCTGAGTTGTCATCAATATGAGGAAGTGACGAGGGGGCTTCAGCAATTTTTTATGGTATTACCGAAAAACCCATATTAAAATTCGACATTGTGTCATTCTGTTACGAAGTGGACCCGCGGGTAAATACACCCGTAGTACAGTCATTTCTATGTAATTTCTGTTGTTAAAAGTATATCATATTGTCCATTAAAATCTTAATATTGTATCCCCATAAATTATTATAATATTTTGTGATTTAAAATTACAAGTACAAGTGCACATTTTTATATAGCGATATAATTATGTCGGGTTTGCTTACGTATCTATTTTGTATTGTTTTATTTTTCTGGAATTGTTTGAAGTTTTCAAACTAGATACTTTGTGTCAATAAAGAGACAATGGAATTAATTGCCCCATTTTTCAAGTCTTCAGGCTGAGATAAAGACGTGGTATCTGTTTGATCGTTATTTTAGATGGGAGAAGGCGCCCGATTAGGGAAATTCCAGCCCTGCGGCAGCCATTACTTTATTGCAGAAAGAGAGGTTGGGTCGGTGTAATATCGATGCCAGTGTGACAGTTGTCGCGAGGACTGGACAATTTTTATCTTCGGTCCTTTTGCTTAATATGTGTTTGGGCACCCCACGTAAAAATGGACATTGTGTCATATTCTGGCTTACGGGATAGGTCGGGTGAATAAACACACCAATTTTTCTAATGGAAAACAAAAAAAAATGCATAATTAATACAATAGTTACACCTTTGACGAAATATTATTGTTATCAAAACATGGCAGATCTTATGTATCCACTTTATCAGTTTTCGGTGAATTTCTTGTCGTTGAAACAGAAAGACATTGATTTACGCTGATCCCCAAAGAACAAATATTGTCGACTTATTAAATATTTTTGCATACAATACCTGCTAACAATGTGTTTTATTATTTATTGTGCTGAGTGTCTTTGTAATCTTGCTATTTCAAATAAGATGTTTTTTAAGCTGTGCTAAAATTTATGAAAATCTGTATTTGTGTTTAATACGACTCACTCTTGTTTTTATTTTAATTGGAGTTCAAAACCTCCCGTCTTATACATGAAAAAATACGGTAGACTGAAATGTTTCCATTTTGGAGCAAATAGCTCTTTGTACTATTGTGGAAAGCTGACCAGCTGTTAGGTATTCTGTAAGATGTGAAGTCACAGGTGAATCTATTCTTTTCATGAATCTTATTGTAAAGAAACAAAAAGACAAACGGCCACAACAAGAATAATGAAAATAATTTTTCATTGTATTATTATTATTATTATTATTATTCAGAAAAATAACGACATATTCAGCCAGAAATATCATTATTTCCCAGGATTTCATCTTTATAACATCAAGGTTGATTCTTTAAAATTTACACAGGATGAGTGTAGTCTTCGTTTTACTTCCGTTAATTTGGTCAGGTTGGTGACAAATATTTTTATTGTAAACCTTTTAATGTATGATGTTTGCTTATTTTTCCTTGTTTAGTTTGTCACATCACAACATAAAAACGACACTGACGGCTAATGTAAAAAGAAATATAAAAATTAAATAAAAATTGACACATTGTTTTGGTCTTGTTTAAGAAAACCCGTACTGAATTTTAGGTTTTGGATTTGTCTGTATAAATACTCTACATATTTTAATGACAACACTGACCGCAACAGAAAAGGGGGATTTTTATATTAAATTTATTTATTTTTGTCTTATTATTTTGTATTGTCATAAACCTGCATAATTCTGCATCGCGTTATTTACTAAATTTCATTGACAGTCTCAACAATGAGGATCAAACCAATTTCTCGTGTATCCCGAAAAATGAAAGTAAAGTATATCTCTTTTGCCTGGAGTCTCGTTTTCATCTGTGAGAAATTATTCAGTATTCACTGTCGTATAGGATTCATATTACACAGCAGTTCAGAATTTTTCTTTGTTTCTAACAACATTTTCTAGTTACTTAATACTTTTCTTGCAATAATGATACAGTCGATTAACAAGTATCAGGCTCAAGTACGTTAGACGAGCAATACAATAAATATAATAAATACAAACGTTAATATGCGTTTTAAATGCTTTTAAATACGTCAGTACTGAATGAGCGTTTGGCGAGTTAAATGAATATGGGTAATCCTATATTAGCTCAACCAAATTTTCAGTAATTTCAATGGACGCCATCTCATATTTTTGATGAAATTTTGGTATATCCGTTTCAACAGTGTGGATTAAACTTAAGATCTAATATATCCTGCGAGACCTACTGGTTAACTAAGTTATTATTTTAAGATAGGCGCTCGCTGTATTAGATGGCATATAAGACCCCACGTTTTAACAATTTTTTTGTAGATTTACAGATAATACTGCTGAAATATATATAGTTAAAATATAGGTGAAAATATGCCACTATTTCAATAAAAATACTTCTGTAAATGAAAAGACGAAATAAAACTAGAAAATACTGCTTATAAGATCCCTGAATATTTCTGAGTTATTTTCTAGAAAAACACAAGAAAAAGGAAACTGATTTTTATATTCCAGAAAATTCGGCCTCTTTCTTTCTTTTCTCCCTCTCGCTTTCATTTTATATATATATATATATATATATATATATATATATATATATAATTCGAAAATTTGTTTGGGTTTGTGACACATACATGCACACAAACAAATTTTCGAATTGTCCATAATATTAAAGATCACCGATTAAGCGAATTCAATTCGCTGAAATGATCAAACATTTATAAATTTTGAATTATATATATATACTTCTAAATTTTTGTTTTCACTCTAGCACAAATATCTCCAGTTATTTCTAACTAGGGCGGCTCGCTCAAAGTCAGTATACGGTACATTGACAGTTGAGAGGTAGATCTTTAGCTTGTCTTTATACCTGAGCCACAGCCATCCAACATTTGTATATGTTGTCTAAAATTTTCTCAATTTTTTTAGGAAAATTATCATTATCAGTGATAGATTGTTTATAGTTATAAACAGTGTGGAAATAGAAATGAACTCTGAATGGTGATTAGCAGTTTCATACTTAAAGTGATCATTCTTATAGCATGAAACTGGTTCTTACTTTGCAGTATTCATTTCTGTTTATATACCTATATGTATACTTTGTAAACAAAACTATTTAATAAAATACAATTAAATTTAAGGAATATATATTTAAATATGTATTTTTCCTTCTTTGATAACAGATGAAATATACGAAGCTTCCACAATGAGTAGTACATTACCATCCACTGTTCTATAAGTAGTAAAATGGGTGGGGGTCAGCTCACCACTCTTTTTATTGAAAATTTAATATTTATTTATTTTTATAAACTTATACGCAGGAAGTGTCTTATACAAAGGAAATGTCTCTAGGTATAATTCCTGAAAATAAGTCAAAAGAGAAATGAACAAATAAAATCAAATCGTGTATTTAAAATCAAAACAAAAATGTTAACATAGTAACTGATCAAAAAATAAATTCATGAGAGGTTTCGATAAAAATAGAAAATCAAGAATCTTTAGCACATAATATCTGTTTTAGCCTGTATTATTTAATGGCTTAATATATTTTGGGGTCTGTAAGAATTTTCTTTTTGCGAATGAATATTGCATTAACAATTCTTTGGAGATAACAACGATTTTTCCAGATATAAATCCCGACTACTTAATCCTTAGATAGGGACGAGTTGAGAAGTGATGGAGCTTTATTTTTCCCAAAAGTACTTGCTCAAGTGAATGTAACAAACTCGATTCTCCAATTTCTCATTCGAAGCCGTTATATATTACCGTTATATATTACCGTTATATATTACCGTTATATATTAGCGACCCGCACATCTAATTTTGATTAGAAAAGTGACAAATAATTCTATAACAAACATTCCCATAGTAAGTTTCAATATTTTAGAGCTCTATGGTTCTATGGTACGTTTTTAATCAGATAAATCATTATTATATTAAATACATACACGACGAGCACGGTTTACGTCGGTGATTCTGAAACTGGATGTGCTACTTGGCTCCCAACTGGAAAGAAATTCAAATCTAAGAGGAGAAAGGAACCGAGGAGAAATTTTAGTCACGTAAAAAAAAGGTGACTTGGAGAATTTGATACTCAGAGGACAAATCGAGCTTGTATGAACGAATGGCGGAATGAAAAGTGAGAGGCTTGTGAAAAGGAAAAAAAAACATTGCGAAGGGACACAAGAGATAGGAGGTTATGCAGCGTCATCACCGCCAACGTTCTGAACAGACACAGAGCATTGAAGTATGCCATGAATATGATGGTGATTTTAAAAAAAACCCCAAAAAAAACGCAAACTCATAATAGGAAGGAAAGGAAAGTTGGTATTATAAGGTTGTGCAGATGTGATCTGAGCAACTTTGTTTTTTTTACACTAATGTTTGCCCTGTACAATACCCAAGAACTACTCGAAGTAGAGAGCTACAAAGTAAGAAGCACTGAGGATATGTGGGGAAGATAATGGCTAAACAAGACTTGAACAGGTTAAGATTATAATGATCAAGGAAGCATGTTCTTAGGAGTTGGTTCCAGAAAGCAGTAGTTCGCGAAAAGAAGCTGATCGATTAGAACTAACATCTCAGTTTATTTGTTTGTTTTTTAGGCTTAACAAGCGACCTATCAATCCTTATGGGATCATTTTAAGGTCATAACCTATGATTTTGGGTAAGGTTATTTTATTTTTACAACATTTTTCTTTTCACGATTCATTGGGATTTGTTTTTAAGAGCAGGGTCCCCAAGTCCTAACGTTGTTATTTAACCCATAACTGGAGGGAATGGACGGATTAATACCTTTCCCAAGGGTACCAGCGCTTAAGTGAATGCAAAAAAATTGTCCAAACGACTTTTCGTTTCGAGTGCTTTCAATTAATCAATTAACCATTTTTGAGGGTTTTAGTTGGGTTATTGTAGTGTGTAAGGTGCTTTCAGAATTTGTTGTGACACTTATGCAATCATTTGCATAAGTTATGAAGTATCTATTATTATAAGGTCAGCGATTGTTTTCATATGGCTGGCTACATTGGACTAAGAATTATGATAAATTGATTCGAAAATGTACACGGGATAGGTGGCATCGGTCTCCAAAGTTACTAGTCATTGCTACGAATAAATTTAGGTTTAAAATTGCTATTTCAAGCCAAACGGCAGAAAGGAAGGTCTTTTTCGCGATACTGCAAAAATCAGAAGTTGCTGAATTGTGAACATATCTGCGAAGATTTATTTATTAAAAACACCTAGATAGGGACCGGAGATAGATAAAAAAAAAAACCAGACACATAGAAAATGAAATTCGAAAAGTCATGAGTAGAAAATAATAAATCAGATTTGATCTATAAGGCTATATATGGCAGCGGATCAAAAGAAAAGCCTATATTCTGTTATTGACTGTGACAATAAATGGCTTGTTAATTTTAACACTTCTGAAACAAAACTACTCTCTATTAATCGTCCGAGAGAACCGTTTCTGTCTTCCATCAGGGTGGCTGATGCTAACATCCAGGAGTGTGAGTAACTGCGCTTTCTCGGTCTAAAGTTTTTCGCTGGCATGAAGTTGAAAGATTATACTGAATCCATTATTAGGTATTTGTTGTGGATCTTCGTCGCCAATTTCTTGTGGAGTTGTGCCGAAACTTCGCCGCACAGTTGTAGTGACCGGTTTGTGCCGGAATAAGACATGAAACAAGAAGGTAGGTTCAAAACAGTGTATTAGTATAACCAGAAACAAGGTATTTAAAAGCATGGTGTGTCGTGGCTCGTACCATGTGACATCCGGTCGGCCGGATGTATAAAAAACAATGTGCGTTTAGTACGAGGGGTTGTCATTATCACGGACTTCCTGAATAATACCTACGACTGCGAGAGACTATAAATATTATATATAACTCTTGGTTGTACCACTCTGATAATAAAGTAGTTTATCTACATTTCACTGTGTATGTCTTCATTCCACGATACAACAAATAAGTAATATAGAAATAAGTCCGAAGGTATTATTAAGCTGCCTGACTAGTAGCTGTCGTTATCGGTTCTCGTTAACTGCTGTACTTGAATGCTCGTAACTGCTCCCTAGAAGTCACGCAGTTAATTTATATATAGCAAGAGGAAGAGTTCATTCCTCGCAGGTGGGTACCATAATAGGTCTGCTGCTAGGTAAATTGTTTCACTGTGTCGTGCTAGACAATTTTTCTAGCCCGAATCTATCTTAAATATTTATAAGTCTACCATTCTATTATGCATTGAATATTTCTGCTATATATTTAAAGATCCTTAATAAAAAAAAGACCCTGCAAGAACTCTATGTCCTGACTTGGCGTCTTGGCTTTAGTCAATTTCTCACTTCTATAATGTAGCTTTCCTGTGCCTTTTCTACAAATATTTTCTTAGCTGAATCTCTTCAAGTAAACTCTTCGCTATGGCACACAAACTTCAAGCGTAGTGCTAGATTGGTGGCAAGGTCTTTCAGTCCATAGTTGAATTGGTTAAATTTAACCGTAAGTTCTATGGTAACAATTTCTTTTCTTGCAATTCTCGCTTGAGGAGCTCGCTTCCGGCTTCTTGCTTTCTAATCAAGTTTGAATTGCAAATATTTAAATTCAGTATCAATTGTTATTTTCTGTCTTCTTAGTTCTCGTTCTTTTGTTGATCCCGCACCTATAATAATGTTTTTCTTCTTTTTATATTATTTCACACTTTAGTAAACCTCTGCATTTTAGTGAATGTATTGTCTTGTTTGGAGTGAAATAATTGAATAAAATAAAAATGATGCACTTAACAATGAAAAAAGATTGTTGACTAAAAAAACAATTATATACATAATGTAAATTAAAGTGGTTATTAAAAAATAAACAAAAAACAAAAAACAGCAGCAACAACAAAAACAAAATAATTTTTTTTTTATATATTCTATATTTGTCTATATTTTTATATTCTATATTTGTCTATAGGGTGTAATGGGTAAATTGAAGCCATTTTATATTTTAAATTTCGCGCATGCGCATTGTTTGATTTTGGTTTTATCGACTGCACAGTATATTAGGGTCAGTTGACCACCGTCTGTGAGTAAAAAAGCACCATGGTACCAATCACTCCGCCAGAAGTTTTGAAGCAGCATGTTGTACTGCTTGACATTCGTACTGAAAGCTCTAATATTTCAGAGTATTTTGGTGTTAATCTAAGGACAAAGTAAAGCATTCGGGAAGAGTTAAATGAGTATGATGGTGATTCCGAAGGTACGGCAGCTCGGAAAATTCACTTTAATCGTTCTAATGAGAAAAGAATTTCAAACTTTGTTGATGGTGGCTCTAGGCTTAACCCTTTGTTGCATATTGGTTACAGTTGTAACCAATATGCAACAAAGGCTTAACTACATCTTGAGGAAGTAGTGCTGCTCTGGCCCAAGACAATGGTTGCTGGACGAACCTATGTCTGACAACAAGACTCTGCACCCAACCACACAAGCAGGAGAATTCAATTATGGCTGTCAGACAATTTCTGTGAGCACACCACCCCTTACATCTGGCTACTTAACTCTCCAGACTGCAACCCCCTTGATTATTATGTGTGGGACGTAGTTGAGCGAGAGACCAACAAAATCCTTATAATCCCAAAGATGAACTAAAAGCAAGGATTATGGCAACATTCACCAACTGGAAATAACAAGGATATTGTCCAGAAGCGATCCAGCAGATTCTGAAGTCATCTGAAAGCCGTGATTGAAGCCAATGGCGATTTTATTGAATGAATTTACTCTGTCTTATTTCAAGATATTTTTGCGTAAATTTGGTAAATATAACTGTTAAAATGAGATATCAGTTTTGTTTACATGTCTTTTTTTGGGGAGAGGGAGGATAATTTAGGCGATAATATATCCATCGCGCCCTGTATTTTTACTAGTTGCATCCATGAAAATTTCAGGGTTTTGCTATTTGAATGTGATATAATAAATATGCATACATCTTGGTTCTCCTTCACAGTAATATGATTGGCTGGTGTCAGCCATAAATACAGACTAAGACGAGGACGCCTAGGACTACGCCTATTGGAACGCCTATTGACTACGCCTATTACATAAGCCTACGCCTAAGCATACTGCGTACGACTACGACGAGTACCAGTCCATTATGGCTAAATACCCGGTTACATTGCCAAAACCACTTAGCTACTTCGAATAATATATATATATATATATATATATATATATATATATATATATCCCTTTCCGGGACATATCAGAATGTTTTAATAAAGCTTAATTTTTAAGTTGTTTGAATAACCCCCTTGCGAGTTCCATGACTAATAAGGCACTCGCCGATTTTCAACTATTGCATTATTGACTATTTGAGTTTTACAACTTTAAGAAAATGTTGCAGTAACGATCATACGTATGGGTGCTGGTCATTATTTAAAGACGTAAGAGTTTACAAATAAAAAGACTAAAAATTAACACGGTATTCTATTTCAATAAGGAAGGCATTAAATCAGTCTCCAGTACGTATTTTCTGTTTATACTCGTGAGGAAAATGTGGTAGCCTATTATTTATTAGGTATTGACAGGGAATAACGCACGTGGTAAGTGAGTAAGGAACAAGCAGAATTATAATATGACTAGAATACTCATGAAAATTCCATCGTTTTCCTGTTTTAATTTCTTCATGAATCATAATTCTTGAGTTACTGATTGAATAAGCTCCTTGAGAGTTCCATGACAATAAAATACACGTGAAAATACCTCTGTTGCATAGTTAAATATTTGAGCTTAAAAACTTTAACAAAATGTTATGATAACAATCATAAATATGAAAGCTTGTCATTATTCTAAGAAGTAAGGGGGTACAAATGAAAAGATTTGAAATTGACAACTTTCCGATTTCTGTGAAGCAGACGTTAAACAGTTATTTTCGCTTCTTTTTTCCTCACAGAAACCAAGTAGCGTCACTGATATGTCTTTTCCCTCTTTCCACGAAATCAAAACGGAAGTATCCATTATTTATGAGATAGAGGCAGATCGTAACCGTTGTTTGTTTCTTTATTTCTTTCTTTGAATCTGCTCAGTCTCAGAAGGGACAAGTATACTTATAATAAGGTAGTTTTGCGAAATTTTGTAAAAGTACAACATAACTATTTACTGAGTGGTGCAACAATTCTGATGGAGCTGACACATCTAGACCAACTGAAGATATTAGCATCTTTTTTAAAACTATTAATGCTAAGTATAGATATCCATTTTAGCGACTTATAGACTCAGACAAAGTCAAAAACTACTGTCAGTTTATTTATTAAATTCTACTTGTGATATCAAATGTTACATGAATAGTTAATTAATAACAATATTCTAATGTAGATCCTTAATTTTAATTTCCAGGTACCGTCAACGCAGATGATACAGTTACAGCAAATACAGGTATGGTAATTAAATTTCATATATATATTTATATACCAACTCTGGTATGAAAATTACATTATAGATGGCTGGTCATTCTTATCCGAGGATGCTCATCTACTAGTTAATCCCTGTTGCAGACGCCTGCTCTGGCAGATTTGTGTTTGTTCAACACCTACAGGGACAACCTGTAGTTTATACTGCAACTATACTGTGCAGACCTTTGTCACAGTTTCTTGCAGAGAGTGCGCTATCTAACGTGAACAACAGTCTGATCAAGGGTAGAACGCTCAAACCCTAGATCGCAATGATTTGTGACTTTGTGCTCGGTCAATTATCGACGGCCCCCAAAGGATTTCGTCTGCTCAATTTCAATAAGAAGATTTGGTTCAATTCGTGGCATACTTTTCATGTAATTTCAAAAAAGGTGTTGTAAGCTGATATCGTGACCGAGAGGTTAGAACGTTCGCTTTTTGACAATAACGCATTTTCCTTACAGTGAAGTTAATATCTACTGGACTAGAGATGGAAAGTCTTATTGAATAAAATGACATTCTCTTTGATAAAATTTTCGATTTCTAGACCAGTATATATCCATTGCACCATTTAAAAAATAAGGTATATCCCCTCAAATAGGTATTCTCAAAAATTATAATGTTTGTATTATTATTATTATTATTATTATTATTATTATTATATAAGATTTTTTATATTTATATTTATGGAGTAGAGAACTTAATATAGAAGAACGTTTGTAAATTAAGTGTGGACATAAGAATTAATTCTACATCGTGACTGCCTATTTCACGCCGCAAACGATCTTCAGATATGGGTGCCACAATTTAGGTTTCATTCCCATCTACATACTTTCTGTCGGCTTCTCCATCCCTTCCTCTCTCCTTATATATATATATATATATAGTTTTAAGGTATGCTATATTATGGGTAAAAGTGCTCAATATCAGAAATAGAGCCTATGTAAATATAAAAGTGGAATTCTTTGCCATTATCATCAAGAGCCTGGTATATTTTATACAGTGATCGCTGGTAGCACATCAGTGGTAGACCTAACGAAGCGGAAGGCATATTGTTTATCAGAGAGTAGATTGTGATAGGCGATATATATATATATATATATATATATATATATATATAGCATGTATGAACACCCCACATCCCCTAACAGCCAACATATACTTTAAATTTTAAAAGTTGAACTTCATTCTGATTAGTTAAATTAAATACACCCATATGATAACAATTTTCTGTCTGTCCCCCTCCTTATTAACTTTTTAAGCGTATTGTTTTCAGCATTCAAATGTATATCATTTTCACCAAAGTAAGTTGAATATTGCCTGATGACAAGTTAAAAGCTTTAAATCTCTAAACATAGAACTTTCCGTGTCGCAATGTAAATTAAATTAATTTTAAATAGAAAACAAATTAAAATTATATATATATATATATATATATGAACATTCCGAAATTTAAGAAAAACAAACAACAGATCTGAAAACAGTAACATAACTCAACACGTGACGAATTCCGAAAAAAAAGATGAAAAAGCAAAAGAAAAAATAACAAAAATAACAAAAAGCGAGCGAAGAGTAAATCACTATGACACCCTATACATACGAGTAGCAGCAAAAACAGGAAGTACGAGCACCAACAAACATCCACACAGACGCATACACGAACAACTTACACCAAAAATATAAAAAAAACTGAAACTTTGGAAAATATTTACATAAATTATGAAACTTTCTGAAGATTGGACGGATAGAGTTGTAGTGAATAAATTCTAGATTTAAAAATTCAAATGCTAAGCACTGACTTATCGGTTTAGATATAAACGAATTTTCTCGAATTTACAAACTTAACACACACAAAACTCACGAAATTTCACACCTCGATGTGAAATGTTTGTCATCTAATAGAAAGGCCAGAATAACACCCAGGAGTGAATTCCCAAACGAAATAAAAGACCGGCAAAGTTTGACTGTCGTCAGAAAGAAATGAGACTAGCGTAATTAACACGTCCCTTGACAAACGTCAGTCGATCTATATTATTATTACCTCTCTCTTTCTCTATTACCTCCTTCTTCATCATTCATCTCTCACCTCCTTTTTCACCATTCATCCTGAGCGATAACTTCAAAGACTATCCTACCCAACAATAAACGCTCATACATACATACACACATACGTTCCTGCCTACGTACACATAAACTCATTCCTGCAAGAACTACAGCGAACATCTCAACGAACTCTTGGTACCCTTAACTGCTCAATACTGTTATTCTTTGCTATTAATAAATTTGTATTTAAACATGCAAAAGGTATATTTTTATTCTTCCACAAATTCACACATTCCAATCTCCAACCGTCTGATGATAGCGAATAATCTTAAGTTGTAGGGAGTTCGGTTATGTATGATACAAGGCCGATTCAATAAACATTAACTATCTCCCTATAGCTTGAGATTCTCCTACGAAACTCTAGAGTTGGGATGCTGAAGGTAACATCAATCATTAATTAGATAAACATTTACTTTTACGTATACTAATTCTATTAATAGTTTATTATTTTTGATATCGAGTTCTTTATTACAAAAACTGCTTGTCTTAAATGTCTTTTCTATTAGAATTCCACTGTCAATAATTTTGGCTTCATACAATATTACACGTCACGACTATATATATATATATATATATATATATATATGATGTGTGTGTGAGCGAGAGAGAGAGAGAGTGAGAGAGAGAGCGAGAGAGAGAGAGAGAGAGAGAGAGATAATCCTTATCGAAGATAATAACATTTCCGAAAAATAAACGAACAAAGTTGTAAAAGAGACACAAAAATTTAAAAACGAAACCAAGAAATTATTTTTTTAATAATCATATCGACCCAAGCAAGGCATTTTACTGCCACTGTTTTGCAGAGGGTTACACAAGAGTGACAGGTCATAGGGGGTGAAAGGAAGTGAGTAAGAGAAGGATGAGAATACTGATGAGAGTGGAGTATCTTCTCAAGCAAGGCATTTTACCCCCACCTTTTTTGCAAGGGTTAGGGTTAGGGTTAGAAAATTATGAGAAAGAGTGATATGAAAGCTGTGGGCCTCAACAGGGAATCATGGGAGAACGTAACAGTCAACCGGTTCAAATGGAGAGGAACCCTACCCCAACAACTCAAATCAAGGGAGGAGCAACTAATACAAGTCGCCAACAAAAACAACCTAACAAAAACAAAATCAAGATTACCTATTCTTACATATAAGATCATAAAAATGTGCCAGTGTTTTCTTACCTTCCATATATTTGTTTACAGAAAAAAATTGGTTTATCGATGTAAAGTTTTTCGATGTAAATTTGGTTTATTGACTTAGTCTACTTTATTTTGTGTTCTTGTTATGGTGACTTACTCATATGATACATGGACTCTTCCAAATTATATATAAGGGGTGAAGAGGCTCATCCCTTGTTTCCTGTTTAGGATGCGGTTTCCGGTTTTCTCTTTTCCAATCTTTTTACTCTTTTTCAAAATTTTTTTCAATTGGAGTAGATAGACTAAACTATCGCCCGGTTCACACTCCACCCACGTCTATTGAACAGGTGAAGAGGCTCATCCCTTGTTCCCTGGTTAGGATGTGGTTTCCGGCTTTCTCTTTTCCAATCTTTTTACTCTTACGTAGCCCCCTGCGCATCAGTGGTGTTATCACCTTGCTTGGGGTGATATGATTAAAAAAAGCAGCAGTTCTGCTTTGCAGAGAGAGTGAGAGTCAACTATTCCATAGAAAACTGTGACAGCTGGACTAACAATCACGCTAATGATTTCTGATTGGTATATGTTTGTACTACTGTTTTTGTTAAATATATTTGTTTAACTCTATTTCTTTTTTGTGTCTTTATTTCTGGTCTCAACAAGGCCACAACAGTTCTGGCTTGTCTATTTTTTGAAATGTTAGGAAAGCGCTCTCAAAGATATTTTATTACAGAATTCTTCTTATTTTAAATACATAGATGATTCTTTATTCATATATCCACAAACATTGTCAACTTAATGTTAACTTAATAACATCGAACCCACTATAGGTTTTATCTTTAAATTTGAATTTCACAACATTGTACTCTTTCATATATATCATGCTACATAGAATAACGATATTCAGACGTAGGTTTACACAAAATCTACCAGCAAGAATGACCTTATCAATTCTTATTACTACCACTGCAACAGGATATAATCCAGAATAAATAAAAAAAATTCTATTTAAGAACACTAAAAATCTGCACCTCTTAATACTAGTGTTGAGTTTACTTTGTTTTTAAAGCATTAATGTATTTAATTTTGAAATTGTCAAAAACTTTCTTATTGCTAGAGTTGGCATTTAAACAAAACATGGATGGTTTTATGTAGGTTGTTGATGATTCTATGGGGTAGATTTGATTTCCTACTCATGTATTTTTATGATTATGTGAGTTCTTGGTGTGTTGTTTGTACAGACCATTGCTCTGTTCGAAGGTAACATCTAAGAAATTTATGACTATAGTGTTAGTGATGGTAGTTATATTAAGATTGTGGTCATTGAATGATTTGATTAGATCCATTCTAAGCCTTGTGGATTAGTTTTAGGGAGGGTTATCAATCCGTCGTCTCGTAAAGTCTGGTGTTAGAAATAAGTAAACTCAACCCTAGCTTAGAATATTCCATTAAAAGCAAAGTAGGCAGAAATAAGCTGAAATCACGTAAATGTAACAATATTTGGTTTAATCTAACTTTCAGCCGTAATGTTCACGCAAAAATTAATAAATTCTTCCTAAATTCAATTCACAAACATTTTTACCATTCATCAACACTAAAATATATTTTCAACAAAAACAATATTAAAGTCAGTTATAGTCGCGTTAAGAACATAGATAAATATATACCAAAACTTAATAATATGATGTCAAAAAGATATTTGGCACACCTGAATAATATCAGTTACCCTACTACTAATAATAATGACATTTAAAAAATAATTACAACTGCCAAAAAACAAACAAACCTGATGGCCAATGTATGTCCGAAATTATTTTTTATAGAGTTCGCATTCATTCGGATGATGATGATGATGATGATGATGATGATAAATTTTACTTTGGATCGACCGCCAACATATGGAAATTTTGCTTTAACAGCCACATGTCTATAAACAATGGTAAATACAGTAAAAGCATTGCTTTATCCATATTTTATCGAAAATTAAAGACAATAACAAAAACCAATTGCGACCTGGAATATCGTTGCTAAATCTAAATCTTACAATGGAAAAGGAGACAGATGTAACTCGTTATCTTAAATCATATAAATAACACTAATCTACTTAACAAAAAAGCGATTTAATGACCACATGTTACCATAGAAAAATACTTACTTAAAATTTTAGACCCTGATTGATACAGGTTCCTCTGTATATATATATATATATATATATATATACAATTAAATACACAACGGTCTTTATTATAATAAAGAGGATTATTATTTATCGGAATTATATTCTACGACCGTTAAGTAAGGAGCGTGGATCTGAAATAAATAATGACAAGACTCCACGCAAAAATTTGGGCAACTTAGATCAATAAACTGTTACTGAAATGACTGTTAGCAAAATCCAAACGTCGTCTTATCATTTGCTTCAGGCTGTTAATACCTGATTGCCCATTTATAACTTTTAGAAATTGTAGTTAGTTTTTCAATAGTTTAAATTCTCATCATTTTTCAGAAGAATGTGTAGCTCTAATTTTTGGCTGAACAATATGTGTGTCAAATACTTCAAGCTTCATTTCATTTGCAAGACGTTTTACTGTATAAAAATGATTTTAATCAAAGTTAGTGATTCATTGCTTTCTTAATTTTGTTTTCATTTTGATTTGCAGACAGGAAAGAAGTAAATTGTGGCAGTCCCCCTCGGCTGGATTTCAAGGCAGTGTCATACAGCACCACCATTTATAAATCGCAGGCCGAGTACCGATGCGGTCTTGGAGAAACGCTTCTTTCCACTTGCGGCATAGATGGAAAATGGTCCAAACCGAATGGAACATGTAAAAGTCAGTAGAATCTTTTTATTAGTGTCTTCAATGAAATATAAGATTCACACTAAAAAAATATTCTTCTTCTTCTATGTGCCCTGTCCCTTCATGACGTAGGCGATCATGGATCTCCACGTCTCCCTATCCCTTGTGGCTCTTAGTATGTTTGTTCCTGTTGCTCCTGGCAACCCCTGATCAGACCCTGCAAATATGTTATCCACTGCCTTCCTCTGTCTCTCCTTCATTCTATCTGTCCAGTCAGTATCAGCTTCTCCAGGCTCTCCTTCCTCATTGCATGTCCCAGGAACTTGTTGTCTCTTCCTGATGCTCAGCATCAATTTCCTTTTTGTTGCCATTCTTTCTAACACTTCATCGTTGCTTGTATGCTCAGTCCACGATATCCGTAGCATCCTTCTGTAGAACCACATTTCGGTCGCTTCCAGTTTTGTCCTCATTTTCGATGATATTGTCCAGCATTCACAGCCGTATTGAAGAACTGACATCACGTAGCAGTCTAGTACTCTTTTCTTCGTTTCTATTGAGATTTTCCTGTGTGTTAGTATTTTGCTCATCTTCTGGAACGCGTCCTTTGCCATGCCAATTCGCCTTCGGATCTCCGTGTCGCACTTTCCATCTCCTGTTAGAACACTTCCTAGGTACTTAAATTCTTGGACTTGTTTGATTCTGTTATCCCCCACCTGTATTTGGCATTTTGGGTTGTATCTTTTGCTGATGACCATGCACTCAGTTTTCTTAAAGTTTATTTGTAGTCCTTTCTTGTCACTCTCCACTGCTACTTTCTGTATGAGATCTTGCAGTTTACTTTCCGTGTCCGCAATCAGTACTGTATCGTCCGCATATCTTATGTTGTTCAGGTTGTGGCCTCCAATAACAAATCCTGGTGTGTCATCTAGGGTCCTCAAAATATTCTCGCTGTATAGGTTGAACAAATCCGGTGAAAAGACACATCCTTGTCTTACGCCTTTTTCTATCTTTGTGTATCTACTGAGGTCGTTACCTGTCCATATGCAGGCCGTTTGCTGCCAGTAGAGATTCTTGATTATTCTTATGTCTTTGCCGAAAATGTCGAGGTTGCCTAGCATTTCCATAAAACTAAAAAAAGAAAAAAGAAAAAAAAGAAAGGTTTTAGCGTATTTGCGGATAAGTAGTTAACATTATTGAAATATGGAGCTACTTTATCGCCAAAAATATTAGGCAAAACCATGCTGTAACACAAAATTGCCCGTCTGTGATTAGAAAAGCCAAAGAATAAACGATTTTATCTAAGTCTGATGTGCCTGTTGTTTTATGACCACCAGTAAAGCCTAAAAGTAATACAACCAGTCGCTGTTCAGAAATATTAAAAAGAAAAATAGAATAAACAAATAGATAAATAAAAACTTTCGAAATCACTTAAATGGAAAGTAGGAAGCTCCATTTTTGTGCGTATAAAAACCGAGTTGTTAGTTTCGAACTACCCGTTCAATGAGACTGAGTTGCAAAGTGCACATCGTGTTGTTGAGATGAGTGGAAAGGCAATAGGATAGAGTTAGTGTTGTTGATGGTCTAAGGGAAGATTTGGTGCTTTAGTGTGTCGTGAGAAAAGACGGAATTAGCAGCAAAGATATCCTAAGTATGATTTGGTGAATAAATAACGAAATAAAGTGGAAACATGTTTCACGTCTTCATTTCTGGCCGTTGCAATATTTTTACCTTCTGTTGTCTTGCGAAACGGACCATTCAGATCAACAAGAAGTGTAAAATCGAAACGCAGCGTGTGGTAATTTGTCCAGTCAGTGAAAAGACAATGAAACTCGGACAATAAAAAATTGTTTTTAATAATAATACTGTTGTTATTTACAAGAAAAAATTAACATAGTTACAGCAGAAAATATTTTATCAAGACTGTCTACCAGTAGAGATGAAAATACTGACAATTCGTGAAATTAGGCAAGAAGAAGAGTTACGAGTGTCGGTTAAATTTTAATGCCTGTGCTTTAATTATAAATGATTTCATAGTCGAAGTATATAATGCATACTGAAATGATCAGTCTTAGAAAACCAAATCTAGTCATCAATACAGTCTCCCGCCTGAATAGGTACAGTATTCTATATTGTCCGAGTTTCATTGGTTTCCTTAACTGCATCATAGAAGCGTTAGCCTTTTGTGAGAAAAGACAGCGTTAGCAGCAAAGATATCCCAAATGTCACCAATCTAATCCACCTCACATTGTTGCCAGATGAATCTGCGAATAAAAGCAAAATAAATTGGAAACAAAGTTTACATCTTCATTTCTCGTTGTGGTGATGTTTTCATCTTCCTCTCCCTTGTGGGCCTTTAATATTGATGTAAACTGGAATCGGAACAACGAGAGATGATATACTCAGTCATTGAAATGTTGGGCAAGGGCCCCAGTGTTTGGTTATTATGAAACTCGGAAAACAATAAAATATTGTTTTAATAATTACATTGTTTTTTTTTTACAAGAGTAGTTTAGTTATAGCAAAAAATATTTTATCAAAACGGTCTACCAATAGAGATGAAAATACTGACAAATCGTGAAATTAGACAAGAAAAAATATTATATGAGTGTCGGTCAATTATTAATGTGTGCTTTAATTATAAGTGATTTAATAGCCGAAGAACATAATGCATACTGAACTGAACAGTAATGATTCATGAAAATAAATTTAGTCATCAACACTGACTATTTCCTTTTCATGCGTAGAATTTAGATTTTGAATGAAGGCATCTATAGCTGCATCATAGAAGGTTCTTGGTTGCTTTCTTAACCATGTACGAATTTTTTCTTTACCTTCCTCAATTCCTCTTTCTTGTGAAGGTGCAAATCCGGGTTGTGCAACTCCAGAGACACTTTGGCAACAGAATTCTGTGAACCAACTTTGCACATACATTAATAAACTGTATTAAACTGTTGGCACTACCATGGCTTATCTGAAGGCTTTCACGGACTTTGCAATAGTGATTTTTCGGGCAACTGTAATGAGAGCATCAGAAAATTTGGCCTTATTTTCTCTCGAAGCAGCAGCTGACCTGCTACTGAGGCCGGTTTTTCATTTTTTTTCTAGGACTGCTATAAGTTCTGTTGATTCATCTTTTTACTGTGCTTAGATCAAATACAGATTGTCCATACATATTTACGAGGCTTCTTTAAATGTTTGTAGCATTTTATTCTTTCAAAACCAGAAATTGTATAACAGATTTATCCTTTTGAAAGGCGTACACAAGACAGCCATTTTGTAAGAGAATTATAGGCAGGAAAAGTGGAAAAAGAAAAAAACTTCACAATGACATCTTCGGCTATTCCAATACGAATTCGGATTTCTGTGTCGCTTTTTCGATCAATGATATTCACAGCAGCTTTTTGCATAAGTGAAATTATAAATCATGTAGTTTGTATAACAAATGCTGAGTACAGTATCTGAATAAATATTCTTTAAGAATTCTTTCGGGGAAAAAATAAATTTTTATATGCTATCAAATGCTTTAAGTATTCAAAATATTTTCTTATATTTATTTTATTGCTTTTTCTAGTAAATTCATGGAACATAAATTGTTATTCTCTTATTGAATTTGTATGTTTTTATGATGTCAAGTCTTCAATTAGGATGACTTATGACTAACAATTTCCCGTAAAATTCTAATTATTTTTTTTTATCGATATGGCGACTTAAGTCGAGAAAATATATCATTTGTAATAACAGTGATTGTAAAGTATAACGTAGATGCACAAATGCATTCATACATGCTCACATGCATAAATGCATGTATATGATAAAATAACCAACAAATAAGAACTGTATAAAAATCTAACATGTTTAGCTTTTATTACAGAATGAGATATAGAGAAAAAGAAGAAAAATAAATATTTTTCTATATATTTGATTCTCTGATGAAGCGTTAATAAAAATGAAACATGTTGATAAACGTTTCATATTCATTCTTTATCTTATCATCCGATAACTGATCGCAGCTCATAATACATGCATATATGGTATTTAATTTAACCCAATTTGAAAACTTATTGTAGAAAGTAAAAACATGTTTCATGTCTCGATTCGTTAAAAATGATTTGTTAACTGGCATTCAAGAAAACTGAAACCATTTTGATGAATATTAGTTTAAATTAATGAAAGCCATGTTTGAAAGAATTAAACTTATCATAAAAGCTCGAGGTGGGGCAACTAATTATTAATATCAATTTTTTGTCGTTAAATTCTGTGAATTTTCCCTTAGTAGCGTGTTACGCCATCTTTTTCTTTCCTTAGCTTTAAAAAAGGTGCATCAGTAATTTATATAAGTTTATTTAGTTTGTTTAAAGTATATTTGATGAAATAGGAATGCGCAGTGATTAAATATAGATACTTTGTGTCTTATTTTAATGAGTTTATATAATCTAAAAAAACCTTATGTGAATATACAGAGACAAGACAAACTTTTTAAGATATACAAAGGGGAGAATATTATGAAGAGCCATGATCGATTACGTTCTGAAGGAATATGTTGGTTGGTTGGCTGTTTGTTTTTATGGCATATCAACCTCGGCGGGTCATTTATTGCCAACTAAATTTTATTTATTTATTGCCAACTAAATTTTATTTATTTATTGCTGGCAGTACCTTTTCCTTTCAACAATTTATTGCTGTTTTTATATAAGTTTTGTGTCTAGTAATACTTTTTTCTTTTCTACTATCAAGATTCATTGGGATTTATTTTTAAGGGCAGGGTCCCCAAGTCCTACCCTGTTATTTAACCCATAACTGGAAGGAAGGGACGGAATACCTTTCCCAAGGGTACCAGTGCTTAAGTGAATGCAGGGTATTCAACTGGAATTCGAACTCGGCTCACTGATTTCTCTTTCCGAGCCGATATCCACTACACCACAACGCACATCCGTTACTAAACGCTTACAGCACATGGTATTCCCAAGCGATCATCCATCTAAGTACTGACCAGGTTCAACGTTGCTTAACTTCGGTGATCGAGCGAGAACGAAGAAATATGTAAGATAGAAGAAGAAGTGATCTTCCTCTAATGTGTGCTAATTTCATAATTGGGTTTCTATGTCATGGATTAATAGAAATTTCATTTAATTACAATTGCATCCATTCTTATTGTCTTCAAAATGCGATATTATTTTCTAACGCAAATATGTTTTTTTCTGTTTAGCTTTTATTGAATGTATTTCATATCAGAAGAAATACAGGAAAGCTTTTTCTTATTTTCTGTTTCTTTATAAATCTATCTTGTTATTGTTTACAACAGAAAAAAGAAAAAAATAATGCAGACAAAACAATGTCACGTGTTGCTTGTTTTTCATAGGGCCGACCACGTGCAGAGAATTTAAAAAATGTGGAGAAATAGTAACCGATGGAGAATATTGGATCTACCCGACCGGATTAAACGGTAAGAAATTGAAAGTCTATTGCAGTGGGATGCAAACAGAAAATCCTAAAGAGTACATTTCGTTAATCAGGGAGAACTTTTCCTATTATCCTGCCAAGAAACCGTGGTTTTTCTGCGTGACACGAAGCACTCTCAACTGGAAACAACCGGGAAAGACAGTTTTCAAGAAGATCCGGATTAATCCTGCGGTTGGTAGAATCAACAGTTTCTTCTTCTTCTTCTTTTTCTTCTTCTTCTTCTTCCTTTTTTTTTTTTTTTTTTACTAATGCTCACAAATTACAAAGCACATTAGTTACTCAAATCAGAGGGTTACTATGTGGTGCTGTATGAACGTACGAAAGAGCAAGAAGTGAATTTTGGGGGTTATACTGGAATGATAACATCTAACTAGACTTGATGAGGTCAAGATTTAATTAGTAAATAATAGTTCAGTCAGAGACATTAGAAGTATAGTGCGGAAGTAGACTTTAGAAGGAGCCGAAAACCCAATCCTAAACAGAGTGACAGTCTTATTATTATTATTATTATTATTTGTTTCGGTCGAGTCATGCTGGTCATATCTCAGTACTTACCCGTAACTTGGAGAGACAACAGTTTTTTCAGCACATAAACTGTTCCAAGCAGTGCTTAACTTAATAATGTTAGGTATTCCCAAGGAATATTGTAAAGCAGAAATATCCCCGGAAATAGTTTCCAGTGTGCCAATCACAAAAATGGTAGCTGAAACTGCTGCTTGGTACATTTTTCTGATTTACTCTGCTAGGTCTTCGTACATCTTTTTTTCACCTGCTTCGCCTACACAATCTTCCTATCCCAAGGTGCCGCAACATTTATCAGGATCTATTCATGATTGCACTTGTGCACAAGTGTAATACCAAGGCGATTGCTCTCTAAACACTTGGCAGCCAAGATTTTCGTATTTCACATGAGCTTCACTTCCTGTTTCTCATTTCTTCTTTCCTGCTCCTCCTCTTTCCTCCGTTTAGCAAAGAGGAGCGTAGACACATGTGGAAGTGTACAGGAGATTCAAGAGAGATCTCCCTAGCCAGCAAATTCTCGTCGAGTTTTTGTGGTGTGTTGATGGTGGCAAGTGAGAGTATCGGGTTGGCAGTTTTCTGGTTACTGCTTCCGACTGGTAGTTAGGAGCTCGAGCTCTTGGTAGTTAGGTGCCCGAAATCAACGGTTGAATATTATCGGGGTTCTTGTAGTGCCATATTGTGCATGGATGGGTATCTCTTTAAGTGCCTCAAGTGGGTAACTCTGAGGTTACATTATGCTGCAGTCCGCGCCAGTTCCCTTCCTACATATGTTTCATTTGATGACCAATTGCTACTGCAACTGAAAGCCTCTTCTTATCGAAATAAATCTAAATAATGATAACACATAATCAAAGATATAAAACTAAAACATTTAAACAAAACACCTAAACCTCTCAACATCTCTTTCTTTAACATCCGTGGTATCCGTACAAACTTTTGCCGTTTGGAATCGTTTTTCTGCGAAAATTCCCCTGGCATCCTAGCTCTCTGTGAAACTAACCTTAACCTTACAATTTCCTCTGATTTTATGATTTCAGGGTACTTTCCTCTCTCTACGAAGAGCTTCAATATTCACATGAATAGTCTGGGCGTTTGTGTCAGTGAACATTTCCCTCTTTTTAATCTTTTGTCCACTCCTACATGTGCCTCCGTCTGTCTTTTTCTGCTAAACTCAGTAAGCTAGCTCTTCTTTCTCTACCGCTCTCTTCCTCTTATAAGAGCTGTATTGTAGATAATATCTTAGACAATATAGACAAGGCTATTTTCCTTCACCTATTTGCTAATGTATTTGTGTTCGGTAACTTCAGTGCCCATTATGCCAAGTGGTTGGAAAACTCTGGCACTGATCTTACTGGAGTTCAAACACTGATCGTTTCAATCACCCAGTCTCTCATGCAAATGATTGATTTCCCCACGTGTTTCCCAGTAATCCCTGTGGACACGCTTCCCTTCTAGATTTCTTCCTTACTTCTATCTCAGGTTCTTGCCATGATATGCAGCTATGCTCTCTTGGGAACTCTGATTATATCGTAGTGTTAGTAAATGTCTCTTTCTACTCCTCCTCTATACAGGAACCTCCTGCCAGCAGAATATCTTCCCGCACTCAACGAGCGGAATGGGACTCATTCCGTGATTTCCTTTGAGGTGCTCTTGGAAAAAAAGGTTTTAGTGCCTCTGAAGTCTCCTCCTGTGTGAAAGGCGGCATTGATGCTTTCATTCCAGCTAGAAAATTTCGATTTAAACCTCGTTCATCTCTTGGTTCTCTTCAGCTTGCTCGGCTGCTATTGTTCACAGGAATGATTTCTTTCGGCTTTAACGGAGCGACACTTTTGATCTAAATAGGCGCCTCGTTGTCTCTTTTCGTAATAAACGTAAATGTCCACTAATTGATGCTAAGCTGTTATTTGCTGATAGAATGAAGCAACGTATAGCATCTCATAAGTTTAGTTTCAAAGATCACTCGCGGCTCTGCGCTCTGGCGGTCAGCATGTGCGTTGTGGTGCAGTGGATATCGGCTCGGAACGAGAAATCGAGGAGCCGAGTTCAAATTCCAGTCGAATCCATTGCGTTCAATTACGTGCAAATACCCTTGGGAAAGGTATTAATCCGTCTCTTCCTTCCAGTTATGGGTTAAATAACAGGACAGATTGGGTTCTATAGCCTTGGCTGGCAACCAGTCTACCGCAGAAAGCAATGGCAACCTACCGCGGGTTAATCTTCTGCCCAGTCAGTCATGTCACTTTCGAGACATGATCGCCCAAGCGTGTATCACGTATGGCACTTAACTGACTGAGTCTATGTCATTATTAATGCTGAAATAGACATTTCACATCTCATAACCTTCTCTCCGACTAAAAATATTGCTTCCGTTTTGACAGCTCTACTGCTGATGTGCTAACGATCATCACTGAATTTATATACCAGGATTTTGATTAAAACAGCGAAGTTTGAGCTTTTACTTTTGTTACTTCGAAAGCGTTTGACACAGTTTGGCATGCTGGCCTTCTGTGCATGTTCCAGAGCCATGGCATTTCTGAACGATTGTTTAATTTAATCCAATCATTCCTATCAAATCGTGAAATGAAGGTTGTTTTGAATGGACAAGCTTCCAGATCCTTCCGTACAAATGAAAGCGTTCCTCAAGTTTCTATCATAGATCCTACGCCTTTTCATGTCTTCATCAATGATATTTTTGATGTAATCAGTTTCCAAGTAAGCATCTATGCATATTACACCACCATTTACACCCGTCTCAATTAGAAATCTGCTAAGGTTAACAAAGTAAACCTGGCTGTTGCATTTCAAAAGGACCTTGAATCTGTGACTGAACAAGATAGGGAATAGCTCGTAAATTTTAATGCCCTCCATTAACCACCATAGAGACACTTTCCTCTCAACTATCAGAATAGATGACGCTAGTTTCCTAGAGAGCAACTCAGTGCACCTCCTTGACCTCACTCTCTCAAATGACCTTAAATGAAATAACTACTTCTGTCATTTCTACATGGCAGCTGCTCTGATGTGCTTTTTTTCCTGTTGCTCCGTACACATGTATTTACTCGTGCTACTAAACTGGCATCAAGGTCTCATCATTGTATCGTCGAAATAGGTAAAAGTAAAAGCCTCTTCTACTCTAATTGTTTCTTTTCTCGCTTTTCCCGTTTCTCTGTCATTTGCTTGCTACCCTGATAGCTAAAGTTGTCATCTTTTATCTACTTGATTTTAATCTATCTATTTTTTTCTTTGACATCTGTTTTAGTTTTTCACTGTAACGCCTTGCACAGCAGTGGCATCCCTGCCTTGATTTGGGTAAAATAATAATAATAATAATAATAATAATAATAATAATAATAATAATAATAATAATAATATATGGAAATTGAAAACAAGAGTTGTGCCAGTGATAGTAGGTGCACTTGGAATGATAAAAAATGAAACAAAACAACACATTGAAAGAATCCCTGGAAACCCCAGCTTAAGAGATATACAAAAACTTGTCTTATTAAGTACAGCCCACACACTAAGGAGAACTTTGTCTATGTAACGCTGTGGATGATGGGGAAGATAGAAAAAACATGAAATGGAGCCATAACAACACGCCACGACCTGCCTTAGGTCTTCCCGCAGACTTGGTTGGTAGTGCAACCCTAGCAGAAATAAATATGATGAAAAGTGACATAATAATAATAATTACATTAATATTTTAACAATTTATTATGCTTAATGTTACTATTGATTTTTTTCTTTCAGAATCTTAAGGTAAATCGTACTGATTTTCAATTTTCTGAGTTGATTCCCAACTCTGGCAACACAAGATGGAGCTATGGCACAGCTGCTGACTGTCTTTTTGAAAAAGAGAGCAGTTGTAAAAGTAAAGGCGAGATGAGAATCGATCTCACCGGCACGGGACTTGCAGTTGACAGAAGAGTAAGATTTGTGTCTTTTTGAAATATTTTTAATGGTATTCAGGGAAGGGTCAACTCAACACAACCGACTGTACTGAGCGCCGGAACAACTCAGGACCGCGTTAACTCAGCACTAGAACTCTTTTTTGTAAATTGACATAGAAAAATACTCCAATGAAACACATTTATTTCATTTATTTTTCAATAAAGTAAATCGAGAAATGTAAAGAAAAAATGAAGCAGTTTTTTGTTCTTAATTGTTTTTAATAAAATAAATCGACATTCTAAAATATTTTTATGAAAAAATAATTTAATAGTTTACGATTTATTTTATTAAAAACAATTAAAAACAAAAAACTGCTTCATTTTGTTTTGCATTTTTTATTTACTTTATTAGAATATGGTTCTTATTTTGCATAATGTCTTTTCAAATGCCTTATTTGAAGAAAAATATTCACTAATTAAAGTTTTAATCCTTAATAAATTACTTTTATTTGGTTATTAAAGTTGTGCTTTTCTGGTGCTGAGCTGTTCCGGCGCTCAATCGTTGTTGTTCGGTCGGCGTTGAGTGCACCCACGTTGTTCTGCTTTCACAATTGAATATATGGTAGATGATACTCAGGTTTTGTGCATACACATGTTTGTGTGGACCTAATGACTAAAGGAGATGATTTATGATTATCTATTGTAGTTTTGTTAAAGTTATATTTTGGAATACAGTTTGATTTTTTTAAGAAATTGTTGGATATTATATGGATTAATATCATAAAGTTATTTCTTGTTCGTTGTTTGATTGGTCTATTTTGTTTCGCGGTATATCAAACTATGTTGGCTATTAAATGCCGAAATCTAAATATTTTTGATCGAAATTTTAGGCTTTCAACTACAGATATTTTAAGCATAATTTTCTACTTTCAGAAGTAAGGGCATGGTTTTTAAATATATATTTTGCAGATCAGAAACTTTATTGTTGGTAATTTTACGATAAAAAATGTATTTTAATATATTTTATTGTTGTTTTGTCAATTTGCTATAAAAATACATTATTGGTCATTTTATTGTAAAAGTTACTGTTTATTTTTTGGGGGGGGAGTTCAATATTTGCTGATAGCTTTGACCCTAAGAGGTGCTGCTACATTGAGTCATGGTGCTCTTAGGAAAAGCAGCACTTTAGATATGGTTCCACGCTCCACAAAATCAAATCTCCAATCTCCCGATCAGAGTTCTTGCTGCCTGATGTAGTTTATCGTCACACCCAGGAAGAAAACGTTGTAAATCTTATCTCTTTGAACAATAGTCGTCAAGACAAGTACTTGATAAAATGTCTGAGAACAAAATTAATGTATTTTTTTCTTATTGGAAACTGTTTTTGTTTTAACTTCCGGTATGTTGATAAAACTTGGCTGAGAGTTAAGATTTCGGATGCAGGGTTTAAAATCATTCTGTCCAGTATTTATCGACACAATCTTTTACTTAAATGTTTTAAAATCTGCAAAGTCTATAAATACACATCATACAATTTACATAAATATCTTGATTTCAAGTCCTTTTCTTTCGTACATGCTTGTTTCAACAAGTACTAGGCCTGTGAAAGATCCCAGCATTCCTTTTTTTTTTAAACTAAGACTAAATACTTTTGTTGGAAACTTTTGCAAACGCCTATTATAATTTTTAACAATGTTTTTGGCTTAAGGCCATATCACATCAAAACACCGGTTCTCGTACGATCACCAAATCGTGTTTGGATGGCCGTTTGCGAATAGCGGAGGCTGTAAATTTTGATGTTCAGGTGATGTAATGGATAAATTCTCGGAATTGGAAAAAAGAAAGTTCCAATACCAGCTGGGTTCGTTATATTATGCGCAAATACATTGAAGTAGGTATGAAGCCAACTCGTTCAAAACTAACATTAATTAAAAAGATTTATCTCAATAAATCTTTTTTTCTCCAAAACTTAATATATAAAGAGATTTTCTGAATTTAAATAACCTGCAAATAGTTGATAAATCGTAAAAAAACGGATCAATCACATATTTAACAATATTTTCTGCTGACAGGTATCATGGACAAACTTTGGAAGTAATTCTCGCATAGTCGAGTTCAAAAGATCACAAAATGGCCAGGTAGTTACTGCAATATGTGGCGGTCATTGTGGAGGCTGTAAGCCTCTTTGTATTAAATTGGTCGCTGTTAAAACAGGTAGGTAAAAACTGTGTTCGTGTGAAAATAAAGTATTTCTATTTTGCTCAAAATAGATGTAAACATATTTAATAGAAACTGTCTTGCATATATTACAACTGATGGAACTTTTTTGTTGTTGAGAGGCACAAATTCATTTAAAAAAGATGTATTATTTATTTATTGTTTACAATCATTAATCTTATCCTTAAACTTAAAAGACTTTGATTTTTACATGATTATTTAACAGTTATCAAGTAATAAACAATTAATAAGATTAACTTAACCCTTAATTGACGAGATTACAAAAACGTGCAGAGGAAATTAAAAAAAAAGAGTGAATACATTTTAAAGAATAGGTTTTTAGAAAATTTTAGCTTAGATTATATATAAGAACACTTAAAATGTTATTCTAAAAAAAGTGGGGAAAATATATCTCAAAGGCTGCATTTTACGCTTATTTTCTCTCTGTTTATATATATTTATGTATGGCGAGACATTACTAGTTTGTAAATTAAATTCTACATCTAAAAATTGTACCACATTTTTATTTGTTTCTACTATTATATCAAACTATTCAAAGAACTACATATAAACAAACACTAAGTTATCATACATAAATTAAAAATCCAATTATCCAAAAAGTATAATTAAACACATTTACAAAAGAATAGAACACAGACTATCTAATAATTTGTCAAGCAAATCCATATTTAATGCAAAAAAGTATCTCTGAGGATGCACTAAGAAAATCTGGCCATAAAAACATTTTACAATATAATTCTCAACCAAACAGACAAAAAACGATAATAGAAAACGAAACATTATCTGGTTCAACCCACCATTTAATTTAGAGGTAAAGACCAAAAGAGGACAAATATTTTTTGAAACTGATAGACACTGTCAAAAAGATTCAGAACTAAGCAAAATTTTCAACAGAAACACAATCAAACTAAGTTATAGTTGTACTAGTAATTTAGATAGTTTCTTAAAAAAACAAAACACCAGAAACTTAGATAGCATTGTACAAAACAAAATCATTAATAAAGAATTCAACTGCAGGGACGAAAATAAATGTTTACTTCAAGGCCTTTACAGCAATATAATTTAAAGGTTACATTTTATGCTTATTTTTCCTGATTATATATAAGAACTATCAAAATATTGTTGTTATAAGAATAGCGCATAATACATTTTATGAATATTATTATATGATTATGTTTAAGAATAATTAAAATAATATTTTAATAATATCACGAGGCAATACATTATGATGTGCAATTTTATACTCATTCCCCATTGTTTTGTATAAGAATCATGAAAAATGTTATTTTAATGAAAAGACGAAATGATACATTTTAAAGTCTATATTTTATAATTATTTTTCTTTGATTATATATGAAAACCATAACATGTTATTTTAATAAAAAAAAAAAAAAATAAATTTTAAAGTATATTTTTTGGTTTATTTTCTCTCTGATTGAACATATGAAAAATAAGAATGCTATGTTAATAAGAACACCACGAAATAATTTTTAAAGGCTATATTCTATGTGTATTTTCTGCATGATTATATATAAGAAACATAAAAATGTTATTTCATAGGGAGACTCGAAAATAAATTTTAATGGCTACATTTTATGCTTATTTTCCCTCTAATCATATATAAGAAACCTAAACAATACTATTATAATAAAAAGATTGGAAAATACAGTTTTAAAATCTATATTTCATGCTTACATTCTCATTGATTATGTACAAGAACTATAAAAATAATATTTTAATAAGAAAATTGGAATCCCTAAAAAATATTGCAATAAAAAAATTGGATAATGCATCTTGAAAAACATATTCTATGCTTATTTTCTCTCTGTATATATATACGAATCCCTAAAATAATATTGTAATAAGAAAATTAGATGATGCACCTTGAAGGACATATTCTATGGTTATTTTCTCTCTGATTATATATAAGAATCCCTAAAATAATATTGTAATAAGAAAATTAGATGATGCACCTTCAAGAACATTCTTTGCTTATTTTCTCTCTGATTATATATAAGAATCCTTAAAATAATATTGTAATAAGAAAATTAGATGATGCACCTTGAAGGACATTCTTTGCTTATTTTCTCTCTGATTATATATAAGAATCCTTAAAATAACATTGTAATAAGAAATTTGGATAATGCATCTTGAAGGACGTACTCAATGCTTATTTTCTCTCTGATTATATGTAAGAATCCTTAAAATAATATTGTAATAATATATCGAGAAAATACATTTTAATGAGTAGTTTTATGTTTATTTTCTCTTTGACTATATCAGTCATTTAAGTGCCTTACGTCATACACTCTTGGGCAATCGTCTCCAAAGATACATGACTGACCGGGCAGATGATTTTCCCGTAGTAGGTTGCCATTACTTTTTGCGGTAGACTGGTTGCTAGCCAAGTCTATAGAACCCAATCTGTCCTGTTATTTAATTCATAGCTGGAGGGAAGAAGCGGATTAATACCTTTTCCAAGAGTATTTACGCCTAAATGAATGCAAGGAATTCAACTGGAATTCACACTCGGTTCCTCGATTTCTCATTCTGAGCTGATATCCACTGAACCACAACTATATATAAGAACAATAAAATTGTTATTTTAATAATATGACGAGCAAATATGTTCTAAAAGCTACATTATATTATAATTTTCTTTCTGCTTATATATAAATAAACATCAAGACGCTATTTTAATAAAAAGACGAGACAATGATTTTTAAAGGCTATATTTCATGTTTATTTTTTCCTCTGGTGACATAAGAGAATCGTTAAAATGTTATTTTAATAAAAAGACGAGAAAATACATTTCAATGTGTAGTTTTTATGGATATATCATGTATGGGAAACACAAAAGTGTTATTTTAATAGTTATACGGTAAATGCATTTGCAGAGTTTAATGAGCACATTCGATGCTTATTTTAGCTCTGATTATATATAAGAACTATAAAAATGTTATTTTGATAGGAAGATGAAAAAAACATATGTGAAAGGTTACATTTATGCTTTTTTCGTCTGATTATGTTTAATAACAATAAAATTTTGGCTTTTAATTCATATTTATATGTAGATTGTTTGTTTGTGTGTTTTTTTAATTCCAAAGAATTTATAATATTTCAATTAAAAATGTTTTATATATTGACACACACAAACTTAAATGAATACGTTTTATAAAAAAGTTTTTCTTTTTTTTCTATAGATCCTTCTGAATTCCCTGCCAGCAAGTGTGAAGACTTATAAAATCGTTGAAACAATACCTGATTAATACGTAAAATCGATGGGTCGAGAAAAACAAAAAGAAACATTAAATTTTAAGAATACTTTCAATGAAACTTTTCCTTTTTTATTCAATTTTGTCAAATTTTTGTTTCATTTAATTTCTGTTGCTTTTTTAAATCTAGTAATACCAGTTCAAATTCCATAGATGTTACATTGCTATTATATTTTTTCTACTAAGTTTTTATTAGTTTTTGTTTCATCATATTTTTAGTGCTTGTCTTTTTTTTTTTTTTTTTTTTTTTAATCATTTCACCCCGAGCAAGGCAGAAACGCCACTGATGTGCAGGGGGTTACATAAATGTAGAAAGATTAATTAGAAAAGAGTGAGGAGTACAAGCTAGTTAGAAAGGAACAATAGAAAACTGAGAAAGCAGGTGCAATGACAGGTACATGGGCGGAGAGAAAGGGAAGGTTATACAGGGGAGGGGAGAGAGCTAGAGGCCAGTGGTTAGTAGGTGAGTATTAACTTTGCTTTTAAATTTCTGGAGGTCGTAGCCGTCAGGAAAGCAAGAATACGGGAGTGAGTTCCACAGGCGGGAAGTGCGAGAGAGGAAGCTGCAGGAGTAGAATTGTCGTCTGCGTTTGGCTAACCTGACTTTGAATGGGTGGGACCCAGTTGCCAGTCTGGTTGAACGGGTAAACACCTGTTGAGGAGGCATCAGTGACTTAAGCTCATCCGAGCAGAAGCCATGAAAGTATTTATAGAAGAGACAGAGGGAGGCCACATTTCGACGATGGGAAAGTGGCTGCAGACGAGTCGCCAGATCAGTACCTATCACATTACAGACTCTCCTTTGGAGCTTGTCAAGAACACTGAGGAGAACGGCAGGGGCACCTGACCATAAATGGCAGCAGTACTCCATGAACGGAATCTTAAATTGTTTGGAGCTTTTAAAGGAAACATTGTTATTATTATTCATTATAAATAGTTTTTCTTTCAGCTTATTTTCTTGTATGTTTATCGAAACACTCAGGACGTTTTTAAATTCCACATCCGGAAGCAGCCTGGATCGGAAATAAAAAAAATAGCCTCTGAAGAATTTGGACACGTATTTTATGTATTATAGCAAACAAATGTTGCACCTTGTTGCTCGAGATTACCGTCTTTTAAAAAAAAATGGATTTCAACACGCGGAAGATTTTTTAATGCATATTTACATAAAGAAAAACATAGCTCTTCATAGCGTTGCCTAAGAAGCCAGGAGAAAGCAAGTGCAAATTCCACAGAACCATCAGTTTAATAAGCCATGTAACAAAACTGATCGTCCGAATCCTGACGAATACAGCGAGAAGCAAAATCAGGCCAGAGATAGGACGAGAACAGTGTGGTTTCGTCAAAGACACTGGAACAAGGAACGCCATATTTATGATTAGGATGCTCTCTGAAAGGGTAATACAAATGAAGAAGGACTTGTACCTATGTTTTATTGATTATGCAAAAGCGTTTGACAAAATACGCCACAAAGAATTGATGGAGATGCTTGGCAGCCTCGACATATTTGGGAAAGACCTAAGAGTAATCAAGATTTTCTACTGGCAGCAAACAACTTGCATACGGACAGGCAACGAATTCAGCAATTATACTAAGATTAAAAGGGGCGTAAGACAAGGATGCGTCTTTTCATCAGATCTATTCAACTTATACAGCGAGACTATTCTGAGAACGCTAGAAGTTATTCCAGGATTCGTCATCGGAGGCCACAATTTAAACAATAATAGATACACAGATGATACAGTGCTGATAGCAGACACAGAAAGAAAACTACAAGACCTCCTACAGAAGGTAGCTGAAGAGAGTAACAAGAAAAGACTACAAATAAACTGCAAGAAAACCGAATGCATGGTCGTCAGCAAAAAGGGCAGCCCAAAATGCCAATTACAGGTGAGGGACTCTAAACTCAAGCAGGTACAGAAATTTACATACCTAGGAAGTATATACCGGGCACTTGACAAGAATGGCGAAGCCCGAACCGTTGCCTTGGATATCTCCAAAGCGTTCGACAAGGTCTGGCATGCTGGACTAATGTGCAAACTGCGGAGCTACGGGATAACTGGACATCTGTTTGACCTCATCCAGTCATTCCTCTCTAACCGCACATTGAAGGTGGTATTAAATAGGCATGCCTCCCAAAACTACCATACGAACGCGGGCGTCCCTCAAGGTTCTATCCTAGGGCCCACGCTCTTTCTGATCTGATCGACGCCATTAGATTCCAAGTTGGCATGTATGCCGATGACACAACAATCTACTCTCGCATCGATCAAAAACCAGGTGTGGACGACAAAGTGAACCTCGCTGCCGTACTTGAAAAGGACCTCCAATCCGTAGTGGCCTGGAGTAGGAAATGGCTAGTAAATTTCAATGCCTCTAAAACGAAGCTGTTATCAACTAACCACCATAGACAATCGCATCTACCTCCCATAAGCATGGGACAGGCTAGCCTCCCAGAGAGTAAAATACTACGCCTCCTTGGCCTTACACTTTCGGCGTACCTCAAATGGAATGACTATATCGAATCCATTGCCAAATCTGCTGCTATGAAAGTCGGCTCTCTGTGCAGGGCCCGGAAGTTTTTCCCACCTGAATCTATTCTGCACATATACAAATCTACCATCCGCCCGTGTATTGAATATTGCTGCCCTATATGGTCGGGTGCCCCTGCTGCTCTCCTTGGGCTTCTTGACAAATTACAAAGGAGGATCTGTAACGTGGTTGATACTGACTTGGCAGACCGGCTGCAACCACTCTCTCACCGGCGTGATGTGGCTTCCCTGTGCCTCTACTACAAGTACTTTCATGGCTTCTGCTCCGATGAGCTTAGATCACTGGTGCCGCCTAAGCACGAATTTACACGAGATACTAGATTAGCAACTAGGTCCCACCCTTTTACAGTTAAACAAATAAGATGTAACTGTAAATTCTACTCCAACAGCTTCTTTTCTCGCGCTTCCCGCCTGTGGAACTCCCTTCCACAAGTCTGCTTTCCCGACAGCTACAATCTCCAGGTGTTTAAATGTAGGGTCAATAGACACCTCCTATCACACTAACTCCCAATTATTCTCAGAGCACTCTCATTTACCCAACCCTCATTCCCGGTATCCTTACCCGCCTATCACCCACCCTCTGACATTTCCTATATTTAACCATTCTCGGTATCCCTACCCGCCTATCACCCACCCTCTGAGATTTCCTATATTTAATCATCCTTTCTCCACTCTATGTAGCCCCCTGCGCAGTAGTGGCAGTGACATGCCTTGCTCGGGGTGAAACGCTTATAAAAATAAAAAAATTATAACAGAAGACGGAAAGTGTGACACTGAGATCCGAAGGGGAATTGGCATGGCGAAAGAAGCATTCCAGAAGTTGAGTAAAGTATTAAGAAACAGGAAAATTTCACTAGAAACAAGGAGGAGAGTACTGGATTGCTATGTGATGTCAGTTCTTCAATATGGCAGTGAATGTTGGACAATATCTTCGAAGATGAAGGAAAAACTTGAAGCAGCTGAAATGTAGTTCTACAGAAGGATGCTGTGGATATCATGAACCGATAGTGAGCAATGACGAGGTTTTGGAAAGGATGGACACGAAAAGGAAATTAATACCAAGCATCAGGAAGAGATAACTGAAGTTCCTGGGACAGGCAATGAGGAAGGTGGGCTTGGAGAACCTGTTACTAACAGGCTAGATAGAGGGAAAAAGAGACAGAGGAAAGCATCGGATAACATATTTGAAGGACCTGATGCATGGTGCAACAGAAGAAAGCGTGCTAAGAGCCACCAGGGATAGGGAGATGTGGAAATTCATGAGTGCCTACGTTCTGAAAGGACATGGCACATAAAAGAAAAGAAGAATGTATTATTGTGTACATATACTGATAAAATATTATCAATATAGTGAAAGTATTTAGCATTTGGGACTAAGATATTTTACAATGGGTCAGATTATAAAAAGAAACAAGTTAAGCACTAGTATTAGTATAACCAATAGGCAGGCAGAAATTTTGTTTAATAAAAACTATAAGTGACGATGAAAAAATTGCATTGCTTAGAACAAACTCAGTAATTTTTATGACTTTGTTGAGCTCTAGTGACCTAATTCTTCTGAAATCTAAACATGAACAAATCGACAAACCTAAGTATGAAAAAGAAAGTGGTGACTACGCGAACATACCAGATGTTTAAATGTTTTTAAAACCGGTCGATATTTATCTACAGATCAAGGTGATCCTTGTACCAGGCCTGGCAGTCATGTATCTGAGGTCCATGACTGGGGGTGGACATGAATATACCTAAATTATTACTGAATAACAATTAATGATAACATTTTTAGCAAGGAACTGGTTAGTAATATCTAGTAATTAGTTAATTAGCAACTATTATTGGAAAGCATCTTACAATTATTAACTTATTTCCATAGATTCAAATGTCCAAAGAAAGAACAAAAATACTAAAAACAATAACTAAATGCACAAAAATCACTTTATTCGTCATAAATTAAACATTTTTAGATAATATTGCAAGTATAATGTGTTAATTTGTTTATGCTATACTAAAAATAAAATTATATTATAGAACGAAACAGCAATTTCAGCATTTAAAAATAATTGTGTATCAATAAAGTCTGAAAATACTTTACAAAAATGTGAATTGTAGAGAAACAATAATTTTGATAATCTTTAAAAGATTTATTGTGCTTTTTGTTGCAGGTAAAAATTTGTTTCACAGAAGATGAAGAAAATACTTATTTTGTTATGATGCAATGTTATTACTAAAAAACATAGTTTTAAAAATTAAAATAAATTTACATTAACAAGAACACAAAATGAATTAATAGAATAATTTGGGGTATTAACTAAGTAAATATATGTAAAAAGAGAGAAAATTGAATAAAATATTTGCTATCACTGTGGTATCCAGTGGAATCTTTAAATGAACTCAATCTATTTCTTTCATGAAAATAAAATCTATTTCTTTCAAAAAAATAAAAACTAATATTATTAAACATTTTCTCTTCTGTGGGACAATCTTTTCTTGTAACATAGCCTGCTATATACAGAAGTGATATTTTAATATCTTTAGGGATCCTAGTTTCTAGTTTCAAGGTCTGGTAAGTTATCAAATGTTTGGCACCCCATTTCATCCTGCAAATGTCCAAATTTTGAGCAATTATGTCCTGAATCAAAGTTCTTTTAAATAAATATTCAATTTCAGAAGTATTTTAGTGTTTTTCATTATGAAATTTTTAATAACATTTTGAACTGCAATTATATACGAACCTCCAGAACTTTGACTTAACTTTCCAAATTCATTTTGTATATAGTCTGTAGTAAATTCACCAAGCATAACAAAATTAAATCCACTACTTAGCAAATATCTACAAGCATCAATTAAGTAATAACATATATGATCAGTTGTAAAATTAATGTCTCTTGTTAGTGATTTCATTCTTTTTCTTTGATTTCTTCCTATTCTATTTTTTGTCATTTTTCCAGAATTAAAAATCGATAAAAATGCTCTTGATCTAAACCTGATATCATCTTTTGCAGTGGATCATTTTTTTAGTCTTATTATATATTTCTTTCACACAGGAAATTTTCCAAGCTTTTAACTTTTTAATGAAATTAACTGTTTCTTCAATATCCTTCCCGTTTAATAATGTATGTGTTTTGGAAATAGTTACAGTTAAATCATACAAACTTATAAACAATGGGAAATATTTTGTCATTTAAAATAAAATTTTCCATCCTCCATTTAAACATTTTACTCTGATGCCCAATACTGTTTTGGCTAATCCCTCCAAATTTTCAATTAAACCAAATAACTTGTTTCTATAAAAGAATATATATTTTTTCTAAAGCAACTTTGCCTTACGCTTCATCAACTAAAAGAATACACTTTTTCTGATTTTCAGAGATTTCTCTAAAATATCACTAAGAAAATTAAAGTCATCTCATTTTGAAACTTCTGATATCGAGGCTGATAATGTTTTCACACTTGGTAACTTCAAATCATCCTGAAGTCTGTTATATAAACACTGAGATATAACAAAGAATTTAACTACCCTTATAAGAATATCAGAATAATGTTTTGTCTCAAAAATCATAATGTTTTGTCTTATTTATTTATTAGTGGAATTTTGGGCGTTTTATAATGAAACCATTATCCCTTTTTCTTTCAATTTTAAACATTGATACAGGGATTTTATTTTTTAACTGTAAATTCGGAAATTCAATTTATTTTCTAATAACAGCAGACAAATAAGTCTGAGGAGCTGGAAAATCTTATTTTTTACTGCTTTCTTTTTAGAATTTTAAAGGTATTTATGATTAAAACGTTTTAGATAAATTTCACGAAACTGAAATATTTTAATTGAATTCTTTTTACTTAATTTATTAAATCTAATGATAGAATCGTAAAGGTTTTATTAATTATTCACGTTTTTAGCATGTGCACCGTAAGATTTTTTTTAATTTAAAGAACTTCATATTGAATATTAACTTTTGAAGGAAACATCGGAATAAAGGATCGAATATGTGAAAGACCAGGAAAATAAACTATGATTAGATAAATTCATTTATTTTTATGAAGGAATTATGAAAGAGAGATTTCTTCACTTTGATTAGCTGTTGAAATTACAATAGCTTTGCAAAAGAATCATTATTCCTTTCTTTTTTATATAATAAATTTCTGGGAGCTCTTCTTCTGAATTAAGAATGTGATGATAGAAAGGCCAGAAATCTCCCATTCGGGCGCATCCATGAAGATAAAAAGAAAAGAAAATTTGCAGCAACTGTACTATATTGTTTACTAGCAGTATAACCTGGCGTTGCTCGGGTGTAATGAAAGCTTTAAAACTAATTCATGGTCCTGGAGCTCAGACTCAGCCTAAAGAATATTTGTGTGAAGTTTGGTGAGAATCGGATGAAAATTGTGGATTTGCATAAAGGACATACAGACAGATAAACAGACACACACACAAACATCTTGCCTTTTATATATATATATATATATATATATATATATATATATATATATTATCGATTTTTTGCACTATTGTAAGAACTGCAACCTTGAAACTTCTGAATATCATTGCTTATGTCTTTGTCTATGAGTGTATCAAATTTGATTAAAATTGAACCACTCCTTCTATAACCCGGTTTTTTCGATTATCGATTTTCGATATTTATCGATGGTACCTCGACACAAAACCTAGCTAAGAACACTCGCAGACGCTTATAGTACAACTGTGTAAGTTTTCAAGAAAATCGGTTCAGCCGTTTCGGAGTCTATATGTAACGGATACACACACACACAGACACACACACACACAGACACACACACACACAGACAAAGTTCCATTTATAAATAAGTTTAGATTATATATTTTAGCATGTAAAATTTTAAAACAAAACCAAAAGACGCCAAAAAATCCACTGTCGCCAAACCAACATAAAAATCGAGATTTAAGAAATTTGGCGTCAAATAAGCGAATTTGACAACCCTGCCCCTAGTGCCTGAAGCGTTACGCGCGCTGTATATGCCTGAGTTAAGCATCACCTTGTAACGGATCGCCTTGTTTTTGTTCTTTTTTTTTTGTTTTTTTTGTTTTTGTTTTTTTTTTAACTGTCCATATTCACCGACAAAATCAAGTGTAAATATTTATCTAAATAATCAAATATAAAAACGCACAACGTTTACCTAACGCAAATATTTCAGTGGACAAGACTTGGGTAAATATCAAATATAATAAAGGCAAATAAATTTCGACATTAAATAATTCAACATTTGTTGATATATCGTCAGATCCAACGACTCAGCAGATATTTCTTATTCTTTGCTCTTAGCATATTTACTAATATATTTATTTTGGAGCGGCAAAAATCCTCACTTTCTAACTATGGCTGAGTTCAAAAGCGTTTAGGCAGCTTTGGGGTTGATGAATTATTTTTCACCCAACTGATCTTTTTCAAAAATAGAAAATGTTACTAGCCTATCGCTACTGTATCGCTATTTCCATGGCAAATGATAAAATGAGCTACATTCCTCAGTTTCACCACAGAATACTGCTGTCGTATATGGTCAGGTGCACCTGCTGTTCATCTCAGTGTTCTCGACAGGTCCCAAAGGAGAATCTGTAATGTCATAGGTAATCTGTAATGTCACTTGGCAGCTCGACTCCAGCCTCTTCCTCGCCGGCGGAATGTGGTCTCCCTCTTTCTATTCTACAAATATTTTCATGGCTTCTGCTCCGACGAACTTAAGTCACTGGTGCCCCCGCCACAAGAATTTACTCGTGCAACCAGACTGGCAACAAGGTCCCACCCATTTACAGTTAGATCAACCAAATGCAGCCAACAATTCTACTCCAGAAGCTTCTTTTCTCGCACTTCCCACCTGTGGAACTCCCTTCCATATACTTGCTTTCCTGACGGCTACAGCCTCCAGGAATTTAAATGCAACTGTCTTCACACCTGTGTTCCCATCATTCTTTTGCTCTTCCTCTGATACCCCCTGTAACTGGTTCGTCTTTCTCTTCACTCTCCTTCTGACTAAACTTTTACTCTTATGTAGCCCCCTGCGCATCAGTGGCGGTACCGCCTTGCTTGGGGTGAAACGATTAAAACAAAAGTTTAGACTATTATATCTAATACTGGCTATGCCACATACAAAGGGTTCTATTCAGTTAGTAAGAAGGAAGTTCCACAACATTCAACCTTTTCCCATGAACCGCTACTTTGTGGAACAGACTCCTGAAAGATGCTTTCCTGACCGCGACAGTCTTAACCTCTTAAAATCTTGGATTAACCGTTATCTATTTTACATAACCTCATAAATTTCACTTAAGTCACTATAAGTACCCCACTGCCTTGAGTGACTCTCGATCTTTGTAATATATGAACAATATTATAAAAAATGCGTGTACTTGACTTCGCGTTCAATGTATGTTAATCTTAAGAAAATGTAGAACTGTGTTTATTGTAATGCAGTGAATAGTAATCTTGTATCGCACACTGATTCCTTGGTGTACTGAGTGCATTATTCACTAGGTGTTCTATTGCTGTAGTCTTTGTGGATTTCCCATATATAATAAATAAAAAATAAATAAAAATATATAAAATAAAATAAACAACTTATTTCCTGAGGCACACAATAAATACGACTCTTACTTATTTTAAAATTGAAACAGAAATAATTTGTTTATTTACAATAATTTTCGCGCAGAGAAGAAAAGTGTAAAGACTTACTCCGAATATTCATTTGAGTGCCTGAATAGTGATTACTTGAGGCAAAGGAAGATGATTTCCTACAGACGGATGCTGAGAATACCATAGACTGAGCATGTGAGAAACGGGAAAGTTTTCAGGTAAATTAAAAGAAAAACAATAATTACACATAAAAATCAGAAAGAGACAGTTGAAATTTCTGGGACGCTTAATGGGAAAAAAAAGCCTGGAAAAGTTGACACGCACAGGACGTACTGACGGAAGGCATTGAGTATACAATCTAACGGGCTTGTGTAAATGCATGGTAGAACAGGGAGAAAGAGGATAGTAAAAATAAAATATTACTAAGAGATGCAAAAAACAGGACGTTGTTGAGAGCCCTGATCGCCCATGATTCGTCATGAAGGAATGTGGCACGTATAAGAAAAACAGAATTATGATAGGAAGAGAAAATGCTCATGAGAAAGACGAGAATTACATTAGTTATTAATAGAGTTTTTATGAGTTTCATTAACCCATGCTTTGATAGATATTTTTATTATAATTTACTATCAAGACATTATTGGATTTTTTAAAGCCATTGTATAGGCGTTGGGGTGCAGTGGATATCGGCTCTGAACGAGAAAACGGAAAGCCGAGTTCGAATTCCAGTTGAATTCGTTGCGTTCACTTACGCACAAATAACTTTGGGAAAGATATTAATTCCTCTCTTCTACCATCTATGAGATAAATAGCAGGACAGATCGTGTTCTATAGCCTTGGTTGGCAACAATTTTACCGCAGAAAGAAATGGCAAACTACTGCGGGAGTCAGTACTGGATAGGAAAAAACATGATCAACCAAGCGTGTATCACCTATGGCACTTAACTGACTGATTCCAAAACAAATAATTTTATGTTGATCTTAATTCGGTACTTTCAAAGTCATGCACACTTTTGAAACTTGTAGAAAAAATGGTCTCTCCTAACATACAAAGTCGGAGTTTTACATGTCAGCCTTAGACAATGAATTTTTAAACACATTTAAAACTAAGAATCTACACCCGCTATGTTTATAACATGTCGTCCTCACCATGTGAACTCTTATCATTCTAACAATGTCCGGGTTTTATATCTCAGCCTTGGAAAATGATGTATATATTTTAATCGTTTCATCCCCAAGCAAGTCGATAATACCACAAGAACGGAGTGGGTTACAGGGGGTGAAAGTGAAAGAAACTGAAAATGGGGAGTAGTCGGGAAAAGACAGGAAATGAATGGAGTTTGAGAAGACAGAAGATGGCTACTGACGTTGCATTTAACTTCTTTTTTTTTAAGTTATCAAGGAAGGAAGAAATCCGAAAGAAGCTCTACAGGTGAGGATTACGAGAAAAGAAACTGTTAGAGTAGAAGAGAATGTTGTATTTAGCTAGTTCAACAGTAAAATGAAGATACATGGTTGATAATCTAGTCAGTCAGTCAGTTAAGTGCCATACGTGAAACACGCTTGGGCGATCATGTCTCGAATGAGACATGACTGACTGGGCAGATGATTATCCCGCAGTAGGTTGCCATTGCTTTCTGTGGTAGACTGGTCGCCAGCCAAAGCTAAAGAACCCAACCTGTCCTGTTATTTAACCCATAACTGGAAGGAAGAGACGGATTAATACCTTTCCCAAGGGTATTTGCGCGTAAGTGAATGCAATGAATTCAACTGCAATTCGAACTCGGCTCTCCGATTTCTCATTCCGAGCCGATACTCACTGCACCACAACGCACATCCTATAATCTAGTACAACACTTAAATTCATGTACTCAGGGCATCAGGGAGAAAAGCTTGTTAGCAGGAAGACATTTACAGACAAGAAAGAGTGAAGCCACCTTAGATTGATGAGAATGGGACTGAAGTCGAGATGCCTGGTCAAAGCCTTATTTAGATTTCGTCAAGAAACCATGAGATATACAGAAGAAGGACCAAAGCAGACATGGCAACAATATTCAATACACAGACGACACACTCACACACACACACACACACACACACACACACACACATAGATAGATAGATAGATAGATAGATAGATAGATAGATAGATAGATAGATAGATAGATAACATCGAAAATTTAAGCTCGAGCCGTTAAGTGAACCCGTGGTAGGTTATTTGCTCACTCTTAGATTTTCGATTTTGTTTGCTCTACTTTCGCTTTGAGTGCTTTGTGTGCTCTGCTTTCATATTGAGCTTTTTATTGTTAAGGTTTTCGTCTTGGGGTTTTTTCTTTCTCACAAATGCTTGACTTTTTGTTCAGGTAGTTCGTTTGTTTCTATTTTTTTTCCCCTTCTTTTCCCTCCGGGTTAGTTCCTGGTGGGTTTCAAGACGATTTCATTTGTAGTTTAATTATTGCTAATCTTGACAGAATAAGTTCTGTTGCCATTGGTATTATGACTATAATTAATATTACTAGATAGATAGATAGATAGATAGATAGATAGATAGATAGATAGATAGATAGATTTCAATCCTGGGTTAAAAGCAATCGGATGTCTAAACGTACTGATGAGCTGTTATACAGCGAAACAGACCTGTCTGCGGATGACTATATATATATATAAAGAAAAATCTTATCAGGCAACACGTTTCGTTCTCAAGGCAAATTCCATCAAAGGACAAAACGCGACAGCTAAAATAAGTTTTCCTTTTGTCATCATTCATAATGAGCTTTTCCAGATCCATATTTTAGTTAGATTTAAAATGTTACACCTCCACATATATATATATATATATATATATATATATATATATATATTAAAAATAACTTTAATCCAAAAGGAAAAGCCGGAAGGTAAATCCCAAAGACCCGATCCTAATTAATATTAATATTTTAATATTAAAAAAATGATACAGGTGGAGAGCCCAATGTAATTAAAATTACAGAGCCAATTATAAAATAAAATAAATTTCGATGTTCAAAACTATTGAATGGTCATTTCAACATGAAATCCCTAAGAGAGATTTCACATCTCATCGGCAACTACTACATTTCAAAATGAAATAAAAAAAAATGCAGGTTAAGAATTCACCGGTGGAAGTAAAAAGTTTACGTCACAAAACTAATTGGTTAGCAATCAATGTCTATTTTTAGATTTTGGACAGTTTTACTAAAATATGGAAATTTTCTTTTTTTCCTTTTTCCTTCTCCTTCTTCCCCCTTCTCACTCAAACACCACTTCTTATTCCATCCGTTAACCCCCTTCCCTTTTTAAAGCTAGACAAAGCCAAATTTTCAAATTGTTTTACTTACAACTCAATCTAAAAATAAAATTGTCCAAAATCTAAAAATAAACATTCATGGCTAACCGATTTTTTTGTGACGTAAACTTTTTTTTATTTCCGCCGATGAATTCTTAATCTTCAATTTTTTTTTTTTTCATTTTGAAACGTGGTAATTGCCGATGAGATGTGAAATCTCTCTTAGGGATTTCATGTTGAAATGATTATTCAACAGTTTTGAACATCGAAATTTATCATATATATATATATATATATATATATATATATATATATATATATATACGTACCAGCTCTTTAGATTTATTGTTTTTAATGACATCTATCTATTGTTTTTAATGACATTAAAAGTTCTCGTCTTTTCATAAAACTAACAAATCCTAAATCATTTGTGTCATTCATATATTATGGCTTTCCGTTTACGATCAATAAATTCATCAATGTTTTTCTTTTCCTTTCACTCGGATCATGTGCCTAATATAAATGATTGCTTGTTTGATGACTTGCTGCTGCCGAGCAGTGTTCCGTTTCTCGTCAAAATGAAATGTTTTGAATTAACGTTTCTAATCCTCTTTTTGGTTTGTATTCACAGCGTGAAATCGCATCGTAAGTATAGAAATACTATTTATAAATAATTTTATCATCTTTCTTTTGGACTATATTGCCTTTACGATCATATGAAGTTCCATATCCGTTGCCACAATTCTTAAAATTTTACCAAAAAATTATCGAATTAATTGAAATTTTCAGCCTTTATTCATTAATGAATGAACATTATTGAATCCTTTTATGCTTCAGTATTGCAAATGTATTTTTTACAGTCATTTATACCCACATTGTATTTAACTTGGGGCTAATCTTTAGTATTGAATTTCGGGTTTTCTTAATGTCTACATTTTTATAAAGCTAAATGCTTCAAAGTGTTATTTCATAAAATATATTTATTAATCACCATAAACAAATCGAAATTATGGTCCGAAATTTTCAGAAAAATAATTCAAGAAAACTAAAAAAATTAATTTTCTATAGCGAGCTGCTGATACACAATTTTAATAAAATATATTGCATATTTACTGCTTCCAGGTTGAAAAAAACGTTTGGGAAGTTTTTTAAAAGATTTTGTTAAAAATTGATCTGTAATATGCAGTGGAATTTTTAAAATTCTTTCATATCTTACTGGTTGATAAACTTCATGTAAAATAAAAATATGTTAGAAGAATCGAAAAATATAAAGTTTAATGACATTTTTGAATGTGAGTATTTGAAAAAAAATGATTTTTCATTTCAGAAATATTTGATTTTTTAAAAATTCTACAGATGATCAAAAATAAAAAACAAAACTAAAATTTTGAGTTTTCTCCTGATACCAGTGATTCGTAATTCTTTTAGGAGCATCACAAATTATTGAAAATTGTTACTAATAATTATATTTATTTTATTAATGTCTGTTAGATAAAGATTTTGTTGTCATTATAATAATGTTCGTAATACCATAAAGATAAATAAATCATTGGGATACCATGGAATAAGTTAAGGGTTTGTAATTGACCTGAAGAATATTTCCACAAAGATTTTTAATCGAATAACATGTCTAATAAAAAAAAATGTCATTATAATAACGAAGACAAAAGTCATCGTGACCGAGTGTCTGAATGTAGTGGTCTTGTTCAAATTGTTGAATATACCAGATTTTGTGCTCTTTCCTAATAACTCAAGACCTTCCATCACAGTTGCTATATAAACCACAGGTGTGCTCTGTGGATGTTGAACAACCACTAATGTACCTGTGCAAGCATCTGCAACAGGGACTGGCTAGCCACTCTACCAGACAGATGTACTTGAAAAACAAGCAATCGGCGCTTATTGTTATAAAGAAATCATCTGAATACCATGGAATATATTTTTAATCTGTATCAAGGCAGTAAAGCCACTAAGACACAAGGGATTAGAGGTCGTGGAAGAATTAGGAACAGAAATTTTAATAATGAGCGGGAAGAGAAAAGAATAATCAGGAGGATAGTATATAGCAACTGATGTTGCATTTAATATTTTGTAGATTAAAGTTGGCGTGAAAGTATGGAGCTAGAAAAAATTTCCGCAAACGAGAAATGCAAGAAAAGAAACTGTTAGCATAGAACTTACGGCTACATCTAACCAGCTTAACTTTCAATTAATGAGATCTTAACGCCGCCCTAGTACTGCGCTTAAATGAAAAAAAAATCTAGGTACCATAGCAAAAAGCTCGCCTGAAAAAAAATACCATAAAAGTATTTATAGAAAAAACGCAGAAAGGCCACCTTGCGGCGGTGGAAAAGTGACTGAAGTTGAGCCACCAGATTAGGATCAATAATATTGCTGATTCTTCTTTGGATTTTATTAAGATAATCAAGGTAAATAGCAAGGTCAACTTCAGCGGGAAACGTAAGCCGAGAAGGCGTAACGAGTCACTTTCTTGAAGATTATAAGTTTTGGGATAATTTTGGGGATATTTAATGAGGAAGGATGACTTGGAGAAACTGATGCTCACCAGACGGATAGAGAGGATAAGAGAGACAAGGAAAAGCAACGCATGACATACTTGATGGACTTGAGCAGAAGGATGGTGGAGCGTGGATTGAGTGGGATAACAGGAGAAGGGGTATTAAGAGCGACGAGGGATAGAGAGATGGGGAGGGCCATGAAGGGACACGGCACACAGAAGAAGAATTAACCTGAAAAATACTTCTGATAGAATAAAATTATCAATAATAAAAATAAATGTCTTGAAGAAGGAGTAGATTTTTTTAGATGACTATTGTTTCATTTTTGAACCAACTGACAAACGACGACATGTCCTCTTGTAGAAAATTAATTTTTCGTTAAATTTTAAGCAAATTAAGTAATATTTGTAAAAGATCTAATTTACCAATCCTTACGTATATTATTTTACTTTAACAATCTAATATTCTTTAGTTATCAAAATCTAATGTTCTTTACTATTAAGTATTTTAATTGTACTTTTACGTATTAAGCATTTTTATTATTAACATTAATATTATACTCTTTTCTATTAAATATAATAGCATAAATATATATATTTTATAATTCTTTTCAATAAAAAATTTCTTAAAGAAGTAAGATTAGAATTGTTTCACCTTTAAGCCTGCTGACAAAATTTGTTAAGGAAAATGTATTTTTCGGTATATTTTAAGCAAAGTAAGTAGTATGTTTAAAGGATATAATTAATCCATTCTTAAATATACTTTTTTCTTTGAAAATGACGTTCTGGGACAGAAATTCGATTTTTAAAAAATGTTCTTTAATTTGTTATTTTATTTTATGGCGTCTATCAAATTCGTGAATCAAGATAAACGGGAGTGACTTTGTTTTAGTTTTAAAATGTCTAAAATATTTATTTAAAGGTGTAAAATATACTTTATTTTTTTTACAGACAAGCAAGGAATAACTTCAAGCGATTATTTTTTAAATAAAGACAAAATGTAACCTAAAAAGTGATATGATAATTATTTAAAATATAATTTTTACGTTTTAAAAATATCCGTGATGATACTTAAGCTTCTTAATACCATAATTTTCCTAGAAATATTGTAAAAAGATTTTAGAGATAATTTTCTTAGTGGTACAAAACTTTAAGTAAATATCAAAGAAATGAAGACATGTTAACAATTACTGTCGAAAAATAAAAAGATGATTTTAGAATGTTTTACTCTGTTCTTAACTTTAATTCCAGTTTATTGCTTTGTATTCTGTATTTATTCTTTTTGATAAGGGAAGACCGAAAAGTTGGCCGCTGCTTAAGAGAATTTGCATAACGTTTTTCTTTAATTTACAGTATTGATTTTCTCGATCTGAAATGGAATGAGGGCTCGAACTCCGTTTCCAATATTTAAGTGTTTAAAATAGAAAAACAAAAACCTAAAATTTATCCAGGGCTTTGCTTGCTTGGTCTGGATGGTAGGTCGGCAATACTTCTACATACCAATCTAATCACTCAACTAACAACCCTTTGTCCATCTACACATTGCCATGTCTTTCACTTGCCAAAGGCAAACCAGTTCTGATTTTCTCGATCTAGACGTGACTGTTAATATTGACCAGCAAGGAGAAACAGTCACTGTCCGGTTAGCTATCGCTTGACCTTCAATAATTAATTTTAGTTATTCGTTCCTTTCCCCCCCCCCTCTTAGGTCAGGTGGATACCACTCAAAGATTCCACCCGTCGACTAATAAAACAGAAACACTTGTCTCTTCTATGTGGATGTTCAATAGTGTCACAATTTTCAAAATATAAAAGATATTTAAAATATTTTTCTTAGTGTTTATCGGTAGGTTGTGTTTAATTGTTAAAATTTTTAAATTTATTAACGAAATTTATGAAACTCGTTAATATGGGTTAATAGAAAAGATTGCCGTTTATACGATTTACACTAGATTTTGTGCTATTTTGAGAGTAGTTTTCAACACATCTTTGCAAGTTAGTTTTGTAGTTGCTTGTCTAAAGCTTTTGTGTTTCTTTTCGTCGAACCTTTTAAACTTTACGCATATTTCATCGTGGTGTCCGTTTTGTTTATTTAGTGTTTGTTTTAAATTTTCTTGTGACGGAACGCTATTGGTTTCAGCAAATTAACAGTCAGACAAGCATCCACTGGGGAGTTTGTTCCACAAAGTAACAGTCCTGAATGAAACTTATTCCTTGCAAAAAAAACTCGCAGAGAAATGGAATTATTTGCCATCGTGAACCGGTCATGACGGATCCTAGCTGTGAATATCTGAAATAAAGAATATAACTTGTCTGAATATCTACCATGGATTTTGCTGGTGTATGTTACGTGTACACGAATTCAGGTGAGCTCTTCCGTCATAATATCGCCTCATCAACGTTTTAGTGTCCTTAGCAAACATTTTGAAGTTATCATAAACAAGAAAGTTGTTGAACACATAAAAAACACACACTCCTGAGTGACAGACAATATGGTTTTAGCTCTTCTAGGTCTACAGCTGATGTCTTAACTATTATTACACAATCACACGCTTGAGAATAAAAATATATTTCGGGTGAGATCAACACTGATATTTCTAAGGCCTTTCTCAAGGTGTGGCACAGTGGATCGCTACACATTGGTCAGCTCTGGAATCTCTGGTAGAGTCCTCTCAATTATCTTTTATTGTGAAGTAAGTATATGAAGGTTGTCGTTAATATCCAGTTTTCTGAAACACAGGAGCTCAATGCTGCCTTCCCGAATGACTCGCTACTTGGCTCTACCCTCTCTGCATTATATTAACGAGCTGTCTAATTACACACTCAGATCCTCAGTAAATATGTATGCAGATGATAACAGTAGAACGAGAGATCACCTGAATTCTTGTACACATGACATACACCAGACACAATCCATGGGATTAGAAAATATTTATTCTTAAACTATCCGTTAAACAGTTTTACCAAGATTGGAAACAGTTCTCGGTCAATTTTCTTGAGAACAATGATAGAGATTTTATCTGGATAAGTAGCATTCGGAAAGTCAGAAATACTGATAAATATGGAAAACTCACGAGCTGACATAAAAAAAAATCTTCCAAAGCTTGTGCTTTTTGAGGTAGGTGAAGTCAGGTATGTGCGTTGTGGTGCAGTGGGTATCGGCTCGGAATGAGAAATTGGGGGCCGAGTTCAAATTCCAGTTGAATTCATTGCATTCACTTACGCGCAAATAGCCTTGGGAAAGGTATTAATCCGTCTCTTCCTTCCAGTTCTGGGGTAAATAACAGGACAGATTGAGTTCTATAGCCTTGACTGGCAACCAGTCTACCTCAGAAAGCAATAGCAACCTACTGCGGGATAATCTTCTGCCCAGTCAGTTATGTCTCTTTCGAGAGCGTGTTTCACGTATGGCACTTAACTGACTGACTGAAGTTAGGCAAGAGACGGTGTATTTTTGTGAAACCTAAATTTATATGCAAAGTTTATAGCCTTAACCAACAATAATGAGATAGTATCAGGGTTATTTGTAATCAGGGGGACTATTGAGTCTTACGTTTGCAATTTTTCAGAAGTTTTGAGCTTGAGCTGTCTGCGCATAGCCACTCTCTTTTTTTCCTGTATTCTACTGACATGATTGAGTGCCGTTCTGAACGAGGTGTTCCGCTACACTGTTCCTTCTTATAGACATGGTAGTAGAGATTACAGTGAGCCATTGCGCAGCATGTTCAGATGTTTAGCATTTACTGGTATTTTTGTGATGAATAAAACTTTCAGTGCCGGATAGAATCTATTCAGAAACGAGATATGCTATCCTAGAAGATCCGCTTTTGAAGAGATATGAGAGTGGTACTTCCTCAGAGTAGGACTTGAAGCTTTCCAAACTAGCTTAGTTATATCAATAGCTTTTTTTTTGTTTTCTACTTTGGCTTGGACTGCCTGTGAATAGCTGCTTTTACCATAACACTCTGACAGTGATTGTGTGCATTTCTGAATGAGGTAAAAAAAACTGTTACACTGTTCCTTTTGATAGGGATTGTAATAAGGATTAGAATAGGGTATGATTACAGTACATTCAGATCTGAACCAGGGATGGTTGTTTTGCTCATGTTTGAGTGAGACCATACCGAGCTCACTGAGAGAAACTGTCCCAACAATCTTTATTCTATCTCCTTTGAGACGTGATGGAGGTGCTTCTGGCGAAGCATGTGGGATTCTCCGATGCGCAGAGTTGTCCACCAAAACCAAATTCACGCCAATGACCTCGTCAAACTCAGATTTATTGCCATCTCCGTCACTGCCATTAAGAATGGGAATAGGGAGAGAAGATCACGGTCCGAATGCGAGTGGATAAAGACGACGGCGGCGGCGACGACAATGAAACAGCACATTTGAAGAGGCCAATGCTTTTGTATCAATCTTAACAAAGACCAAAGATTGGTCTGTTTTCAAGGAAAGCAAAACATATTCGCAACAGATCAGGGCATGAGGAGTGGAAGGGTCTAATAGGGTAACATGTTGCCCAGGGGTACCGGGAACACTGGTAGGTTTATTTACAATCTGGGACAGTTCGGAATCTATAGAGAAACTATAATAGTATTTACTCTTTTCATAGTGTCCTCTCTTTCCATGTGTTCCAAAACGGAATAGTCCATTATTTATGAGGTACTGGCAGGGAATAATGATCGTGCGAACTAGCAAAGGGAGGCTAAAAGCACAATTATAATAGGATAATATATTAGAGTAGGAAAAGTTTATTGTAAAATTAGACATTTTTTCTAAGCACTTAGATCTTAGAACTGGAAAAATGTTTTTTCTATCAACAAATTTGGAGTAACAATTCCGGCGATTTATTCTTTAAGAGACTTGAAGCAACAGGAATGTGGTTCTACAGAAGAATTCTGAGAGTAGCATGAAACGAGCAACGACAAAATTTTACTGGATATGTAAGCAAAAAGAAAACTTATATTTAATATCAGGAAAGGACAGTTTAAATTAACCCGGATCATAATAAGGAAAGAGGGCCTAGAAAAATTGATACTTGTAGCACAGATTAAAAGGCAAAAGGGATAGAGGAAACACGCATAACCTATTTAATTGGTTTGAGCAAATGGATGGTTGAGCAAAGTTTAGGAGATATAAAAAAAGAGAAAATTTATTAAGAGCTACAAATATCAGGAAATTGTGGTGAGCCATGATCGCTTACGTACTGAATTGACACTTCAAATAAAAAGAAGGTATTTGTTTATGAGTCTTGCGGTGTTTATTTTGACCTTTCGACTATTAAGAGAGGAAAAACAGGTGTCAACTGACAACAAGACAAGTATCAGTCTTGTCTGGTCGAAATCCCGGAAATTCAATCTTTTCCGACCTTGGCAACTTTTGGGTATCGTAGCTAAATATTTTCCCAAAAGAATGAACGAGAAATAGAGCTCTCAACATCAAACATTTTAACCAATTATTATAATGACCCTATGTTAAATAAGAATAAAAGTGCTCTTGTGACTTCACACGAAACAATAATTGTCACAATATAGTGCTGCGCAAAAGTAAGTGAACCTTAAAATATCATTGAAAATGACTCTTTTTTCCAGATTGCTCACATGTTCGGTCCATGGTATCTTCAGCATTCTTCTGTAGAACCACATTTTTGTTGCTTGGAATCTATCTGCCATCTTTGAAAAGATTTTCCAGCATTCGCTGCTATATAGAAGGACTGATATCGCATAACAGTCCAGAACTCTTCTTTTTTTCAACGAAATTTTCCTGTCTCTTAAATATTCTGCTTAGCTTTTAAAATGTGTCCTTGGCCATCCCAATGCGTCTTCGGATCTCAGTGTCTCACTTTCATTCCTCTGTCAGAAAACTTCCCAGGTATTGAAATTTTTGTACCTGTTTGATTTTAGTATCCCTGACTTGTAATTTTGGTGTCCTCTTTTTGCTGATGACCATGCATTCAATTTTCTTAAAGTTTATGTTTAGACCTTTCTTCTCGATTTACCTTGCTGCCTTCTGTAGGAGGTTCTGTATTTTTCTTTCCGTGTCTATTATCAGCACTGTGTACTCTACGTATCTTATAACGTTGAGATTATGGCCGCCAATGACGAATACTGGCAGGACTTCTCACTCACTTATCTCTGTACAGGTTGAATAGATCTGGTGAGAAAACAAATCCTTATCTTACACCCCTTTCTATTTTTGTATATTTGCTGAATCAATTTCCTGTCTATTTGCTGCCAGCATAGGTTCTTGAGTATTCGTATGTCTTTCTCGAACATTTCGAGGTCACCGATCATCTCTGACAAGTCTTTGGGGCATAATCTGTCGAACACTTTTGCGTAGTCTATAAAACACAAGTATACGTGCTTTTGCATTTGTATTGCTCTTTCTGATAACATTCTAAGCATAAATATTAATTTCCTTGTTCCGGTGTCTTTGAAGAACCCGCACTATTCTTGTCCTATTTTTGACCCGAATTTACTGCATGCTCTAATTGTCATAATTTGGATGAATTTTATTATGTGGTTCATTAAGCTAATTGTTCGGTAGAGTTCATATTTGCTCCTGGATTCTTAAGTAGTTCTATGAAAATTGATCTATTTATGTCCTTCGGTATATTGCCGCTGTCATAGATCTAATTTATTATTTATATTTTAAATCGTCTAAGGCTGTCAGTATCAATATTACAATACCGCCCGGTCACGACCTCCTCTATATTAACCAAGGTCTGTCCTATGATTAAAGTTGACTTGCTGACGTCACACTTAGTAGAGTTCTGTTTTATACAGAGTCCGTTAGCGTTGACTTATTTTCAGAACCAAACATGCCTTCCTCTTGCAAAGGGAATTATAAAAATGGACCGAAATTTCATTGTTTTTCGTTTCCAAAAAATATACAGTTATTTGATAAATGGAAACATGCCATTAAAAAGGAGAATTTTACCCCAAGTCCATTTAGCAAAGTAAGTAGTTATAATTTTATCACCATTTATTTCAACAGTCGCTAAAATCAAAATTTGCTAAAAAATCAATTTTGCCGTAGCACAAGAAAGAAAGCACTTTGATTATATCTGTTAAATTAATGCAATAAAATAAGATATTATTTTTATTTCTTTGAATAAAATTTAAATAAAAAAATATCTGAATTAGAAAAAAAATTAAATACGGCTATTCGATCGTCAATTTTTTTTTCAAAATGTTTTAAAACTTAAACTGAAGCCGAAAAAGTTGTTAAACATTATATTTTCTAAAAGTATTTAATTAATATTTTAATTTTATTGATATTTTATTTAAGAAAATAGTGTTTTCTTTTCAATGATGAAATATTTAAAAATTCTTAGAAAACGAAAGTAAAAACTTACTTAACTTTTCTATACTTTTTGCAACTTTATGAATCATTTTTAAACATGAAAAAATATTCTTGAATTAAATTTTTTTTATTCTTTTTCTTGTATTAACAAAAATTACAAAATTTATTTTTTAGTCAATTTTAAAAGAATTTGTATATTTTTAAGGTTTTTTATTTGAAAACTCCGTGAAATTTTGTGACAAAAGTCAAGTCACTATTACCGAAAATTTAAACTTGAAAATGATGATTTAAACTTTGTTTAAACCTATTATTTCTGACTAAGTTTTGAATTTATTTGAATCATAAAGGCCTAAATCACACCACACTTGAATTTTAAAACCTAATTTTTAAAATATTTAATTTTTAGAAAATATTTAGCACAAAATGAACACCCTAAAAAAATATATATATTTCCAAACATTTTTTTCATATTTTTGATAATTTGAAAGTTAATTATCGATATTAATCCATAGAAAAAAATTGGAAATAAAAAATTGGAAATAAAAAATTAGAATTTTAACTGAAGAATTCTTTTATAGTTGGTTTAGGGTTTTTTAATCCTTAAAAAATTAATAAGTAAAACATTAACCAAAAAAGAGTTTTGCAAAAAAATGATTTTACTTTTGTTTTTCATTTTTTACTATGAAAATATTTTAAAAATGTAATTTAATTACCAAATCTCCTAGAATTTTTTAAGACGAATAAACGAAAAGTTTTGTCTTTAAAACTGTGTTTAACACGACCGACAGTCAGTAGTCAACAATGATGTTTATATTTTCTTATTAATTAGTTTTTCTTAATTTTATTGAAAATTAATAAAACCAACATAAATCAAAACATATGTCTTTCCTTTGCTTTTCTTGTTACATTTTAAAAAGTTTTAAAATCTTTATTAAAAAAAAACGACTTTGTGATTATCAACATTGTCATGGAGACGGCCACGCTGATTCATGGCTCTACTACCGTGACGTCACATTTCATTTGCTTAGACCTTGGTTAATATAGGAGGTCGTGGCTCGGTCCGGCTGCTTTGTTTCTTTGACCAGTGCAGCTTCTACTACGGTTTTTAATATTTATGGTCCATCAGTATTTCTGTGTATTGCCGGTTTCTCTCTCTCGTCGTTGAAGAGATTTCCGAAATACTTGTCCCATTGCTGAAATATTTTTTCTCTAATATGAGCGTTTCGTCCTTATATTTTATGCATCCTGTAGATGAGCTTGTATTTTGCCCTGTTAGTTCCCTTGGAATTCCAGTTGAATTCATTGCATTCACTTACGCACAAATACCCTTAGGAAAGGTATTAATCCGTCTCTTCCTTCCAGTTATGGGTTAAATAACAGGACAGATTGGGTTCTATAGCCTTGGCTGGCAACCGGTCTACCGCAGAAAGCAATGGCAACCTACTGCGGGATAATCTTCTGCTCAGTCAGTCATGTCTGTTTCGAGACATGATCGCCCAAGCGTGTTTCACGTATGGCACTTAACTGACTGAGTTCCCTTATATTTTTTATGCAGCTCTTCTTTATTTGTGCTCAATCTCTTTGTTTCTGCACATTTGTCGTTGGGCCATTCTTCTTTAGTCTGTCTACATTGGCTCCTAATTTCCTTTTTTAGTTTCCTGTATTCCGTTCCTTGTCTTTGCATTGTTTTCTGCCTCTCCTTTGCATCATATCAAGAATCTCGTGTGTGATTTACTCATTATTTTCTCCTACGTCCGTTTTGGTATGATGCCGTTTGGAATGACGTCACTAGAGTTTCTCTTAGTGCATCCCATTTCGAGTTTCTGTTTCCAATTTTTCCTTCCTAATTTTTTTCACGCTCTCCGTATATTTTTCCTGCAGGTTCGGGTCATTTAAGAGTCTGTTTTCTTGCAGTCTCGGTGCTGTGCTAAGCTTCTTCAATCTCCGAAGTTTCATCCTTAATTTGCATATAACCGGAAGGTGGTCGCTTCCGCAGTCAGCACTTGGATAGGTTTTGCAGTGACGAACTGCTTTCCTGCAAGGCTTATCCCCCTCCTTGCGCTAAAAGCGATAGGGTCAGTGATACAACCTGACAACTGCAAATGCTGATGACATTGGACAATTTTTGCATCTAATCACACAAAATTGTATATGCTGCTTCCAACGTTAAAAAGGCGTCTCGCCGTATTTTGTTTTAATGAGAAAATGACTAATTAAACTTCTTTTTTTTTCTTTAAGCTTTGAATAATTTCATTAGAATTTTAAATGTTGCTCTCGATGCACCCAAGGAAAAATGGCGTGACAACGTATACGAAATTAACTGTAGCGATGAATGCCTCAAACGGGAGAACTGTCGTTCTTTCGAGATGGATCATGGGACGTGTTTTTTGTCTGAATATACCACTTCGAGTGACTATGGATTCAAGCCTAAGCTTTCCAGGTATTTCTTTCAGCGAATTGATCGTAAGTATTTCGTTTTATTTCTTTAATACACAGTACTGAAAAAAAGTCAGTCAATAAAGTGTCAGACGTGATACACGTTGAGGTGATCATATCCCTTTCGATCTATGACTGACTAGGCAGAAGATTTTTCTGCATTAGGTTGCCATTTCTTCCAGTGGTAGACTGTATTTGGCTATATATCTGACATTAGGTAGTATTTACATTATTTACATTATTCGGACTATTGTCCTCATCTTTGTTGCCATTGTACGACGTTTCGTTAAGGACACATGGCCCAATGGATATAGACATAGTTTTGTTCCGATGACTTGACCCAAAGAGTTATGAGTTCAATACCAGGCTACAACAGTGGTGAACAAGTAACTTAGATAGTTAGAGGGAGATAACTCATGACTACTAAAAGAGGCTTTACGCAAGAAATGAGAATGATATACCTCATTGATTGTAATAAAAGGTTTGGTTCGAAATTCTTAGCACCTGAAGAAGGTCGGAGCGTACAACGGCCGAAACATCGTACAAATGGCAACGAAGACGAGGACAATAGTCCAAATAATGTAAATGGTAGATTAGTTACTAACCAAAGTGATAGAACTCAGTCTGCCTCGCTATTTATCAACCCATAGCTGGAGGGATAAGAGAAGAATTAATACCTTTCACGAGGGTATTTATGCGCCAGTGGATGGAATTAATTCAACAATTAATTCCGATATTTCTTATTTCGAGCCAATATCCATTGCACCACGATGTACATAATCAAGCAAGGTACGGCCGCCACTGGTACCTAGAGAGTTACAATGAGAGAAAAGGAAAATAAATAAATAAAACAAATGGTAGAGAGGATGTCGAAGAAAGGATCGGAGAAACATGATAATCAAGGAGGCAGAAGATGGCAATTGACTTTGCTTTTAAACTTTTACAGATTGTATCCATCAGGAAGCAAATATATGGAATGGAGTTCCACAGGTGGGAAGTATGGGAAAAGAAAATTGCTAGGGTAGAAGTGGCGGTTACACTTGATTGTTTTGACAGTAACAGGGTGGGACGTAGAAGCCAATTTAGTAGCACGAGTAAATTCACATGCCCAGGGCACAGGACCAGGGAAAGAAGCGGTGAAAATATCTGTAGGAAAGACAGAGGGAAGACACATCTCGATGGTGAGAAAGTGACTGAAGTCGAACTGATAAATTTGGATCGATTACGTTGCAGATCCTTCTTATAGATTTTGCCGCCACCAAATATGGCAACCGTATTCAATGCACGGATGAATGGTAGATTTATAAATGCGCAAGATGGATTCTGACAAGAAAATCTTTCTGGCTTGACACAGTGACCCGACCCTCATAGGGGTATGTATGTATGTATGTATGTATGCAAGCCGCATTCACCCTCGTCGGGTTGAGCCGGCTTCCTCCCTGACGGAGAAAGTCTTATTAGGATTTGCTTAAGGGTAGGGTCCCAAGTCCTAACCTTTTATTTAACCCATAACTGGAAGGAAGTGACGGATTAATACTTTTCCCAAGAGTACCAACGAGTAAGTGAATGCAGGGCATTCAGCTGGAATTCGAACTCGACTCACCGATTTCTCTTTCCGAGCCGGTATCCACTGCACCACAACGCACATCCGTCAAGAAACGCCTACAGCACCTGGTATTCCCCAGCGGCCACCCATCTAAGTACTGAAGTGCTTAACTTCGGTGACAGAACGGGAACCGGTTTATTCAACGTGATATGACATAGGGGTATATGTAGCTATATCAATGTAGTAGTTCCACTTGAAATTGTTTGAGAGAGTGACGCCAAGGAGGTGCAGTGTGTTGCTTTCCGGGAGACAAGCGTCATCCATACTGATGGAAGGCAGGAAAAATTATTTGTGGTGGTTAATGGAGAGTAGCTTCGTTTTGGAAGCATGAAAATTTACGAGCCATTTCTTACCCCAATCCAACACAGATTGAAAGACCTTGTCAAGAGCAGCAGCAAGTTAATTTTGTCAGTCTTAGTAGATTTTTGACTAAGACGGGAGTAAATGGTGTTGATACAACAGTGCACCTGCAAAATTTTAGATTATCCGAGACTGGTAACTGACCTCATCCCTGACCTAGCTCTAGAGATCTGTGGTGGAAAAAAACTGCCAGGTCAAATTCAATGCCACAAAAATCAAACTAGTGACATTCCATCATCACCGAGCGGACCCTCAAATTTGCCGCGGATGTTGATGCATGGCCGGACTTATCCAACTTATCCAACGGTCATCTACGCTTAGGATTATTCTAGTGTATCCACTTTTTATCGCCGGTCACGATACGATGCAAAGAATATTTCTTTTCTGCCGTTGAAGCAGCTGTTCACACGGGACAAGACGCCCTTCGACGTCTCTCAACTTCGACTCGTACGACACCCAATGTTCTTGCTTTTGAATCATTCCTAATACTTTCAATTGTTTCAGAACTTCTAATGATTCTGCAAGCGCAACTTGCGTCTGACATGTGTTTTCATGAGTAATACCTCAAGTTCTTCGCCTTCAAACTTTTTCGGTGCTTCAGAGCGTTCTTTAACTTCAACATCAAAATCATTATTTTTGAAGCGTCTAAACCAATCTCTGCATGTTTTTGTTTTTTCTGACATTGCATGGTTGCTGTAAGTCTTATCTCTGTGTTTCAGCTGCAGATTTTTTTAAATAAAGTAGTGCAGTAAAATTACCCGCAAATACAATTTCTTTGGCACGAAATCTGACATGTTTAACGCAATGAAAAATAGTCATTTACACTTCGGTGAAATGATATACACTGAATTTCAAGTTTGGTTATAATACTTTCTTATAGATGCGTTATCATTTGAAACTACACGCACGCAGTTCTGGGAACGCCATCTATCAAAAAAAAAAAACAAAAAAACGAGAACTTATTCAAGGTCCTACTAGTAGGACATCCCAGAAAAGCTGTACCAATGTCTGCCGGGTCTGCAAAGTGATGTTAATTATTCCAACTTCGTCGTGATTGATGTATCCACGTGTCTTCAAATGCCTTACAGTGCTCATCTTAGATATGTGGAGTATATATGCAATGTGTCATGTTATGTGACGTAGATTATTTTTAATCAAACTTGAAACAAAAGTGTGGTTTTATAAAAGGATGATGAGAATACTATGGACTAAACAAGTGTGTAAGAAGGATGTTTTAGGAGAGATGTAAACAAAAAGGATGCTGATACTTAAAATCAGAAACAGTCGAAATTTCTAGGATACATTAATAGGAAAGAGGACTTGAAGAATCTGACACTCACATGACATATTGATGGACAAAGGAAATCAGTAAGTAACCTATCCATTAATCATATGTAAATAAATAGCAGAACAGATATTTGGAGAGGTAACGAAAAGGCATTTTCCCTATCTAAGAAGTTTCATGATACTACCCTCTCAAATTCTGGCATCTTTTTGAGTGATGAACTAATCTAAGTGTTTTATAGGTTTACATGGAAATTGAAGTTCTTCCCATTAGAGAATTTGCAAGGATCGAAATAAGTGATACTATTAATTTTACATCCTTTTATAAATGAGTTCTGTTCAGAATATCAATATATGAAATCGACCCCTACATTTTACAGTTATTCAAATGTTAAGTTTAAAAGCATGGTTACATCATCGATATCTGCAAATAATCGGTTTTAATTTCTGAATTTTTGAAATGTGTAACATTTTTCAAATTATATTTACTGATTTTATAAGTTTAATTAAAACTAGATTTCTTTTTTAAACTTCTTCTTTACATTTAATTTTTAGATTTTTTCTTTGCATTTTTTTTAACGTTGTTTATTTATTTATACAGGGTGTCCATAACGTTCGTGTGCACTTTAAGAAATTTATTACACTATTTGTATTTGCGTTAGAAATAATGTGTAAAAATGATTAGAAAGAAGTAAATCTATATTTTTTAAGGTTTTATTGAAATATTATTTCAGTTTCCACATATCCTCCATTCCTAGCAATACAAAGGGTAATACGATTTTAATATTTTTTTTTACTTATCTAAAAATTAGTGCAAATTTTGTGGTAAAGAATTATTCAATGACTATACTTAAAACTAGGTACATTAAACTTTATATCATTTTTACAGATTATTTCTATCACAAAAACAAATAAAGTCGGTGAGCCGAGTTCGAATTCCAGTTGAATACCCTGCATTTACTTAAGCACTGGTACCCTTGGGAAATGTATTAATCCATCCATTCTCTTCAGTTATGGGTTAAATAACAAGGGTAGGACTTGGGGACCCTGCCCTTCAAAACAAATCCCAATGAATCTTGATACTCGAAAAGAAAAAAGTATTACTAGATACAAAACTTATATAAAAACAACAATAAATTGTTGAAAAGAAAACGGTATTACCAGCAATAAATAAATAAAATTTAGTTGGCAATAAATGACCCGCCGAGGTTGATATGCCATAAAAACCAACCAACCAACCAACCAACCAACCAACCAACCAACCAACCAAGCAATAAATAAATAAAATTTAGTTGGCAATAAATGACCCGCCGAGGTTGATATGCCATAAAAACCAACCAACCAACCAACCAACCTACCAATCAACCAACCAGCAATAAATAAATAAAATTTAGTTGGCAATAAATGACCCGCCGAGGTGTTGATATGCCATACAAACAAAACAACTAACCAACCAACAAATAAAGTAATAATTTTTTTAAAGTTCACACGGACTCTATGGACACCCTGTATTTTTGACATTCTTTTTTATATTTCTTCTTTGTATTTCTTGTTTGAATTTGTTTTACATTTCTTTTTTTTTGTGCATTTCCTGTTTACATTTCTGTTTTACATTTCTTTACCTTTGTTTTTTTAATTTCTTTACATTTGTCCTTGGCATTTCTTCTTTACACTTCTTAATGAAGTTCTTTGAAGAAGACGAATAATTAAAAAAATATTCTTTGCAATAAAAAGTTGAAAATGAAAGAAATCGCTTTCAGTTTCAATCGCAACGAGATTTTATCGAATATGCTGTTCAGAATTAACCCACAATAATGAACTACATTAACTTAAATAAAGTGTCTTTTATTTTCCCTCATTTTCAGCAAGCCAACCATTTATTGCCATGAGACATGCATCTATTCCTTTAAATGACGACTTAGAGAAAAAGAAAGACATGACTTTGGACGAGTGCCAAGAAAATTGCCGGTTCCATCCCCGCTGCCGTTCATTTGAAGTTAAATTAATGTGCGAAGAGTGTAATCGTTACCTGTGTAATTTAGCCACTGCTGACTTTATAAACAATGAAATTAAACCAAATTATGATGGATGGAGTATTTACATTTTGAATATATGTACGTAATTATAACAATGAATGTTTAATTTCTTCTCACTTTCTTTTACCTATGTAGAGCTAATAATTGTTATAACATGCGTTCTTAATAATAATAATAATAATAATAATAATAATAGAAAACAAAATCTTAAAACTTTGGCACATGAGGATATCAACAATCTTAGTTGTAATTGGAGCTCTCGGTTTGATTGGAAAAGTTTTCAATAAACTCATTGAAAGGATCCCTGTTAGCCCAAGCCTTCAATAAATACCAAAAGTTGTACTCAGAAGTACAGCTCATATCTTTACAATGGCTTTATCTATGTAAAATGTGTGCGATTTCTTTATTTTTATTTAAAACATATTCAATGAAAAATGTCACGATGACATTTTTGACTTTGTCTCTGTTGGGACCCAGAAATAAATGGTTATACAGCATAAACCAGAATTTAAAAGCCAAGCCATAGTTTAAAACAAGTAAGCCTGGTCGTTCAGAAAAAAAAGCGGGAAAAAGTCAAATTTAAAGATTGGAATGAAATATTTACAAAGTCCCTTGAAAGTAAGTTACATTGCCTTGAGCCAATGTTGTTGTTATAAATGCATAAATGTCTCTTATTTTCAAAATGTATTTATCTTTGTCTTTTGCTTTTTTCATATGCCAAACAAACACACACACACACACACACACACACACACACACACACACATTCTTCTTGGCGTGACTTGTTCTTTCCATTGCTATTATCAAAATTTTCCTTCATCTAAATTCGTTAAATTTTATTTTCAAGCGCGTATATATATATATATATATATATATATATATATATATATATATATATATAATTTGAAATTTTGTTTTCATTTGTGGGTGACTTTTTGGGTTACTAGTGAATGATTAATTCCTTGGTTGAGACCAAAGATAGAAAGGGAAAGTAGATCAGCAATTGAATGAACTTTCACTCTTTCACCACGAATAGCGAGTAAATGAATGTAGAAACCCCTCTCCGCTTTGCCACCATCTTTTTAAAGTGTGAGACTGTGACTAGACATTGACCAAACCAATCAAAGCAAACATGAAAGCAATAAAACCGAACAAAACTAAGCTAAAAAAACAGTAGACCCCAGTTATGCAATTTCTTACAACAATTTATGTTTCCACGTTCGAACTTTCCAGAAGTTGTATTCCATTTTCTTCATTCTAAACCTAACCTCCTGTTCCTGTCTTAATGATACCTGTATCAATGCTCCAATACCTTTGCAGGAGCTCACAATCCCGAATTATGACAAAATACGACCATTAAAATCGCCATGGCCACGGGTTCGGTATCTACATCAAAGACAGGTTTCCTTGTGGCAAGGATACAAAAATGACAAGCCTAATCTCCTGTATATGTGTTTATGCATGACACTTATCCATCGTCCCACATTCGTCTTTGCCCTGTATTGTCCTCAGGATAAAGGGTCGGTAATCTTCGATCGAATATCAGAGGGGATTCACAAAATTCTCACTGAATTTCCCTCGGTTAATTTTCACATGTGCAATGACATCAATTTTCATTACAAAGAGTTGTTAGTCTACTCGACCAAAACCGATGAAGAAAACAGATATTGCAGAGACTTTTCCATCGTTTATGATCTCACCCAGATCATTGAAGAACCCACACGAGTCCTGGAGGCGACAGGAGAGTAGATGAATCTCCTCGACTTGGCAAATAAACAGTAAAATTTTAGACCCCATTAACATCTGATCATTTCTTAATTAGCGTTCAGATTGGCTCCAAACCAATGATATCCCCTGATTTACCTTTTTGATTATGACAGCTTTTGCTCCTATATGGTGAAAGCTGCTTTCCCAGCATTCTCACATTTGCTTACAAAACTGCTTCCCCAATTTTCGCCTTTCTAAAATCGAGTGTTTTATATCCGCAAAATAATTCAATCAAAAACTAAACAGCCAGCCGTGGTTCATCGCAGAATGCGCTGCAGCCATAGCACCCCTGAACAATTACTTCCATTTTTTATCGCAAGGGACGGTTTAGTCTGGCTCTTACTTCGTTACAATTCCTGAGACAGAGTTCTGGAAAACTAGAGGTGCATCTACGCGCGAGCTGTCCAGGCCAAAGAAACAAATTGGATCTTGCGAATTCTGAAAGATCAACAATCAAATTATGAACAGAGGCAAAGCGTTTGTGTCCATTATTATAAATGGCCTCGAGATCATATACTTCTCGACAGATAAGGCGAATCTCTTCACCTTGAGCTTTGCCTCAAACTCAAAGTTAAATGATAAAGGCTGTTTTTACCCAAATTCCTATTTCTCACTGAGCACCATCTCAGTAATATACTCTTTTTAGTAAGAGAAATCTCTCGACTTATCAAAAGCCATGACCCCTCCCCCCAAAAAAACACTAACCTGGAAAAAATTCCACTGGCCGTCCTTAAGAAATTCTACCCAAAATTATCCCTGATTCTAGCAAAATTATTTAACTGCTCTTTAAAGAAAAACATTTTCTCAAGCAGGTTGAAGGTGGCAAGCGTATGTTCGATTTTCAAGAATGCGGTTAACCGATCACATCCTTCCAGTATAGACTCATTAGTCTCCTCAGTATTATCAGTAAACTTTTTGAAGCTTTAATCAACAAGAAGGTTTTTAATAGGAAGAGCCACTTGTGCGACGAGCAGTATGAGTTTCGATCAGCCCGATCCATTGCTGACGTCCTATCATTACACACAGACTCAGTGAGGCCCTTGACGACACATACACCGCAAGGACTATAGCATTAGATATTTCGAAGGCATTCGACAAGGCGTGTCACAAATGTTTGCGACACAAGCTCCCCAACTATGAAATCACTTGAAGGGTCTTCTAAATTATGAAATCCCTAACAGCTAGATTTTTTAAGGTTGTTATTAAAGGCCAGTCCCACAGGTACCTCCAGAAGTCACATCGGTCTAACCCTCTTTCTGATTTACATAAAAGTTTTGCTTAAGAGTATATTCTGGTCATTTGTAAATATCTATGCCAATGATACGACCATAAACAGGCGCACCTCTAAAACTCTTGACGATCAGAGATTGACAACTGACTTCTCTTCCGATATAACCTTAAATTCCCAGTCGAGAAAAAAGACTGGCTGATTACGTTCAATACGTCCAAGACAATTTTTTATATTCTATCACCACTGATCAGATCCCGAGATCCCACTGGTTACGATGAACGGATGTCACCTCGAGAAGGCTCCGTGCCTTGAGAAAATATTCGGCCTCAAACTCAAAACTGACCTCAAGTGGAACTTTTATATACGACCCATCGCTAAAAACGCAGGTAAAATTATCAGCTGCCTGTACTACACTATTAAGTACTTGACTTCGCATGCTATCCTCTATCTTTATAAAAAGCAAATCAGGTTGGAAATGGAGTATGTTTTTCATATTTGGGAGGGAGTTGCCCAGTTTTTACTTTCCAGTCTTGACAGAATTGAAAAACGTCCCCGAGTCCTTGTTGGAGAAGTAATATTTTTCAGGTCTGTCCTGATATTATGCCAGGTCTATCCTTCACGCATAGGGCCAGCCATACCACTTATATAAAAGCAGACCACCCATATTCTCTCCGTATTCCATCGGCGAAACATAAATTCCACTCAAGCAGCTTCTTCCTGCAAACCACTACGCTGTGTAACAAACTTCCAAGAGGACATTTCCTCCATCACTACAGTCTTGCCCTGTTCATGTCAAGAGTTAACCGCTAACTTTTCCTCTTATCCATATAAACTACTCCTTAACGTAACCCTTTAACTCGAATGCTCTTCTTGGCCTTGTACAGGATAAATCTTACAGTAAAAAAAAAAACAAAAAGAAAAAAAGAAATATGCATTGCCAAAATTCTGTAAACCCTAGACAGATATTAGGTTGTCCCAAAAGTTCGTAAACACTTGCAAAAAATTGAAATTTTATTCGCCAAGTAATCTAAGGTTACCAGAAAACACGTGCAAAAATTTGAAATTTTGCTCGCAAAAACAACAAAAATTATTGGTCAAAATAAAAACCATCATTTCCAAGACTTTCTGCCATCGATCTGCAAACTTTCGGATCTGGTCAAAGTACCTTTCAGCCGGATCCGAATCAAAGAATTCTTGATACGTCAAACGAGTCGAATCGGCGTCCCTTCAGAAAGTGTTGCATTGAGCAGAAAAGGCCGTAATCTGATGGAGCACAGCCAGGATTATAGGCTGGATGTGGTAGAACTTCAACGCCGTCCAGCTCTTCAAATTTGTCTTTGGTCTTTCTGGTGGTGTGTGGCTTGGCATTGTCCTGCTGCATCAAAGCGCGCTTTCGGTTGATCAGAGCCGGGTACTTTTGCTTCAACTTTTCATAGACCCTCTCAAATTGCTGACAGTAAAGTTCGGCACTGATGGCACGACCATTCGGAACCAACTCAAACTGCACGATTCCTTCAAATTTTCACCAAACACACAACATGACTTTCTTGCCGAATCGATCTTGTTTTGGAACCGACGGTGTCTCTTGCCCTTTCTGAACCCATCGCTTGTCTCGATTGTGCTAGACCAGATAGACCCATTTCGCAAGTGTTTACGAACTTTTGGGACAACCTAATATAATGAATGTTAATTTATAATCCTATGGGACAGTTCCTAACGAGAAATCGGAGAGCCGAGTTTGAATTCCATTTGATATTCGTTGCATTCACTTGCGCGCCAATACCCTTGGGAAAAGTATTAATTTGTCTCTTCTCTCCAGCCATGGGTTGAATAGCAAGATAGATTGGGTTCTATAGCTTTGGGTGGCAACCAGTTTACTGCAGAAAGTACTATGTGAAAATTTCAGCCCAGTTAATTATGTCTCTCTCGAGACATGATCGTCTAATCGTGTATCACGTATGGCACTTAACTGTCTGATGTGACAATTCTCAACTGCGCCCCACTCATAATCAAGTGAGTTGCCGTCTGGGGAGTTAGGTAGCTAGATGTGAGTGATGATGTGGATGCAGAAATTTCTGAAAGCCATTACTTTTTTCTTGCTTGTATGGGATAGTGTCTTCCAACAGCCATAGTGTCTTCCAACAGCCACCCTCTTGACCCAGGGAAGAACTACTCCCCAAAAGGCACTTAATGTAGCCCTCCGTGTTGAGTTTGATTCCCTGAAAATAAGTAGACTCATCGAACTCTTTCCGAATCCTCTCCACTGTCCTCAGATTTTTCTCGGAATAACACCCAAACACTTTGAAATGTTCGAATTGGAGATTGCGGAGCGAATGTTAAGCAGTACAGTATTTCTGGCGGAGTGAATTGCTTCATCGTACGTTTTTTCTCAGTCGGTGCCCAACTGACTCTACTATAGTATATATTCGACAAAATCAAAAACAAACGACGTACATGGGCGAAATTAAAATTATAAAATGTCCACAATTTACCCATCGAACAATGTATATATATTAATATATATTAATCTACAGATTTATATCCTTACTATAGAAGTATATTAATATGTAGATTCAAAGTAAATATCTTCCTATGACAATTTTAAAATTGCATTCGTTGTTTCTACCTTGAGTGGCCCTTGAACATTGTACTGTGTGAATATTTTAATTAAAAATAATGGGATAAAAAGAAAAGAGCCGTATCATTTTGTTTAAAGCGGTTTTCGAATAGGAAATCACTAGTCGTGAAAATTTCTAATTACTTAAGAAAGGAAGGCGAAGTATTGTAATACGACATCTTCTTTTGATATAATTATCTTCTTTTTTTTCTCTCCACAGATTATAATTACAGTTGTCCTGATCCTGCTCCCATGAAATATGGAAAAATTAGTTATTCTGAAAATAGCCTTGATTCGTCGGCGATCTATAATTGTTTCGAAGGTCACAATATTCAAATAGTATGTGAAAAAAGTGGAATGTGGTCTAAGCCATGGGAGACTTGCCCAGAACCACGTAATAAGCTTATTAATAATTTATAATAATAATAATAATAATAATAATAATAATAATAATAATAATTAGAAAGAGCAGTCAAAGATAGCAATCCTCTGCCAGCGTTTAGCAAGATTAGCAAGACATGATTATTAAAATGAGATTAAAGATACGAAAAATGAACTCCAGCACTCTCAAAATTAAATGCACACTTAAAAGGAAGTAGGGGAGGTAATTCAGTATTTAAAACGATCTAGGGGTGGTAATTCAGTATTTGGCATTTGAATGACAAAAATTAAATTTTATTAATAAAACCGGAAAAATAATCCAGAAACTTATCCCGCACCAGACCGAACCCAAAATCTAATCAGTTTGCGACAATCGTGAGGCCAATCAGCCATTAAAGTTTCATCCGAATCCATCCAGCGGGTCTTGAGATATCTTAACCACGGACGGACAGACAGAAAAACGCAACTGAATACAATAGCACCGCCTTCACCACACACACACACACACACACACACACACACATATATATATATATATATATATAGTTATTATGATTATAGTAATAGCATACTGCAAATTAATACCTATAAAGTTTCGGGTTTCGGTGTGTAATACATCATTATCAGACAGTACATGCACTTCTATTAGTATTAACCACTTATATATATATATATATATATATATATAGAGAGAGAGAGAGAGAGAGAGAGACTAAACTATCGCCCGGTTCACACTCCACTCACGTCTATTGAACAGGTGAAGAGGCTCATCCCTTGTTCCCTGCTTAGGATGTGGTTTCCGGCTTTCTCTTTTCCAATCTTTTCACTCTTTTCTTTTTTTTTTATTGTAGTAGATAGACTAAACAATCGCCCGGTTCACACTCCACCCACGTCTATTGAACAGGTGAAGAGGCTCATCCCTTGTTCCCTATTTAGGATGTGGTTTCCGGCTTTCTCTTTTCCAATCTTTTCACTCTTACGTAGCCCCCTGCACATCAGTGGCATTACAGCTTTGCTCGGGGTCATATGATTAATATATATATATATATATATATATAACATTTACTTAAGCTGATATATTCACGAACTTATTTACGGAATGAGAAGCCGAATTCAAATTCTATTTGAGTTTTTTACATTCGTATTAATTTGCGAAAGGTATGTTTCTCCTGCTATTGTAGGACAGACTTGGTTGTATAGCCTTCGTTGGAAACCAGTCTACGTCGGAACGTAATGGCAGCCTACTATGGGAATTCTTCAGTGAAATGAGTCATGAATCGAAAAGAGACATGATTTTCCAAGCGTGCATCACGCATGACACATAAGGAAGGATATTAATATTTCGTAATTTTAGAGTGATCCCTTTATTACTTAATGACAATAAAAAACCGATACCCTATGTTATGTACCATTGAATCCTATATGAATAAGTCAATCATGAATCGAAAAGAGACATGATCGCCCAAGTGAGAAACACATTTGATTTAAGGGAGGAAAGAAGGATATATAAACACTATATCAGATTTTGGCATGCAAAACAGCATTTTAAATATAAACTTTATATTAACTGAACAATGCTTGGAAAATGTCCGGATTTACATAATAATACATTATCGCCTTGCTTAGGGTTACATAATAAAAATAATCATTTTACTTGGTACTCTACCAGGTATTACGAATTTTGAAAGAAAAGTGAAATTATTTTTTAATCATTTTACCCCAAGGAAAGCGATAATGCCATATGACACAATGGGTTACTGGAAAGGAAAGAAATTGAGAAAACTTTAGTGAGAAGAAAGGACAATAAAAGAAAAGGTTTCATGAAGACAAGATGGCGATTGACATTGCATTTAAATTCTTGAAAATTGTAGGTTGCTGAAAAGCAAGAAATTAGAAGCTGGTTTCAGATGCGAGAAGTGCGAGAAAATGAAACTATTAGCATAGAACGCAGGGTTGCATCGAAGTAGTTAAATTGTAAAACGATAAAACCTAATTGCCAATCTAGTAGTTCGCTTAAATCCATGCAGTCGAGGCAGCAAAAAGGAAAGTTCATCTTAACAATTGCCATAAAAATATATGTAGACAAGTCAGAGGAAAAACACGTCATGTCGATGAGAAAGTAATTGAAGTCGAGATGTCAGATCAGGATCGATTACGTTATCGACCCTTCTTTGAATTTTGTCAAGAATATAGAGATACATAGTCAGAGCACAAGACCAGATATAGCAGCAATATTCAATGCATGAACGAATGGTAGATTATATAAATGTATAAAAGATTCTAATGAGAAAAATTGGCACGACACAGTGAACCAACCTTCATAGCAGTAGACCTAGAAATTGTTTCAATAAAATCACTCTACTTTATGTCAGTGGAAAACGGGAACCAAAGCAAATAATAATAAAAATCACGAAATCCATAAAAACACATATACACATGCAATGTTTACAAACTCTTACACACACACACACACACACACACACACACACACACACATATATATATATATATATATACACGCACAATTTCAGATTTTACCATGCAAATCAACATTTTCAACAAAAAATTTAAATCAACTAACCGATGTTGATAGAATAACCATTACACATCAATAGTTTCATAACACATACAACGCGTGAATTTGAGCTAAATATGTAATTTTTTCATTGAGATATTTCCAATAATCTATTTGTTGTGTGAGATTTGATTAGGGAACAAAAAAAAATCGGTAATTCATTAAGGAAGAAGGCGCACTAATTTCGGAATATTACGTTACGTACAGGGTCATAAAACATATCTCATCTCCTCAAAGCTAAAGCTGTTACAGCGTAGGGTATTTAAAAAACAGTAGCGATAGAAAGCTGGATGGTGTCGGTTGGGCTATGCGTCTAGAAACACCGAATGTCTAAAACTGAAATTTAAACTTAAGCGTCTCTGTATCATAAGCGTTTTGTAACTTGCGTTTGTCATATTCCCCCACCACTATATATATATATATATATATATATATATATATATATAGTCATCAGCAGACAGATTTGTTTCGCTGTATCACAGCTCATCAGTACGGTTAGACTCCGATTGCTTTTAACCCTGGATTAAAACCCGACTGAATTGGCGTCAGTCGGCGATTCTACCTGTGGGCTATGGGCGCTCGGTAGAATATATATATATATAAACTAGGTCGTAGATTCTTATTTTATTAGATGTTATCGTAAAGGACAAATTATAAATCGCTGCACAAAATCATTTCTTTTAATCGTTTCACTTCAAGCAAGGCGGGAATGCCACTAGTATGCAGACGGTTAGAGGAAGTGAAAGTGAGAGACAAGACTGAGTATAGAGAGGATTGAGGATAGGAAAGAAGATGAACGGTATACGAGAAGACAGAAGATGACGATCACATTTAAATTTTTAAGATTCTAGTTGCCATGAAAATATTTGTAGAAATGACAGAGGGAAGAACATAAACAGTTTTATTAAATTGAAGTCTTTACTTTTATTATCGAAATTCTTGTAATCAATATTCTGTTTTCTCATTGTCTGTAATAACGTTATTTTTTCTTTTTTCATTTTTTCACTCCCATTGTCTTTTAGATGTTTCTTCCTGCGAGGAATTCAAGAGATGCGATGGCATCAAATCGGATGGTGAATACTGGATTTACCCCAAAGCTTTGAATGGCAAAAAACTCAAAGTTTACTGTGACGGAATGTCAACTGGTGTTCCCAAACACTACATAACACTGAAGAGCCCGACTTATTTCCAAGTTACTGTCATAAACAACTTAGAAAACTGCCCTGATATCGGAGAGAATGGAAGAAAGCGTTTTAACAAAGTGCGGCTCCAGTTAGAGGTAAAACAACTTCTCCAAGACAATTAGCAAACTATGGAATATTTTTTGCCATATCTGTGCTGGGGAAGTCCAGACCTCATCGCCAATCTGTGACAGTGTCCAAAAGCAATTGTATGGTGATGAATTATTTTCCATGTGCTTTTCCATAGACGAAACATTGCTTGTCTTTCGCTATTCTTTTGCGATTTCCATGACAAGTATTTAGACAAGCTACATCACTTAGTTCCACTAGATCAAACCTTTACAGTTAGGACCCACCATGCACGTACACGGAGTCAACTCATACCTTTCGTATTTCACTGGTAAAAAGGAAGTAACATACACACAACTTCTCCAGATTCTTCTTTGTGGAAGAAACTCCCGAGAGACACATTCCCTGATTTTTTTTTAGCAACTTTCATATCAACTGTTATCTATCCGAGATTTTAATCCCACTGATGGAACACGAAAGAAATGAGGATGCTTCGCAACAATATGTGTAATACGGCAAGTCTTAGACGTGAAGGTTAGCATTGGTGGAACTAAAAAATGTAGTTTGTCTGAACATTTTACATGGAAATAGCAACAAAGCAGCAAGAGATGAAACCAGCCCATTTCTCACTTTGTTGTATCACGGAATGAAGAGATATACAATGAAATGTAGATAAAATACCAGAGTGGTACAACCAAAAAATATATACAATATTTACAGCCTCTTGCAGTAGTAAATGTTACTTCACGAAGTCCGTGATAATGACAACTCCCGTGCTAAGCGTACATTGTCTTTTATACATCCGGGCGACCGGATGTCACATGGTACGAGCCACGACACAACACACTTAGTAATTACTACCGTAATTATTTTACGTAAATAATCCCAATCCTCACTATACAGCCTTGATATAGTCCAAAAGCAAGTATGCGACCTTGTAGATGATTTTTTTCACCCTGCAACCCATTTTCTACATACAAAATGTTACTATCCACTCACCAGTCTTTTGCCATGATTATGACAAATGTTCAAACAAGCTATATTCCTTAGTTCCACGTATTCCTTTTGTAAGGAGGAAGTTCCACTCGGATAGCGACTTCTTCAGAGCTGTCGCTTTGTGGAACAGATGCCTGACATGATGCTTGCCCGACCATTTTTCAATTTTATGGTTAACCGATATCTATCCTACATATTCTCATAATATGCACATTTTTCTCCTCCTATTAGGCCCCTAAAACTAGCTCAGTCAGTAACATCTTTTTTGAGTGTATCTTATAATAGGTTTGATTTGTTTGTTTAACGACATATCAACTTCTTATGGACCATTTAATGAGGGAAATTGTATTTTTTGTGAGCTTTGATTTTTTTGAATTGCTAGTAATTTTTTTCTAATAATGTATTGCTGGTAATTTTACTGGTAATTTTTGCTAATGTATTTTTATATTTTCATGCTTATAATGGGGAAACAATAGGATTAAAATTGTCAAATTTCCAGTAAACAGTTCTATTTCAACCTCAAAATGTTTTCCTAATTTTGTGAGAATTACATATGAGCTCTTCATTTTTATTCTTTCACGAGTGTAAGGTAATGATTAAAGAGTATTGTTGAATTGACCAACTACTAGTGGGCAATGATTTTGATCCACACCAGGTGACTGTACAAAAATTAAACGTTAAATTACACAACAACAGTCGTTATGCTGTAAAATAAAGAAGCCAATCATTTTTCTCAATATCAGTCAGTTAATTGTCATACGTCTAATGAGACATGGCTGACTAGGCAGATTTTCCCGCAGTAGGTAGGTTGACCTTACTTTCTGCGGTAGACCGGTGGCCAGCCAAGGTTATTCAATCTGCTATTCAACCTATAGCCGAGGGGAGAACAGATGGATTAATACTGTCTCGATACTGAGATAGGATCCGTGGCACCACAAAATATGGATCGAGAAAGTCCAAGATCCGCTCGTACTCCTGACCACCACGAAGAACACATTCTCCGGGCTGTTGGAGACGATCCAGGTATTACCACGCACACGTCAAGTCTACAAGGACTTTATGTCATACATTTCATGGTACTGCATGGAAGGTACTTCAAGTGCAGGTACTGTATCCGTACCATTTGCAAAGTATGCAGAGTCTTTTGCTCGCTGATCACTCAACACGTGAGAACTTTTGCTGATGGTTGATTGCACAAATTGCACAAACTTTTCCCTCTGCGTTTTCTTTTACATTTAGCTCTTTAAGAACACACTAGCAGTATAGCCCGGCGTTGCTCGGATGTAAAGAAAGCTTTAAAACTAATCCATGGTCCTGGAGCTCAGACTCCAGAATATCTTCTCAAATACGAGTATCCATTTAAAATGTTCAAAGAAATAAATTTAAATAAATATGTCGGTTAAATACTATTTCGTAACTTTCTGTAAGATTTCATAAAATTGTCTTTGTTTATGTTTGTTTGCATTAGAATATGAACCAAAGCAGTTATGAAAATTACGAAAAATTAAAAATTTGTCTATTTAAGGCTTAATTCGATTTTGTCTAACCATGAATTTGTTTCAGAGTGATTAAAACACGTCAGATCAATTAGCAGTTTCACCTACGTCTATAGAAGTTTAGGTTCGAATTCTGCCGAAGGATTCATATTTTCCAAACAAGATTTTTCGAATATTCAGACCGGTAGATAAATAATCGGATACGATTCTGCTATGTTTATTTTTCTGTACCTTTTAACAGTTTCATCTCTTAGACAGGACTAGACGAAATGGGTTACTGAGTGTGAGAGAATATTAGTTAAAAAATCACATTTATGGAGAGAGAACAATAAAAGAACAGGAATTAAGGTGGCATAATATAACGCTTGTCATTGCGTTTAAATTTTTGAAGATCAAAGTGGATTGGAAAGCAAGAAGCCAAAAGAGAGTCTTAGACGCGAAAAGTGCGAGAGAAAGTGCTGTTAGCATAGAACTTACGGTTACCTTTAACTATTACAACTGTAAAATGATGAGACCTTGCTAGCAATCGAGTACCGCGCTTAAATTCATAACGTCTTGGTGCCACAGAGGAAAGTTCATCAAAACAATTACTATGAAAGTATTCCTAGAAAAGGCACTGGGAAGCTACGCTACGTTATTATTATTATGTTGTCATTTCTCATCATTTTTCGATTTCTGCTATGGCTGCACTACCAACCAAGTCTGCGGGAAGACCTAAGGCAGGTTGTGGTGTATTGTTATGGCTCCATTTCATGTTTTTTCTACCTTCTCTAACCTCCCTAGCGTTACATAGACAAAGTTCTCCTTAGTGTGTGGGTTGTACTTAACAAGACAATTTTTTGTATATCTCTTAAGCTGGGATTTCCAGGGATTCTTGTTTTCAATTTCCGCATTATTATTATTATTTCGTGCATGTATTTGCATCTTCACACCAAATGTTTATCACTAGGAATTGAGAAAGATCAAGTCTCCTCAACAGGCCAATACTTTTTTTCAGTATTGCGAGAGGACCCAGCATTAACGTAGTCTTGATAATCTAAGAAAACATGGTGGAGTAGTTTTTCTTATTTTTTTTTTTAACTCAGAGTTGTTTTCCGTCTAGATTGATCACAAAACAATTCTAGTCACCTGTTCTTGTCTTACTGTTTAACACACATACTGTGAGTCTGTCCTGTTATTTATCTGGTATGAGGAGAAACGGATTCATGCCTTTCCGAATAGTATTAGTGCGAAAGTGAATGCAACTAACTGAACCTGAATTTCAACTCATCTCACCGTTTTCTATTTTACATGTTTCTATTTTATAGCCGTAATTTATTTATACAACCTGTCATATTATAGATAGCATTTATTAAATACATAAACAAACTCATCTACATCTAAACTTATTTATAAATGGAATTTTGTCTCTGTGTGTGTGTCTGTGTGTGTGTCCGTTACCTATAGACTCCGAAACAGCTGAACCGATTTTCTTGAAAATTTACACAGTTGTACTATAAGCGTCTGCAGGTGTTCTTAGCTAGGTTTTGTGTCTAGATACCCCCGATAAATATAAAAAATCAATAATCGAAAAAATCGGGTTATAGAAGGAGTGGCCCGATTTTAACCAAATTTGATACACTCATAGACAAAGACATAAGAAACGATATTCAGAAGTTTTCATGGTTGCAGTTCTTACAATAGTGCAGAAAATCGATAATATATATATATATATATATATATATATATATATATATATATATATATAAAATGCAAGATGTTTGTGTGTGTCTGTTTGTCTGTCTGTATGTCCTTTATACAAATCCACAATTTTTATCCGATTCTCACCAAACTTCACACAAATATTCTTTAGGCTGAGTCTGAGCTCCAGGACCATGGATTAGTTTTAAAGCTTTCATTACACCCGATCAACGCCGGGCTATACTGCTAGTATATATATAGTAGCGTAGTAGATTTCGATAGTAGGAAAAAAAGAACAGTAAACACCTTTGATTGCTGAGCAAAGAAAATCACACCGTCTTGAAATCTACACAAGCTCAACTCATTCACCTGATTAACGAGGGATCGGTTGAATCGTTGGTTTGAATGAAAAGCTTAGATCATCTGAACAATTTTTCTTGAATTAATAATTTTTCTCATAGTTATTGGCAATTTCGTTTCTATGTCCATTTTTATGACAATTTTCATTGTTTGTCTTTACAGGAAATGTCTCTGGATCTCAGTGATCAAAAGTTCACTAAGTTTGAACCACTAACCCACGAAAAAGAAACGTGTCTTTCTAAACAAAACATTACGATCGATTTGAGAGGAACAGGATTAACCTTCGGTGAAAATGTAATTATTTTATATTAATATATTATTTATTAATAGACTGGATTGTATATATGTATTTATCTTTTTTATTACGAACATTTTATCCACCATTTTATGTTAAATAGAGTCAGTAGGTCGTGTGCACAAATACGTAAATTCCTCTGATACATAACATGCACTTTTTTTTTACCTTTATTAATAAATATTTTGAAGAAATAATTTTTTTTTGTAAATTTATTGTGTAAAGTAACATACCTTTTTCTGGATATAACAAATATTCATTTAAGTGTTAAAATCATTTTTTCATAACATAAGCGTCATTATGAACAACGACAAAAAAGAAAGAAAAAAAAACAATATGAAATTAATTCTTTTTTCTTTGTTGAAACGATCTGGTATTTTGGATTTTCATCTGTGTTAAATTTATTTTTTCATAACATAAGCGTCATTATGAACGACGACAAAAAAGAAAGAAAAAAGCAATATGATAGTAATTCTTTTTTTTTTTTTTTGTTGAAACGATCTGGTATTTGGGATTTTCATCTGTGTTAAATTTATTTTTCCATAACATAAGCGTCATTATGGTCAACGATCATAAAAAGAAAGAAAATAATTATAAAAGTAATTCTTTTTCCTTGTTGAAACGATCTGGTATTCTAGATTGGGGGTAAATAAAATTCTAGCATTCTGACCAAGAATAATTCTAATAGTGCTAAAGTAATCCTTTTCTTGTGTGTTTAAATAACATTTACACAGACTATTGTCTCGATCTTTGTTGTTAATATTATCTAGGTACCTCCACTAAAAAAAAAAAAAAAAAAAAAAAAAAAAGGTCCCAAGCTTAATAAAAACGAACTTTTTCCATCAAAATGTTTATATTATTATTAAGAGGAAAGATCAAAGTATTCTTAATTATTTTTAAAAAAATTTTAATCCCTTCAAACACGTTCGAAATTTTGGTAAAAATCTTGTTTTGATTTTCGTTAGCGGGTAACCAAATCGTTACGAGAGATTACAATGAAAAACGTAATAATATATAACTTACTTTTTTCCAGAAGAATTGGAAAATTTTTGCAAAAATCAAATAATCGTCGGATTTTAATGAAACTTCCAGGATTTATTCACAAATTAATGTAATTATTTTCTAAATTATTAGTCTTACAAAATCTTGACAAAAATATTTTTTAGATCTGTTACCTTCCTTCCACGTAAATTCATGAAATTTCAAAAAATTAAATTCTGTAGGCAAAATGGGTTTATTAGTTAAACGGAAGACACATTGAGGAATGTGAATCATATATTATTTTTTAAAACCATTTAGCCCCTTTTACTGAAATCTGCTCCGAATAGTAAAATAAAAAAAATGCAATAAAACTATGACATTATTAAATTAGATAAGCTTTTAATTAATTTAATAAATAATATAAATGTCAGATATTATAGTCTGAAGAAAAAATCCATTAATAATGAAATTTAAAAAAAAAATTTTTTTATTTTTGTTTTTTCAATTATAATATAAAGTTTGAAAACTATTTTTAAAACTATTTCCAATTCTTGTATACGTTAGGCTGACAGGTTATATAGTGAAGACTATATTTACTCATCGAAAATTGAAAAGTTTAATACAAGTCATTTAGCCATCGTATATTTAAAATAATTTTCAATGTTTTGTTTTTTATGTCTATTTGAAGTTTGTTTTTTATGGTAATTTCTATTTGAGTTTTCGCTTACCTGGGGATTGATTCGGAACGTGCTATCTCTCAATGACAGGGCCTTCAAATGGGGAGGTGCAGATATACTCGATTGTCATCGGTGTGACCTTGGTTTAGAAGAAACGACTGCGCACGCCTTCTACCATTGTCCTCAGGTGCGCCCCATTTGGCACTATGTCGGCGAGTTGACGGCTCGTATCGCGCCCGATCTTCTTGTGCCCATTGATCTCGCGTGCGATAATGTGTCACCCCCGTATTCTGTGGAGAAACGGATGGTGTTTTTCACGTTGCTGGCCATGGATCGAATGGTGAAATCTTGCGAAAGGAGGAAATCTTGCGATATGAACGTTATTATTATCAGCATCTGATTAGATTACTTGAGCATCAGCTCAAGATGAAGATCAGATCTGGAAGAAAGCGTTTGATATCGACAGATTTCAGCAAAAGGTACGCTAACTGTAGCAAGTCTGGTCCGCTTGAATGAGGCTAGTCTTGATTTTCTTTTTTAAGTCCCTTATGGTACAACGGGGCGGTTTCCTGTGAACCCCTTCCTGGTTAAGTTAGAAGTCTTTTGTGTACCTAGTTAATGTGAATTAATGAGTTCCTAGCCTGTTCCTGGTTTTCTCTTTTGTTATGATCCATTCAAGATTCCCATCCCCACCCCAGTTTGTTTTTACCCCTTTTTTCATCTTGACTGGGTTAGTCTTTAATTTTCCCATTCCATTATTTATTTCATCCCTCCCCTCTCCCTTAGCGAGTGTACCACTTGATTTCGCCGTTTTGGCGGAATACAACAGCCACACTGATTTTGTGGGGTGGACGAGCCTTACTAATATTTGTTTATTTTAGTTTTAATATTTTATTATATTTTAGTTCGTTTTTTGGGTATTTCATCCCCCTCGCCTTCTTCCTTTCATTATCATTAAATCCTTTTAATATATTTTTGTATTATTGTATATATTAGCAAATTTTTACGTCATGGGTTTGTTTCCTCTTTTTAGGTACCCTTGTAAATATGTGGTATTGTGTTGCGTGAAGGATTGGAAGGTGATGGATTGGTTCTTGTGGTGAATGAAGAAAGTGTAATAAGTGATTGTGTCGTGAATCTGATTAGCTAGGTATAGGATAGTAAGAGAGTACCAATCTTAACCCAACCCCACTGTTTAGCCTTGTGCCAAATTTACTATAAAAAACAGTAAAAAATATTTTTCAGCTTGTACTGTGCAAGCAGAAGGAGAATTTTTTAAGATCATTGCATTTATTCAGAGATATGTGATCTTTATTTTTGATTTTTATGCTTCACTGGATTATTTTTTGTTTCTTTATTTACGCATTTTAATAATAAATTTATTTATTTTTTCTTAATTTTACGTATTTACTGTATTCGTAACTTTAAGCGTGTTTCAGCATTCTCTCTCATAATTCTTTCCTAATCGATGTAAATTAAAAGGTCATGTGTTTCATTTTATTACTTGTGATCGCCATACGCTTATCACATCTCGATCTGTCAGACACATTTCAATTACGGTGGATAGGTAGAAAGGTCAACTGTGTGTTTAAAAATAGTTTCATTCTAAATTTCAAGCTATGAATAAGTAATACTTGTGTAAATCAGATTAATTTAACATTAAATTTGCTAATTTTCCAAAAATAATGTGTCACAGATGTATATTATTTTTTTGCAATAATTTCAAAACCGAAAATTAACTTTTGTTTTCAAATCTGTCGATCACTCAAAAATGGCCGAAAAATTTAAAAATTAAAAACATCTCAAAATTTTATATTTCGACCAATATAATTTCTGTTTGAAATACACCAGAGTTCTTACTTACTGAAAATAGTAAATTTGATCATTTAGCTTTCAGTTAAAACTAAAATAACAGTTTTAAGAATTTCTTTTAATTTTAAAAATTCAGTTTAAAATTTAGATATCGAAAATAAGTGAAGGTACCTAATATTATCTCTCCGTTTCAGTCACTGTCTCTTTCGTCCTTCATCAGTTGCGTGTTGATCCGGGCAACATTCAGGGGTCTTCGAACTGGACATTTTATTTAATCTATGGGGTTAGATTTCTCGCGTCCCGTTAACAATGTCTGGTGGAGTGTATCTTGTCTAGTTCTTATTTAGTATTGCTTAGTTATTGCCCGCACCGTTTGCAATGGTACACACAACCTGACCCAGGGGTTGAACGCACATTTACTATAACACCAAATTCACAAACCAACACTTTAATCCACAGAGTAAGCTGCTAACCGTTACCAAATAAGAAGTATCCCTAGACATGATCAGCGCAATGAGAACAATCTAGCCTCGTAGATTAAATAAAGGGTTCAAAGTTGATTTAAGCCAGATTGACAAGCATCTGATAAAGTCCGGGGGGTGGGGGAATGTACTAATAACAATAAGGACCAGGACAATAGTCCAAATGTAAATAACGATAACGTCTCATCACAGAAATTTAAACAGAAGTTAAAAGATAATAAGAAGGCTCTTGATTAATACATTTCTTCTTCTTCTACTTCTTCTTCTTCTTCTTCTTCTACTACTTCTTCTACTTCTTCTTCTTCTTCTACTTCTTCTTCTTCTTCTTCTTCTTCTTCTTCTTCTTCTTCTTCTACTTCTTCTTCTTCTTCTTCTTCTACTTCTTCTTCTTCTACTTCTTCTTCTTCTATTTCTTCTTTTTCTACTTTTCTTCTTCTTCTACTTCTTCTACATATTCTTCTTCTACTTCTTCTTCTTCTACTTCTTCTTTTTCTACTTCTTCTTCTTCTTCTACTACTACTGCTACTTCTTCTTCTTCTTTTTCTTCTATGTGATGTGCCTCTTCAGAATAAATGGGTAACAAGCGGCTTTTCCGCCGTCGTTACATCAATTCAAATACTGAAAGATGATCAGCTGGCTGTCGTCGGTTGCAGTGGTGAATGCGGAATCTGCGAAACCACCAGTCCGTTTCCGGTACTTCACTTTGAAGAAAAAGGTAAGCAAGCAATAAATTTCTACTTTTATATTTATCAAGCTCATCTTATATGACTTAAGGCCGAAGGGAATGAAATGGGCGTAGGAAGACTGTGTTGTGCCAAACTTACAAAAAGAAGAGGTTCATCTACATTTTTGCTTTCCTTAAAGATCAGCTCACACTATCTCTTTCTATGCACCGTGTCTCTTCATGATGTAGACGATCATGGCCTTCCACAACTTCTTATCCCTTTTCTCTTGTTACTCACCCAAACCCTGCCCAGCCATCCATTTTCTCAAGTCCATCAATTATGTCATGGGTTGCTTTCCACTGTCTCTCTTTCTCTCTATCTACCCTGTGAGTACCAGGTACTCCAAGCTCCCCTTCCTCATAACATATCCCAGGAACTTCAGCTGTATTTTCCTGATGTTAAGCATAAGTTTTCTTTTCGTTTCCATTCTCTCCAAAACCACGTCTTTACTAACATGCTCGGTCCATATATCCTCAGCATTATACAAAACCCCAAAACCAATCAAGATAGAGGGTTACTGAATTGGGTTGTTTTAAAAGACATACAAGAAACGGGCAGGGGTGCATATTATTAGGACATCTAGGATAGATAAAGTTTGACCCTGAACGAAGAATTTGAGATTGTAGTGCGGAAGGAGCAGAACCTAGGTTTTGAAGCAGTTATACTCCAAGTGATACAGGTCAGAACATCCTTGATTGATTGCCAGAGAGCAACGCCGCAAATATGCACTTCAACATAAGATCGAGAAACCCACTGGAAATTATTGCACTTTTATAATCCCTTTCACAAATTGGTGATACCGTAGCCCCTCATGTTACTCACGTCTTTAGAAATTATTAGGTGGATAGCGGGAAATATGAGAGCCTGGTTCAGAATTGATTTTAAGTTGAGTCTAATTTATCTAAACTTATTTATAAATGGAACTTTGTCTGTGTGTGTGTGTCTGTGTTTCCGTTACTTATAGGCACCGAAACGGCTGAACCGATTTTCTTGAAAGTTCACACAGTTGTACTATAAGCGTCTGCGAGTGTTCTTAGCTAGGTTTTGTGTCGTAGTACCCTCGATAAATATCGAAAATCGATAATCGAAAAAATCGGGTTATAGAAGGATGGTCCTATTTTAATCAAATTTGATACACTCATAGACAAAGACATAAGAAACGATATTCAGAAGTTTCAAGTTGCAGTTCTTACAATAGTGCAGGAAATCGATAATATATATATATATATATAAAATAAAAGGTATATATATATATAAAAGGCAAGTGTGTGTATCTGTTTATCTGTCTGTATGTCCTTTATACAAATCCACAATTTTTATCCGATTCTCACCAAACTTCACACAAATATTCTTTAGGCTGAGTCTGAGCTCCAGGACCATGGATTAGTTTTAAAGCTTTCATTACACCCGAGCAACGCCGGGCTATACTGCTAGTGAGAAATAACTTAAAAGATTTTTTTCTCAAATATGAAATTATATGTATATCACGAATTTATTCTCATCTGACACATGGGGGAATATTAAGAATCTGGGGGTCTATTTACCGATGTTGTGATTACTGGTCAGAACAGAATTTCCTTCTAGTCAAATCACATCTCCGCCTCGTGCGTTATCATTCCTAAATTTTTGAAAGTAATTCACCCCAAGCAAGATGATCATGCTATTAAAACGCAAAGGAATAGCAAGAGTGAAACAGAATGAAAATGAAAACTATACTAAGAACAGAAAACCAAATTCTAAACAAGAATTAATGGATAAATCTCTACTACTATTCAAAAGAGTGGGAAAAAGTGTGAACCGGACGTTAGGCAAACCTATTTACTTCTATTGAAGAAAATAAGTAAATAAATTAATATTATTAGGTGGTCCCAAAAGTTCGTAAACGCTTGCAAAAAATTGATATTTTACTCGCAAAAGCAACAAAAATTATTGCTCAAAATAAAGACCATCATTTTCCAAGACTTTCTGCAAGCTTTCGGATCTGGTTAAAGTACCATTCAGCCAGCTTCGAATCAAAGAATTCTTGACACGCTTCCTCGACTTCATCAAACGAGTCGAATCGGCGGCTCTTCAGAAAGTGTTGCATTGAGCGGAAAAGGCCGTAATCTGATGGAGCACAGTCAGGACTGTAGGCTGGATGTAGAAGAACCTCAACGCCATCCAGCTCTTCAAACTTGTCTTTGGTCTTCCTGGGTGTGTGTGTCTTGGCATTGTTCTGCAGCATCAAAGCGGGCTTTCGGTTGATCAGAGCCGAGTACTTTTGCTTTAACTTTTCGTAGATCCGCTTATGTTGCTGACAGTAATGATGGCACGATTATTCGGAACCAACTCAAATTGCACAATTCTTTCAAAGTTCCATCAAACGCACAACATGACTTTCTTGCCGAATCGATCTTGTTTTGGAACCGACGGTGTCTTTTGCCCTTTCTGAACCCATCGCTTGTCTCGATTGTGCTGGACCAGATAGACCCATTTCGCAAGTGTATATGAACTTTTGGGACAACCTAATTAACAAAATTTCAGAGTTTAGGCAGAGATCATAAAGGTATAGCGTTGAAGTACACTTTGGAAGGAAATGAAAACCTAATCTTAAACAGGAAACAAGGGATAAACCCATACTCCTGTTCAGAAAACCGGGGGGTGCAAGACGTTAGAAGTATAGAGTTGAAGTATTTTTAAGGAACCGAAACCTAATCCTAAATAGGAAACAAGGGATAAACCCCTACTCCTGTTAAGAAAACCGGGGGTGCAAGACGTTAGAAGTATAGAGTTGAAGTATTTTTTAAGGAACCGAAACCTAATCCTAAATAGGAAACAAGGAATAAACCCCTACTCCTGTTCAGAAGACGGGGGGGGGCGGATCAAAATGTTAGAAGTATAAAGTTGAAGTGTACTTTGGAAGTAACCGAAAACTCAGTCCTTGCTTAGATTTGAAATTATGCAAGTTACTGAATGAACTACGATTTTTAAATGTTTATACACGACAGGAAGAAATCGTTAGAATTTATCGGTCTTTTATAAATAATTCATAAATAATTTTTGTCTCTTCGAATTTCTAGTTTCTTCTTATTTCTTTCAGAACTAAATATCAGCTCGGCACAAAGTTGCGAATTTTCATGAGTGCTTCCTATTCGACAAGGTCGATTTAAGTGGATGGCAGAAGAGATGCGACACTTATTGCTCTCAAAAACGTTGGACGAACAATAAAATAAAAAGAATACAAATATCCATTTGCGTTTTGAATTCTTTTAGATACGTCAGTATTGTATGAAAATTTGGCGGGGCAAAAGAATGTAGCATCTTTCAGGATTAATATCGCAGGCAGACTCAGATCAAACGTGAAATCCGAAGTGGCATTCACACTGATTTGTCAACTAATATGCAGTTTTGTAAATGTGTGTGTGTGTGTGTGTGTGTGTGTGTGTGTGTGTGTGTGTGTGTGAACGCTTGCTGTTGCCGTGGGTAGGTTATACAAACCATCTAGAAAAAGTCATACATACATGATATTTACCACTTCTTTGCAGAAGATCGTTTCTACACTTAGTAGCCTCTCTCTCTCTCTCTCTTTCTCTCTCTCTCTCTCTCTCTCTCTCTCACACACACACACACACACACACACACATATATATAGAGAGAGAGGAGGGATTTCGTGTGTGTGTGTGTGTGTGTTGATTTGTTCAAAAGACCGAGGAAAAGGCGTTAGAAGTACAGAGAGGACGTAGATTTTAGAAGCAACCGAAAACCCAATCCTAAACTGGAAAGCCATTCATGGAAAGACGATATTATATATATATATATATATATAATCATCCGTAGACAGATCTGTTTCGCTGTATCACAGCTCATCAGTACGGTTAGACAGCTGATTGCTTTTTACCCAGGATTGAAAACCGACCGAATTGGCGTCAGTCGGCTATGCTACCTCTGAGCCACGGGCGCTCGGTGGAAGGAGGCAGACTTTTTAGCAAGTATTTTATCATTATACACGCCCAATAGCTGAGATTGTTCTAATTCATTGATGAATGAACGATGCGTATATGAGCTGTGATACAGCGAAACAGGCTTGTATGTGGATGACTAATAGATTATGCTCTCATTACGATTGAGCTCTTTGGAGAAGAAAATTTTAAAAATAGTTTCCACTTTTGCTATATGCGTGACTCTTCAGAAATGAATTGAGTTCTTTCGGTGACTGGCGTGTGTAGATATACAACACGTTAAAATTTCCCCTCTCTGATTTCATGCGTCGATGTCTTAGTGAGTAACGACTCCGACTGATACCAAAATCAGTCGAGTTTCGATCCCGGCCAGAAGCAAGTGGATGTGTCTGGCCACTCTGATGAGGTGTGATACAGCGAAACAGGCTTGTATGTGGATGACTAATATATATATATATATATATATATAGTCATATGCTTGCAAAATTCCGTGCCCGATTTTCATTAATAATATAAAATGACTGCAATATGACACTGGTGTTTGTTTTGATGCTGATTTCTGATGTGTTCGACACTGAAACTTTCCATCATTTTGTTGCGAGTCAGACTTTGTTGAATGTTGACGTTTCGTTCACAAATGAATGCCTTAAAAGATGGAAAGTTGCACTGTCCTTGTATTTTGCTCCATGAATTTCGAAACCGCAACAAAATAAAGGTAAAAGAAAAAACAACGTTCATTTAGCTTTATTAGGATCGTTTTCCAGCTCTTGTGTCGGTCAAGAAGTCTTTGGCAGATTTCGTCAGGGTGATTTGAAACTAAATGATCAACTACACCCCCAGGCGATTTTCCGACGTTTCTACAATCGCTCTGCTTGCCATTGTGGAAAATGAAGCAAATACGTAGATGGAAGAGATTGCAAAAAGTTTGAAAATCGATGTTCGCTATTTGAAGAGTATTTCCCAATTCGACACAAGGGTGTCACATTTTTAGACGGAACAGAACAAGTTCGATCGTATAAATAACAAACAAATTTTATATTACCGAAAATCAGGTTTCTTATAATTAATATAAGTATTACGACCTCTAAAATAATTTCTCGAAATTTCCTGAAATTAAGTAGACCCTATCAGACGCAAGAAATATTTTTACTGAGATCTTTACCAAGATTTTCTAAAAATGAAACATTGCACAAATTGAATTTAAATCATTTCGGAATAAATTCTGAAAGTTTAATTGAAATTCGACAAAAATCTGTTTTTTACAAAAATTTCCAATACTAAATTTCTGTAGAAATTTTCAAACGAATTTCATGTACATGATCTAAGGGAGATAATAAAACAAAAGAATCTACAAGGAAATAATAATTTAAGGGAAGTAACTCAAGTCTAACAATTTTAGAGTTATTCCCCTTGCCCCGTAAATCTATATACAACGTTGTTTTTATTTTTCCTTTAACGGTTTTTTTCTTTAAACGTGCATAAAATTAAACTTCATGAAATTCAGGTAACGAACAATGGAATAAAGTTGAATACTGATTTTTCTTTTAATATTCAATCTTATTTCGGTGGGAATTTGACGTCAGAAAAAATGGTAGAAATATTTAAAAAGTAGAAAATATTTTCGGAAAGCATTTCAAATCTTATGAGAGACATAAACTTACATTTAAGATATTGTGAATGCTGTCTAAAAAAGTACGAAATATGTGAAGCTTAACCTCCAGAGAAGATATCAGCAGATTCATAAAAAAAAAGATATAAATAAAATTAATGTAATAAAAACTACCAATAAAATTCACGCAATAAAAGATATCAAGAAACTTATATAAAATATCAATAAAATTAATGCTAAAAAGATATCAGTAAAATTCACGTAATGAAAGATATAAAAAATTTAAAAAATATCAATAACATTAATGTAAAATAAGATATCAGTAAAATTCATATAATAAAATATATCAAGAAACTTATGAAAAAAGTTATCAAAAAATTAATGTAAAATAGATGTCAATAAAATTCATATTATAGAAGATATCAATGAAATTCACGCAGTGAGTGATATCAATACAATTTGGGCAATAAAAGATTCCAAATAATTCATGCATTAAAAGATATTAAGAAACTTATTTTAAAAAACTGTCAATATAATAAATGTAAAAAAATATCAATAAAATTATATCTCATTAAAATTCGTGCAAATAAAGATATCAATAAAATTTATAAAACGAAATTCATCAATACAATTCATGCAATAAAAGATATCAAGAGATTTATGCAAAAAATATCAATAAAATAAATGTGAGTAGTTCGGAAATAAACTATCAACAAACCGTTTTCTTAGATCCAACGTTAAAATTGGCTTTGAGTGAGTGAAACTTGTAAGTCTTGACAAAGACCATCTTTTTGTAAGCTTATGAACTGGCACTAGAATCATAGACAAAGAACATTATCAAATAAGAGAAACCACATCACTTCAGGACTTTCAACTGCAGCATGAACTAAAATAGATGCCACATGTGTAATTCTAAAAAAAACAATGATATGATCAAGATGTTCACATAACTTCAAATAGCAGGGTAGGAAAGAACACAATAAATTAGAAAAGATAGATTTCACGAATATATATATATATATATATATATATATATATATTGATTGATTGATTGATTGTTGGTCATAATAAAATTAGACCAGTACACATTTGTATTAAAAAGTGTTCAATACAATTATATTGTAAAACTTTTGACTATTCTTCATTTGTAAACGAGTTATTACGTGATCTAGGTTTCTAACTAGAAATTAAAATGTGGAAAAAAACCCAGACATAACGTGGAGTATAGTGAAAACAGCCAATCCTTACAACGGTGGAAAAATATGTAGACTGCCAGGAAGAAAAGTTATCGATTATGCTATTCCCAAACAAATATGAATTATTGAACGAAAAAAAAAAAACAGAAATTATGACTAAGTGTAGCCATATCAAAAAATGCCTATTAGGTTCATAAAACCATGAATGAAAACGTTAGAATTTCTTGTAATTTTAATAATTTGCACGCTCAGTAATTCCCCGTTACGTGAGCGTTCAAAAAAAAAATCACCCTTACGTGAGCATTCCCAAAAATAAAAAAACGGTAAATGGTAAAATCAGTCATTGCAAATCGCCTGAAGACACCACATGGTAGAAACCTAGGCCGCGTAATAATGTATCGAGGCTGCAGATAATTTTCTAAACATATACTGTTAAATATAATAGACAACGAATGTCTGTTATGTTTAATCATGATCCGTACTAAACATCGTATTTTCGCTTTAATTTCAGGTGTATATAAGGACAAAAATTTTCGAACATTTGAATATCTTTTTATTATGCTGGTTCTAAGCTTTCTATTCCAATGATCCATCTTCAGAGAGGTTACAAGGAGGTTATTGTCTGTTATATATATATATATATATATATATATATATATAATTTTTTTTTTCTTACATACAACATGTGACCAATGACCACATGTGCATTTACTTTGCCCTCATCAGCCGCTAACCAAGGGCGAATACACAGTTTCGGTGGTTTAAAGCGGGACTGCCACCCCTGGCACCACCAGCAGCAATCGCTACTGGGCAAAGTAAATGACAGAAAAATAAAATCAATTGGCACATTGAGACAGATGAAAACGCTTTAACAGTTTTTTAAAATTCAAGAGCAGAACGAGAACGGAAGAAGTAGACGACGTCATGCTTTCTTTGCGAATTTCTTCGAATTGCGCCAAATCCAGCATGACGCTTGTCGAACAATAGATTGAAGGCGACATATTTGCTTCTTTAAATCCCTTCCAGTGATATATATATATATATATATATATATATATATATATATATATATATGTTCGTGAAATATATCTGTTCAATTGTTCAATGTTCTGGCTCATATCATCAATCAGTGATGTTTTTATCCGAGGTTCATTAGGAGTTCCCAGATTTTGCAACATCATACCTTTTCTCCACGGTGACTCAGTTGATACGAATAGATCAGATACCGATTTGTGTACCAGCTACAACTCTTCTCATACATAGTGTAAGGTTCAACTAGCTCATTGCGACTTCTCATATAACACATATAACACGATAAGGCCCGGGTCTGACATGAAGATGGCGCCACTAATAAAAAATCTATTTGAAGTACTAACCTTCAAATGGCACGTGACAGAATTTTGACTCAGATTAGTAGTTTACAAGTTGCAGCTATTTACCGTCGCAAATTTTCAAAACTATGGAAAAATCTAATTTCGTATGGTGATAAAACATAGCTTTCTGATGGGAAAAATACTGTTCAAGCAAAGCAATGGCTTGATAAGTATTATGCGGACTCTGCTTCGTCGGAAACGATGATTAAGAGGTGGCATGCTGACTTTAAACGCAGTCGTACAGACACAAATGATGCTGAACGCTCAGGTCGCCCAAAATCTTCAGTTGTCCCGGAAAACACCAAAAATTCCACACACTCGTTTTGGCCGATCGTAAATTGAAGTTGTGTGAAGTAGTATATATATATATATATATATATATATATATATATTGTTAAATGTAACAGACAAAGAATGTTTACTATGGCTAATCATGAACTGTTCTAAACATCGTATTTTCGCGTTAATTTATGGTGAAAATAAAGACAAAAATTGTCCAACATTTGAACTTTTTTATTAGGCTGGTTCTAAGATTTTGGCTCATATGTGCCATCTTCAGAGTGGTTGTAGGGACGTTAACATGAAGACACCCACCATTAAAGATGATATTCTCTTGTGTTGACATAACACATTGCTATTCGATGATAACAGTTACCGAATAGCAGATGCAGGTCGTAAATTAGTAATGCGGTTCTATGACGTCACACCACGTGAAAGACCGAAATGTTAACAACAGAACCATATGTCAAAATGCAGTGTAATGTGCTGTGACTAGATTGAAATGTGATTTTAATGAGTGTGGGTTGCTTTGGAGGTTCTATTTCCTGTGTGTATGTGTGAGTATCATTGTGTTATCGACAAAAATCGTTACGTACATGACTATGTATGTAATACTAGACAGATTTTTTTTTTTAATCATATCACCCCGAGCAAGGCGGTAATGCCATTGAAGCGCAAGGGGCTACGTAAGAGTGAGAAGATTGGAAAAGAGAAAGCTGGAAACCACATCCTAAGAGTGGAAAGATTGAAAAAGAGAAAGCCGGAAACCACGTCCTAAACAGGGAACAAGGGATGAACCTCTTCACCTGTTGCTCTCGACAACAGCATATGCTCTGACACATTTACAAGACTGCATATTAGTTGACAAATCAGTGTGATTACCTCTTCATAGATCACAACTTAATCCTTGAATGCCTGATACATTCATCATCAAAAGTATTGCATCCCTTCCATCCTCAAAGCCGACTATTCCATCCTGCCTCTTCGTCCTGCCAACAATAGATGTTTTGTTTGCACGAGGTTTTGCAGTTCATCATGGAAACTGAAAAGGCACATTCGTGGCACACAGGAGAGTCGTCGGACATGCAAATGCAATCACCCCAATCAAAGATACAGAGTTTATCTGTCATATATGCATGGTACCTATCAAAACGAATGCTGTTCTCAAGAATCATCTTACGGACTAAGGAGACCGAAACGAGACGTCAGGCATTTAGGCGGCTCTCATCAAAGTAACTGACTGATTCTTTCTTTTTCTACGGCTTTGCCGGTTGTCAGTCAATTAAATACCGTACGTGATACACGCTTTGGGCGATCAAGTCCCTTTCGAGACATGACTGACTGCGCAGAAGATTATCCCGCAGTAGGTAGCCATGACTTCCTGCGGTAGACCGGCTGCCGACCAAGGCTATAGAACCCAATCTGTCCAGTTATTTAACCCATAACTGAAGGGAAGAGGCGGATTAATGCATTTTCCAATGGTATTTGCGCGTAAGTGAATGCAACGAATTCAAGTGGAATTCGAACACGGCTACCCGATAAAGCAAAAAAAAAAAAAAATTTACATTGAAGTCACACAAGTTTTATTAATACATTCTTAGCTGTTGGTGGGGAGAGGTAGATTCATGCCTTTCTTGCGCAACTGAATACAACAAACGCAACAGGATTTGGAACTCGACATTGTGATTAACAATTCCGAGCCATTATCTAGACACCACCTGAAGGCCCAAGTTTACACTACCTGGTATTCCCAAGTGGTCACCCATCTAGATACTGACTTGTATTGCTTAACTTCGGTTATCGTATGGGAAAATGTCTTTCAATGTGTTGTGGCCGTGGGTTCATCTGGGTCAAATGTGGCAATCACCCTGTATGTATATATGTTTATTTTTATCTATAAATTCACACAAAGCATGTTTAATGTTTAAACAGTATCAGACTGACTTCCCCATGTGTCCTTAGTATGGATGATCACCGTTCTATGAATTGCCATGATTTTCTTTGTAAGGAGAGGGGAGTATTATCTCGGCACATTTTCCACGGTTTTGAATTCGCAGTCACCTTTTTTCTAACAGACGGATTGCCTTTACCAGGTAGAAAGGGTGTCAATTAACCGATTATTTACAAAAGTTTGGTAAAGAAGCAGATTCCTGATGTGGTGCATCTGCTATGTATTTCGAGTTTTTTGATAAAAAAAAACAAAAAAAAACGGATTTGCAATATTATCAGTCCTTGCCTGGTATTTCGGCTTCAGTCACTTTCCTATGAGCGTAACTTAATTTTTCTGTGCTTTTTTTCTATAAATGAAAATCATTGTTGTTCTGATAAGCTTTCCTATTTGGTACCTTGACTTTAAACAAATTTAATCGCAGTTGTGCGTTGTGGTGCAGTGGATATCGGCTCGGAACGAGAAATCGGGGAGCCGAGTTCGAATTCCAGTTGAATTCATTGCATTCACTTACGCGCAAATACTGTTGGGAAAAGTATTCGTCTCTTCCTTCCAGTTATGGGTTAAATAACAGGATAGATTGGGTTCTATATCCTTGGCTGGCAACCAGTCTACCGCAGAAAGCAATTGCAACCTACTGCGGGATAATCTTCTGCCCAGTCAGTCATGTCTCTTTCCAGACATGATCGCCCAAGCGTATTTCACGTATGGCACTTAACTGACTGACTAGTTTGAATAGATTGGGTTCTATAGCCTTGGTTGGTAATCAGTCTACCGCAGAAAGTAATGGCAACCTACTGCAGGAAAATCTTCTGCCCAGTCAGTCATATCTCTTTCGAGACATGATCTCCCAAACGAGTTTAACAGGCGTCATCATCATTTGCAATTGCTAGATGTAACGTTAATTTCTATACTAACAATTTTTCTCTCGCGATTTTCCCTTGTGAAACTCTCTTCTGGCTTCTTGTTTCCCAATCAATTTTGATCTTTGAAAATTTAAATGCAATGTGAATCTTTTGTCTTTTGTTTTCTTAATTCCTCTTCTTTATTGCTCTCTCTCTCCTTAAGCTTGTATTTTTCTCATATTTTTCCCATTCAGTACCCCACCTGCATCTTAGTAGCTTTATTACCTTGCTTAGGGTAAAATAAAATGATTAAAAGAAATTTAGTGCGAAGTAAACGCAGACTGCCTTAGCCGGAGTTTGAACTCGGTTTGTCGATGTCATTTCCTTGTGTTGTTAATGTTTAGATTATGAAATTTATAGGAGAGCGAAGAGGAAATAAATATTTACTAGTTTATATAAAATGGAAAGAAAGAAGACGACAAACAGAAAAGAATTAAGGGAAAAAATGAAGCAAGAAAAAGGGAAAAAAAACTGACACACGAAAGAGGAAAACACAAGGAACTATTTACTTGGATGCTCTCAATTTTATCAGTGCAAAACCTATCGTCTTTAGATGCCTGACTAGAATACAAAGCAGCAGACTACGAAAACAACAGTCGCAGATGATCGAATAGAGGCCCACCCCGCCAATACCGACCTGAAAACAATGAATGATGGAAGAGAAGAATAAGAAGAGAACGAATAATAATAATAATAATAATAAAAAAATGCGTATAAAGGAGAAGGATGATAGTTGAAAATAATTACGAATTTCCCACCGATGTCAGAAGTCAACGTTCTAGCCGGGGTATAAATGTCAGGACTTTAAATGCTGATTTTCTAGATAGGTACCGTAAGATCTTCCCACTTAGAAGATTGGTGTAACCTTCTCGCTTCTTCTTTCTTCTAATTGACCTTGTACCGTATAAAGATATGCTTAGGGAACGTGAGAAAGAAATAAAAAGAAATAAAGAAAAAGAAATAAAGTGAAAGACAGAAAAAAGAAACGCTGAAAGAAAGATAGAAATACAAAAAGAAAGAATTAGCAAATTAAATAAAGAAAGAAAAAAGAATGAATGAAAAAAAAAAACAAAAGAAAAAAAGAATGAATGAATGAATAAAGAAAAACAATGAAAACGTGAAAGAAAAGAAGGGGAGAAAAGACAAATTAAAAAAACAAAAAAATAAGTAAAAAGAGCGGGAAAAGATTTAAGAAGAATGGGATTGTGGGGGGGGTGAGGACGATAATAAAAACTTAAAAAGGAATGTAAAATTTTTAAAAAAATTGGAAAAGAAAAAATAATTAAACCAGAAGATGATTAAATATACAAAAAGAGTAAATTTTTTTTAAAAAAGCAAGAATAAGAAAAAAGTCTTAAGTAAGAAGAATTTAAAATAAGAAAAATTAAAAACGAAGACAAGCTGAAAAAAAGCAATGAGCTCAGATAAAAAATAATTAACAATAAAAACAGGCTGACAAAACAGACGACAATATGAAATTTTGTTTACAAAGACGTTCCAATTGAATCAAGCAACAAAAGATAAAACCCAAGACAGACAAAAAGCTTTGAAAAATCATCAGCCATCAATGCAAATCAATGATTCATCGGATCCTAGACAGCTATTGGATGATCTCAGTCTACGTCACAACTGTCAGTGGCCAATGAAGAAAGGTTGTTTTGTTATTGTGAAAAAGTGGCGAACGGACAAGAATCATCCGCAGGGAAGGGGATTTCGAAGTACGTAGCATCTGTCGTTTTATTTATTTATTTATTCAGGAAAAGAGGCGCTGTCGGTTTTTACTTTAGGGTCCAAACAGACTTTGGTTGCTGACGAAGTATTTCGTGAATGAGAAGGAAGTGTAAAATTACATGATCAAATTAGTCTAGTGACCTCGTCTGTTCGAAGAAGGTCAGACTTCTGTCACAGCAGTCTGGGTGGTTGGGTAGGTAACGTCAAACGGAAAAGGGGCAGTTGTTATTGTTGTTGTATTGCGATGATTTAAAAAATAAAAATAAAAAAACAGCAGTGTGCCGACTGTCTTAGCACGATGGTGGTCGTTTCTGATATAAGGGAGGGAAAGAAAGTAGATGAATCCGAAATAGAGAGAGAGAGAGAGAAAGTGTAAGAGAAAGAGAAAGGGAGAAGTGGAGGGATGGATGAATAGAGAGAAGAAAGTACAGAGAGAGAGAGAGAGGGTAGAGTAGGTAGAAGAGAGAGAGAAAGAGAGAGAGTGAAGTGGATGGATGGATGGATGGATGGAGAGAAGAGAGTACAAAGAGAGAGAGGGGGTAGAGTAGGTAGAAGAGAGAGAGTGTAAGAGAAAGAGAGAGAGAGAAGATGGAGGGATGGAGGGATGGATGGATGGAGAGAAGAAAATACAAAGAGAGAGAGAGAGAGAGGGTAGAGTAGGTAGAAGAGAGAGAAAGAGAGAGTGTAAGAGAAAGAGAGAGGGAGAAGTGGAGGGATGGATGAATAGAGAGAAGAAAGTACAAAGAGAGAGAGAGAGGGTAGAGTAGGTAAAAGAGAGAGAGAGAGAGAGAGAGAGTGTAAGAGAAAGAGAGAGGGAGAAGTGAAGGGATGGATGAATGAAGAGAAGAAAGTACAAAGAGAGAGAGAGAGAGGGGAGAGTAGGTAGAAGAGAGAGAGAAAGAGAGAGAGTGTAAGAGAAAGAGAGAGGGAAAAGTGGAGGGATGGACGGATGGAGAGATGAAAGTACAAAGAGAGAGAGAGGGGGTAGAGTAGGTAGAAGAAAGAGAGAGAAGGGCAAAACTTAAAAACGGAAAATCGAAATTCTGGAACGAACATAGATATTCAGATGAGCTTTCCGTTTTGATGCCTCAATCTCATCAATTTATGCGTAGTACTAAATTAGCGTTGTGGTACAGTGGATATCGGCTCGGAACAAGAAACCGGGGAGCCGAGTTCGAATTCCAGTTGAATCCATTGTATTCACTTACGCGCTAATACCCTTGGGAAAGGTATTCGTCTCTTCCTTCCAGTTATGGGTTAAATAACAGGACAGATTGGGTTCTATAGACTTGGCTAGCAACCAGTCTACCGCAATGGCAACCTACTGCGGGATAATCTTCTGCCCAGTCAGTCATATCTCTGTCGAGACATGATCGCCCAAGCGTGTATCACGTATGGCACTTAACTGACTGTAAATTAGCAAATATGTTCCATCGTTTTACAGTTGAAATTTCTAAATGTAACCGTAAAGTTCTATTCTAATAGTTTCTTCTCTCGAACTTCTTGCCTGTGAAACTGTCAACTACGATCTTCAAATATTTAAATATATCGGAAGCCATTTTCTGTTTTTCTCTACCTTGTTGTTTTATTGTTTTTCCCCCTCACGAACGTTTTCGCATTTACTGCCACTTATCGGTTTGCTTGGGGTGAAATCACACGCGCACACACGCAATATATATATATATATATATATATATATATATATATATATATATATATTCATCCGCAGACAGATCTGTTTTGCTGTATCACAGCTCATCAGTACGGTTAGACTCCGATTGCTTTTTAACACAGGATTGAAACCCGACCGAATTGGCGTCAGTCGGCGATTATACCTCTGGGCTATGGGCGTTCGGTAGAAGAAGGCAGACTTTTTAGCGTGTATATTATCATTATACGCGCCCAATAGCCAGAGTGCTCTAATTCATTTTACTGAATGAGCGATATATATATATATATATATATATATATATATATATATAGATTGCTTAATACTTAGTTTTTGGTCATAATAGAGTTAGACCAGTACACATTTGTATTAAAAAGTGTTTGATACTTTTATTATTGTAGAACTTTTGAATATTTTCTATTTTTAAACGAGTTATTTCGCTACCCAGGTATCTACCATGAGTGGTGTCTTCAGGCGATTTTTAATAACTGACTTTTAAATCGGTTATATCATAGAAATGAATTATAATCTATAACCAATTGATATGACGTGTTGAGTTTTCCTTTATAAATATCATATTGCTCTGGATAACACCCATTAAACTCTCTATATAGATATGCACTTAATATTTTATATTAAGTTAATCTTGTTAGATTATCCTCATCGTTTACGGACTGGACATCTTTCTCTCTCTCTCTCTCTCTCTCTCTCTATATATATATATATATATATATATATATATATATATATATATATATATATATAATAACAAGACCGACTCTGTAAGTATCTAAATCCTAAAATTATACGAAAATAAACTTTGAGGACAACAAATAACAGACAGAATCTAACTCCGTTACTCCGTTGTGTGAAACCGCGGTAGGTTTTGGCGATCTTGTGATTTTTTTACGTGATTTTTTTACGTATATATATATATATATATAAATTAAAAAAGGATTAATTCAATGATGTTGGATGATCATTTCGATATGAAAATCCCCACGGGGGATAACACATCACCTCAGCAACAGAAAAATCCTTTCAGAAACTGGAGAAAGATCAGTCTAATTTTCCTTTTTAAATAGATTTGCAAAGAAATTAAAAAAGAAAAAGAAAAAGAAAAAGAAAAAAGATAAAACAAAATAAAATCAAATAAACAAGAAAAGAAAAAATTTAAATAAACAAGAAAAGAAAAATTTTTTTCTTTTTCTTGTTTATTCAATTTTTCATCCAACATCATTGAATTAATCCTTTTTTTTAATTAATATTTTATTACATGGAGCTCTCTTCCTGTATCATTTTTTAATATTAAAATAAAATTTTAAATATTAATTAGGATCGGGTTTTTGGAATTTACCTTCCTGCTTTTTCCGCTTGGATTAAAGTATCTGAATTAAAATATATATATATATATATATATATATATATATATATATATATATTACAATTAAAACAATGTATTACAATTAAATTGAAAGACCGAAGTATTTTCATTTGAGATTTTAAAAGTATAATGAATATAGAATATTTTATACCGGTCTCTTGGGTGCAATTTGCCTGTCCTAAATTCGACATAGGAAGCTGGACCGGGGCACATTTTGAGTAGTTAATGCTAATATTATCCGTTTCCTGATAAGAAATCATTCAGCATTCGTTGATCAGGCTGCCAGTACTACTGTGGGTTGAAATTTATAAAATCTTTCTCTAAAAATATTTTTTTAGGGAAATAAGTTTCTAAAGTACAATAGCTATTATCGCTCTTTCAAGTATTGATGAGGGTTTTTCCTTTAATTGAAGTATTTTCTCTTCGAGTTATTATTACTCTGTATTTTAGTTCTTGCTGCGGATGAAAGTGTTGTGGTGTCTATTATTTGGTACAGTTCTTTGTTTATGATTCTGTAGCGCCTGTCCAAATCGAAGAAGCGTGGCCTATGCAAGGTTCACAGGCTTTACTCGCACTCGCTCAAAGCCATTTTAACCATTGATCTTAGAAGTGGTTGCATGCGACTAATAATTTAGATATTTTTGAATGGGATAGGGCACCTTGCATGGCATGAGTATGAAATTATCGATCTGATCAAGCTATTTAGAAACATGACTCATGTTTCCAGTTAATGCTCATCTAAATCAATGTAAATTTCAGTTTCATAAAGGAGAGAAAGTATATATATATATATATATATATATATATATATATATATATATATATATATATTTTAATTCAGATACTTCAATCCAAGGGAAAAAAGCAGGAAGGTAAATTCCAAAAAACCCGATCCTAATTAATATTAAAAATTTTATTTTAATATTAAAAAATGATACAGGAAGAGAGCTCCATGTAATAAAATATTACAGAGCAAACATATATATTTAAAAAAAGGATTAATTCAAAGATGTTGAATGGCCATTTCGATATGAAGATCCCCACGGGGGACAACACATCACCTCAGCAACAGAAAAATCCTTTCAGAAACTGGAGAAAAATTAGTCTACTTTTCCTTTTTAAATAGATTGCAAAGAAATTAAAAAATAAAATAAAATAAAATAAAAATAAAAATAAAGGGAAAGAAAAAGAAAAAGAAAAAGATAGAATAAAATCAAATAAATAAGAAAAGAAAAAAATTGACATCGTCTGGGTTCGCAAAAAAAAGGGAGAATGTAACTAAAAATTAACAGACAGCCGTGTTAAATCGACGTAAGTTTAAGCAACACGGAAAAAAGGTGGTAAGAGAGATAAAAGAAGGAAGGGAGGGAAAAAGAAAGAAACTAAAGAAAAAATTTTTTAAATATTACAGACGCTGGACAAATTCAAAAACCTAATTTCCCCAAAACGTTGAAGTATTAGAAAAAGGCCTTTACTTAAAAAGGCATAATTATTAATAAAAGGGAATAAAAAGATATAGGATTTAAAATAAAATTATTTTAAAAAAAATTTTTATTTAGTTTAATTTCAAATGACCTAATTTTTTAAAAAAAATTTTAAAAAAATTAAAAATTAAAAAACAATTTTCTTTAGTTTCTTTCTTCCCTCCGCCTTTTATCTATATTTTTACCTTTTTAAATGTGTAAACTTACAATCGATTTAATACGGCTGTCTGTTAATTTTTGAATTACATTCTCCACGCAGACAAGACGATGTCAATTTTTTCTTTTCTTATTTATTTGATTTTATTCTATCTTTTTCTTTTTCTTTTTCGTTTTCTTTTTCTTTTTCTTTCCCTTTATTTTTATTTTTATTTTATTTTATTTTATTTTTTAATTTCTTTGCAATCTATTTAAAAAGGAAAAGTAGACTAATTTTTCTCCAGTTTCTGAAAGGATTTTTCTGTTGCTGAGGTGATGTGTTGTCCCCCGTGGGGATCTTCATATCGAAATGGCCATTCAACATCTTTGAATTAATCCTTTTTTTAATATATATATATATATATATATATATATATATATATATATATATATATATACATACATATACCTTTGCAAATGTCATCACACCTGTATTCCCATCCTTCTCTTGCTCCTTTCTAAATGGTTCGCCCTTCGCTTCACTCTCCTCTAATCTTTTTACTCTTATGTAGCCCCCTGCGCATCAGTGGTGTTACCGCCTTGCTCGGAGTGATATATATATATATATATATATATATATATATATATATAAATAAATAAATAAATAAATAAACAAATATATTTATATATATATATATATATATATATATATATATATAAACTATATTTGTTTAATTTATATTAATTAATATATGTATATATATATATATATATATATAAATTAATAAATAAATTAAACAAATTATATATATATATATATACACATACAGAAATATAAAAATTAATATAAATTAAACAAATAAAGTTTATATATATATATATATTAAACAAATAAATTTAAATAAATATGTCGGTTATTAACAATTTCGTAAACGTCCGTATAATTTCGTAATATTGTGTTCGGATGCGTTTGTCTACATTAGGATTCGATCCCGAACAAAGATGAAGGTTTCTAAAATAAGTCGGGAAAATATGTATTTAAAAAGTAATATTTGGACTTTAGTTACCATGATATCTTTTGTTGTTGAGTGATAAGACACACCAGATCTAATGGTGGCATTTTCCTGGTACATGAGAGTATGCATTCGAGTATTCGAATCTTGCCGGAAAATAGATATTTTCCAAACAAGATTTCTCGAACATCTATACCAGTGTATAGTTAAAATGTACTGTTTAATTATAGAAAACACACTATCCACTCAAAACAAGTATCCATAAAAAATAATGTTTGAATATATATATATATATATATATATATGCAAATGTTATGGCGATGTTTTAATATAATTTTTCATGTGGTGTTATAATTTTTTGTTTTCAGGGCGTAAATTATGTAAAATTGTTCAAATATTTTATTTGTTCAAGCATTTTTGGCGATTATTTTAGCCATTATCAAGGATGAATAAAAGCAAAAATATATGAGTTCACATGAAAATTTATCGAAAAATCTTAACCATAGCACCTTGCCTTTCATTTTTACTTGATACTTGATACATTGATACTTGAGTCAAAGAGATAGTGGTGTTCATGTTATATAAAAAGGATTATATATTGTTCTCCATATATATATAAAATTAGACTGATTTTATTTTTATCTGACTTTTTATTTGTTATCCATATATATATAAAATTAGACTGATTTTTCTCCAGTTTCTGAAAGGATTTTTTCTGTTGCTGAGGTGATGTGTTATCCCCCGTGGGGATTTTCATATCGAAATGATCATCCAACATCACTGAATTAATCCTTTTTTAATTTATATTTGCTCTGTAATATTTTATTACATGGAGCTCTCTTCCTGTATCATTTTTAATATTAAAATAAAATTTTTAATATTAATTAGGATCGGGTTTTTGGAATTTACCTTCCTGCTTTTTCCGCTTGGATTAATGTGTGAATATATATATATATATATATATATATATATATATATATATATATGTGTGTGTGTGTGTGTGTGTGTGTGTGTGTGTGTGTGTGTGTGTGTGTGTGTGTGTGTGTGTGTGTGTGTGTGTGTGTATTATAAATTATAGTTTAGATCATGTACAAATTATCATCTACTACAAAGTGTACATTTTGTTTCGACATTGAAAGGACAATCTCTCTTCATGTAGTGTGAAGGGAGATGGAAAATTATTTTCCTTATATTAGTAAATTTTGTGTGAGAGGTATGTGGGGTAGAAAAAATAAGAAATCAGAATTGTAAGTTGTAAATTAGAAGCTGAACAAAAAGAGGAAAATAGGGAGAAGGAGAAGAGAGTTGGTTAATGGACATGTTGAAAATTTTAGAGACAGGATTAACTGTAGAAGATAAGGCATGGTTCTTTACAGCCTTTTATGACCAGGCCTTTTAGTTTAACAAAGAGAAAGAAGTAAGAAAATGTATATGGGGTGGAATGGAGTAGGAGAGCACGGGCTAAGAAGAGATAGGAGTTGGTAGTGGATAAACATATCTGTATATTAGTTAAGTATAAGGCTACAAATACTTTTGCACGTTTCTTGGAAGGATGGTGAAAAATCCTATACATAGACTTAGAAATTGTTAAAGGGGTTCTTTTTATATTTATACTTAATTTAAAATCTAAGGAATTTTTTTTTATAGAAAACCTTAATTAGATAACAACCTTACAATCATGCTAAAATTACAAAATCTAAAGTTCGGATCTCTAAAAACGATAAACCTTTATAGTATTAATATTAGTACCACGATATTCACTTTTAACTGTATGATCTCACCCATTATATATATTTTTACTTCTAATTTCACCTTTATTTCATCCTACAAATTGTGATCTAATTAAATCGCTAGGGACACTACGGTGTGTTTCTATACACTCTTAGCCGTGATAAGAGAAAGCCTGTACGGTAGGTACCTCTACTCATTTCCGATAACTAACTTTTAAATTGAATTAAAAGACCTTTCCTTGTAAATTTATTTTAGTTTTAATTGAACGCTTATGATTAAATTTGCTATTTCCAGTAAGCAAAATACTCTGGTCTATTTCAAACAGAAATTATATTGATTAGAATTTAAAAAAATACAATTTATTTTGTTTAATATTTCATTTTTTCATCAATTTTTGAGCGATCAACCGATGACAGATGCGAGATAAGATAAAACTGTATGGCGATCACAAGTAATATAATTGTACAGTTTTTTCCTGTAAGAGGAAGAAGCCCTGAAACACATGAACTTTGAATGTACACATCTAAAATACCATAAAAACTTCAAATATACAAAAAAAAAAGAAAATTAAAAAATATTTTAAAAATACGAAGGCACGACGATTTGTATTAAACTTTTCAATTTTCGATTAGTAAATATAATCTTCACTTAATAAGTTAATAAACTAACAACCACACGTCTTTTTATTTTAAAAATATTTTAAAACTTTATAAATTAGTTTAATTAAAATAATGAAAATAATTCTTTTAAAATTTCATTATTAATCGAATTTCTTTCTTCAGACTGTAATGTCCTTAATATATATTATTTATTAAAGCAATTAAAAGCTTATCAAATTAAATGTCATAGTTTTATTACATTTTTTTATTTGACTATTGGGAGCAGATTTTCGGAAATAAAGCAAAATGTTTAAAAAAAATAATAGATAATTTACATTACCTAATTAGTCTTGCGTTTAACTAATGAAACCAATTTCTCCAACAAAATTTAATTTCTTTTAATTTCATGAATTTACGTGTGTGTGTGGGGGGGGGGGGGTTACAGATGCAAAAAAAATTACCAAAATTTTTTAAAAAGAATAATTTAAAAAATAATTTAATTAATTTGTGAATAAGTCCTGAAAGTTTCATTAAAACCCGACAATTATTTGATTTTTGCAAGAATTTTCAAATCAATGTCGAAAAAACAACAAAAAAAAAAACAAAACAAAAAACAAACCCAAAACTTCTGAGTTATGTAATATTATGTTTCCATTGTAAACTCTCGTAACGATTTTGTTAACTAAAATCAAACAAGATTTTTACCAAAATTTCGAACGTGTTGGAAGGGTTAAAAAAAATTTTGAAAATAATTTAAAAATACTTTGATCTTTCCTCTTAATAATAACATACACATTTTAATGAAAAAAGTTCGTTTTTATTAAAGTTTTATTATTTTTTTAAATTCATACTATGCTGTTTTTTCAGCGATTTAGTCGAGATACCTACTCTAAGGACACTAGAAAAACTAAATAAGTTGAATATTACGAATTATACAATATTAAGAAATTTCAATCATGGATGCATTATATTTGAATAAATAAATAAAAATATTACTGCAACTCTTGTAAATGTGTACATAGATATCATGTACACAATTTAGTAGGTATATATGTATAGATAGTGATATATAAAAAACTAATTGGCTTTTAATGTAATTTTTTTACGTTTCTACCAAAAAAGAAAAGCATGTTTGTAATTTGAAATTTGAAAATTAAAATTAACATTCGTTTTTAGCAGTATAAATAATGAGTTCGATAGATTTATCGAATATCTGGTCCTGATGTTTCTAAGCTAAACTCTTGAGTGAGTCAGTCATAAGTCACTTAAACTTTTATATATATATATATATATATATATATATATATATATATATATATATATATAGTTCTGTATTTAGGCAGCATCTCCTCTTTAATACGTGCGTATTTGAACAACACTGAGAAGGTGCTTTTCTTTATTTTTATTATGTTTTTTCCTGTATAGATACAAGTGTCTTTTTTTCTTGGTCTAATGAATGTAAAACAATTCTAATGTTTTATTGGTTCTGGGCGCTTTCGGTTAAACTGTTAGCACTATTTTCAAGTATTATTTTTCGTTAAACTGCTAAAATAAACGGTGTGTTAGGTCTCTAATAGACGGTATAAAAATCGCTGAACGTAAATTGTGGCCGTGTCCATAATTCAGAAAATAAGATACTTTTACCCATACAAGAAAATCATAAAAACTAAACTACCTTGTTGGTTTTGTGTTGCAACACACACACATACGCACGCATGCATGCACGCACGCACGCACGTGTAGGTTTTAAAGACATTTTACTATATGTTCTTGTCAGATGAAAAAGGTGATGCTGGTTTTGATTTTCTGTTCATCTTTCAATTTTGATTACAAAATAAATGCTTATCAGGTCATGGGGCTGATTTCTTTTTCTTTTTCTTTTTTAGTCATACCTAAAAAAAGAAAAGATTAACGTTTCTGAATCTAATCAGCATGAACAGCAAAGCCTCTTGGAGTTGTAAATGGAGAAATGATACGTAGGTAAGTTAAAAGAAAATTGAGTAGTTAGATAGCTGGAATAGATAGATAAGAAAATATTGCTAGATAGATGTAAACAAAGACAGATATATAGACACAGAGAAGAAAGCTGAGATAGACAGATAAGAAATACAATCAGATAGATAAATATGGTAAGATATCTAGGTCAGTCAGTCAAGTGCCATACGTGATACACGCTTGGGCGATCATGTCTCGAAAGAGACTTGACTGACTGGGCAGAAGATTATCCCGCAGGAGGTTGTGATTGCTTTCTGCGGTAGACTGGTTGCCGGCCAAGGCTATAGAACCCAATCTGTCCTGCTATTTAACCCATAACTGGAAGGAAGAGACGGATTAATACCTTTCCCAAGGGTATTTGCGCGTAAGTGAATACGATAGATTCAACTGGAATTCGAACTCGGCTCCCCGGTTTCTCGTTCCGAGCTGATATCCACAGTACCACAAGGTAGTTGATTTATTAAGCGCCTCTTAGATGTGGCACAAAGCCGAAAGTATGGGACATCCCGCGAGGATCGAACTCATTATTCAGTTTAGGTTCTAACAAGACAAGTTTGCTAACCATTACACCACGCCGAGGTGCCCAGTATATCTAGAGAGATGTAAATAAACTTAGGTTGATAAATAGAAGGCTGAGACAGACAGATAAACAGGGGAAAAAAGCTGAGATAGATAGATAGATAGATAGATAGATAGATAGATAGATAGATAGATAGATAGATAGATAAAGGTAAGATAACTAGACAGATGTAAACAAATTTAGATAAATAGACAGAGAAAGAGAAGAAAGCTGAGAAAGAGGTTTGAAATAGATAAATAGATATTCAGACAGACGGAGATTTTTTTTTTTAATCATATCACCCCGAGCAAGGCGGTAACGTCACTGATGCGCAGGGGGCTACGTAAGAGTGAAAAGTTTGGAAAAGAGAAAGTCGGAAACCATATCCTAAACAGGGAACAAGCGATGAGCCTCTTCACCTGTTCAATAGACGTGGGTGGAGTGTAAACCGGGAGGTATATTTTGATAGATAGATAGATAGATAGATAGATAGATAGATAGATAGATAGATAGATAGATAGATAGATAGATAGACGCTGACCCATGTTTGAGCAGCACAAATTATCGGTATTTGTTATTTTTTTCTTTTCATGTCAGTCCATATGTGAGATAGGTTGTCACAATATCTATCTATCTATCTATCTATCTATCTATCTATCTATCTATCTGTGTAATTAATATTCAATTGTGAACTAAGTGCGTTGACAAAGAAGGAGGTTATTTTTAAAAAGGAATAGTTGTGATAAACTAAATGCTTTATTTTTATAAGAAAAAATGAATGTATATATGTACCATGTACGTAATGAAGATTTTACATGTACATGAATTTACTGACTACAATAAGACCGCCATACTTTGAAAACTGATATTCATTATGTAAAGGTGCACTCCATGATGATAGAATCCTCTACACAAGATGGCATTGGTATTCATATGATATTATCATTACAAGTAGACAAGAGAGAGATATGAAACTTTCTGTTAAAGAGAAGAATTTTGATTTTTCTAATTTAAAGGAACGACATTTGAGAAGCTGATTCAAAACTAAACCTTCAGGCCGCTGATGAATCTGACCCCAACCCTCGGTGCGAAAACTTTAAGTTCACTTTTTTATTTTTTAAATTAAGGAGATAGGTTTTTGATTACAGCCATCGAACGTTGATAAGATTAGCCCTTTGATTGCTCAAGTTAAACTACTTTGTTTCCAGCCATTACTAAAGGGGTGACCTTTTAAGAACAAAAGTCAGGAATATATTTAAGCAATGAATAAATGAGAGAGAGAGAGAGAGAGAGAGAGAGAGAGAGAGAGAGAGAGAGAGAGAGAGAGATTCATTGTAAGCTAGAATACGAACTTTATTTGCCATCTGACAGCCATTTAAGTTGCCAAATATGGTACGGTAATTTTCTTTTTCGGTAAATTAGATGTGACACAATGTCGAAAGCATATGGCATCTAGTGAGGATCGAACTCACTTTAATCTACCGAGTTAAGCTTGCTTACCATTACACTGCGTCGGAGTGCCAAATATGGTATGGGTTGCTATCTTTAAACCATTTTTTCAACATGTCGTAAAAGTTAAGATATTTTATTTTAAGGACATGGGAAAAACATAAAGTTAAAAAAAAAAAAGAAAAGAAAAGAAAAGAAAAGAAGAGTCAAATGATGTCAGTGTACATAAAAGGCGGTGCGGTAACGTCTGTATAGTTGCCATGCGCAGTAGTCGTTGGTTTTATTTTATTATGAGAAAACTAATGACAGTTTGATAGTTTTATAATTACGCAAAGACTAAATAAAGTGAAATCATTTTTCTACAACGTGAAAGCAAAAGGAAGGAAGGAAGGAAGGAAGGAAGGAAGGAAAGAAGGAATGGACGGAGGAAGGAAGAAAGAATGACACTCATAAATAGATGAAGGATGAATGAAAAAATAGACATACAAAGGAAAAAACGTAATTTCAAAAAAAGTAGGAAAGAATAACAAGAAAGTAAGAACTAAAAAGAACTAAAAATAGAACACAGTAAATGAAATCGAATAGAAAAGTAAAAAAAAAAAAAAGAATAAAGATTAATGATAAATTAATTAATAAAAACAGTACAAAAATTATTTTAACTTGTGATAGCTAATAAAAAAATAGATGTAAAAGAAAACAAAACAAAAAACAAAAAACAGCACGGACTACGAAATAATTGAAGAACGAGATGGAAAGAAAAAAAAAAGAATGAAAATGAGAAATATCTATCCATTTATATATAAAATTCTGTGACATCCGTTAGTTTATCTGTCCGTCCGTCACAGCCTATAAAATCGTCATTGACCGATCGAAACCAAATTTTGGGAGAAGTGCAAACAGGTAGATGTGCGATGTGGTGCAGTTAGGATGGACGTTATGGAGCCGTGGATATCGGCTCGAAATGTGAAATCGGAGAATCTAGTTCGAATTCCAGTTAAATTCCTTGCATTCACTTTACGCGCAAATACCCTGGGGAATACTCGTCTTTTTCCTCCGGCTATGGGTAAACTATCAGGAAAGATTGGGTGCTGTAACTTTGGTTGGTAATCAGTCTACCGCAGAAAGCAATTTTACTGTGGAAATAGTATTAACCAATTGTCTGATGCAGGAATTCCTTTTCGTTTAATAGCACCTCCTAAGAGAGTATGTCAGTCATGTCTCTTTCGAGACATGATCGCCCAAGCGTGTATTACGTATGGAAAACAAGTAAGAGGGTAAAATATAGAGTTAGTTTTAGGGTGCGTAGCTTCGTACAATAAATTTTCATTAATTTTTTTTTAGGGAAAAATTAAAAATTTTCTTATTTAACATACAAAATACTCCCTTTATTTTAAAAACAATTTAGTCAACAATTTGTGAGTGATTAAACACGTGTCAGCATGTTGCAAAAAAAAAAAAATCTAGTATAAAGATAATTCTTTTGTGATGGAGGTATATTAACAGTGGGTCGAAATAAGTTTGAGTTTGAGTTTTGTTTAAAGGCATATCAACCTCTGTGGGTTATTTAATGCCAAAAAGATGGGGTTTTAAGGTATTTTTTTACTGTTTGGTTATCGTGAGAAGGTTGATTTAGTTAGATTTTGATTAAATTTTTTTAAATTTTGATTTTAGAAAACTGAAGATGTTTTCTAATTTTGTATTCAAAAATGTATTTCTGGTAATAATTTTTTTCCTTCAAAAATATATTATGGCAATATTTTTTTCTGTAAAAATCTGTTATGGAAATATTTTTTTTCTTCAAAAATGTGTTGTTGGCATTATTTTTCATTCAAAAAGGTATATTTTTCTATAAAAGTTTATTTTTATGTATATATTTCTATAATTTATACATTTATAGTGTTTTGACCCCAGTTTAGGAGTTAACTATTTGCCCAATAGCTGGGACCTTAACAGGTTGTACCACTCCGGGTCAGAGTGGACCTGGGAACAACAGCAATTAAGAGGTGGTTCCATTTTCTACACAACCTCCCAATCAGAGGCCTTGCTACCGAATGCAGTTTACCGTCATAGCCAGGACCGAAATAAGTAAAGTGTAATCGCCTTTTAAAAATATGAAAATAAAAGGAAAGAAGGAAGGATGGAAGGAAGAAGTGAAGGCAGTAATAAAGAAAAGAAGGAATGAATAAAATATACGAAGAAAAAAAATAAACCAAACGCAAAGAAAACAACTAGGTTAGGAAAATAAAAAGAAAGAAAAATAAAAAGGTGAAAAGATGGAGGAAAAGAAAGAATAACAAAGGAAGCGAAAAAGAAAGAAAGAAAAACGACAGACAGAAAGAAAGAGAATTCTTTTGTGACAGAAGTAAAACGGACAATGAGCCAAAAAGTAGACCTCATTGCAACACATAAGCAGTTGACCTTTGCTCAACTTTTTCCTGTTTTATTTATTTTATTATTTATTTATCTTCCGTGCGGCTTTACATTCAGCGAACGTTCGAAGGGCTATGCGCATGTGCGTAACTATACTTAATTGTAAAAATATAAAACTTGACACTCTTCAGTCAGTTAAGTGCCATACGTAATACACGCTTGGGCGATCATGTCTCGAAAGAGACATGACTGACATACTCTCTTAGGAGGTGCTATTAAACGAAAAGGAATTCCTGCATCAGACAATTGGTTAATACTATTGTCTGTACCCGATACCAGTCAGTTAAGTGCCATACATGATACACACTTGGGCGATCATGTCTCTTTCGATCCATGACTGACTAGGCAAAAGATTTTCTCACACTAGGTTGCCAGTTCTTTCTGCGGTAGACTGGTTGCCAACCAAGGCTAACAAAACTATCTGGGCAGCTATTCAACTCATATATGCAGAGAAAAGAGAAGGAGTAATACATTTTCTAAGAGTATTTGCGCGCAAATTATTGCAACGAATTCAACTCGAATTCGAACACGGCTTTCTGATTTTTCATTACGAGCCGATATCCATTGCACCACAAAGCAAATCTTCTGCTTAGTCAGTTATGGATCGAAAAAGACATGATCGCCCAAGCATGTATCACGTATGTCACTTAATTGATTATATCCGATATACTAAGACTATTAATACTGTTTCAGATTATAAATTTTATATAGTTTAATTCCTTTCTGTTTTCGTAATTTCCGGGAAGAAAATTAAGTTATATACAGCTAAACTAATGTCCATCTTTGTTGTTTCCAGCACAACGTTTCGGTCGTTGTGCCTTGCAGCTTTCTTTGTCGATCCGGGTAACTTTTCAAAAATTTCGACCTGGCCTAGAGCATTAAAGTAATGGTTAACGTATTCGGTGACATAATCATCGGAAGTTCAATCCTTGCTTCGGGTAATACGGTATTCTAAGGCACCACTGAAAACAGGATAAACAATACTTGAACGATTAGCCAAGATGAGATATTCGTAGACGTAGAAAACGAAATGAGAACAGTCTGTCCTGTAGATTGAATAAAAGGTTATTCACAATTCCCCAAGTGTTACCCGGATCAACTGAAGTCGGTTAGCGGACACCACGACCGAAACCTTATGATAATAACAAGAAATATGAGGATATTCATTCAACTGTAAATAATGTAAATAATTCTTCCTTACACTAAATTACTATGGTATCTTCTTTTATGTGCCCTGTCCTTTCAGTACGTAGGCGATCATGGCTTTCCACATCTCACTATCCTTGGTGGTTCTTATTACGCTTTCTCCTGTTACACCACGCAACCCTCGTTCCGTCATCAACCTGATCAGGTCCTTCAAATATGTTATCCGCTGCTTTCCCTTGTCTCTTTTCCTCTCTATCTGGCCTGTTAGTATCAGGTTCTCCAAGCCCTCCTTCCTCATTGCATGTCTCAGGAACTTTAGCTGTCTCTTCTTGATGCTCAGTATTAATTTCCTAACTGTATATTTTACCCTCTTACGTGTTTGCCATACGTGCCATACGTAATACACGCTTGTGCGATCATGTCTCTTTCGAGACATGACTGACTAGGGCTAGCAGCTCTATGACTATGTCGTCTGGTCCAGCTGATTTGTGGTATCCATGCTACACTAATTAGAGAACACAGTTTGAAAATATTTGAAAATACTTCGAGGAAATTCTGATCAATATTTTACTATTTATAAAAACACGTCACACACACTATATTAGATCAGCAACTTTTATATACTTGAAGAACTAAAGATATATCGTTTTACTTAAATTTCTACCTCTAGAACCCCAACCGGTGTTACGCAAAGTCAGTCAGTCAGTTAAGTGCCATACGTGATACACGCTTTGGGCGATTATGTCTCGAAAGAGACATGACTGACTGGGCAGAAGATTATCCCGCAGGAGGTTGCCATTGCTTTCTGCGGTAGACTGGTTGTCAGTGAAGGCTATAGAACCCAATCTATCCTATCATTTAACCCATAACTGGGGGAAAAGACAGATTAATATCTTTCGTAAGTGAATGCAAGTAATTCAACTGGAATTCGAACTCGGCACTCTGATTTGTCGTTCTGAGTTGATATCCACTGCACCACAACGCACATCCTTGTCTTCTAAATAGGTGCTTACAGCACTTAGTATTCCCAAGCGGTCACCCATCTAAGTACTGAACAGTCTTGATGTTGCTTAACTTCGGTGATCGGACAAGAACTGGTGTATTCAACGTGACATGGCTGTAAGCAAAAATATCCCCAAATCAAGATGCGGACAACCATCACACACGCATACACACACATACGCATTTACATTATTATCCTAATCTCTTATAGAAAAACTTGAATTATGATACACTTACACACATAAATTATACACACGGACGCTGTTTGAGAAAAGAAATGCACACGAAGTCTGTTCAAACAATGAAGAACAAACAACACAAAATATAAATTATTAGAAATTTTATCTTTCTTTTCTTTTTTTCCACATCTCATTTTCAGATAAAGCTTTAATAAAAACAAACATGTTAGAGTTATAAATGTTCCCTCTTTGTTCCTTAACCTATCATTTGTTCCCAATCTATCTATCTATCTATCTATCTATCTATCTATCTATCTATCTATCTATCTATCTATCTATCTCATTCGATTCATTTATTCTATTTATCTCTTTCTTTTAATATGTTTTTCTCTCTATTTATCCTACACATTCTTTCTTTCTCTCGATATATATTTAAAATCCGTTCCTTATAGTACATAGTCAAATAAAAAAAAGCTGGTAAAGAAAAACTGTGTTGCGCCAACCTTCCGTATGAAAAGTCTTGCCTTGATTGTCGACTTTCGAAACCTTCTACGACCAGTGGCATGGATAAGATATATATAAACCAAGCCAGATGCCGTGGGAGGAAGGGAGGTGTTCTGCCCCCAGATAATAATTTTCACTTTCCTTGTGAACATGGTGTGAATTAATTTTAATGGGCAAATTCTTAATTCTGGCCCCACCTTTAATCTAAATGTTACCACAATCAAAGCATTTCTCAGCATGTGTTACATTATTTTACATTAAACAGTAATCATAGTATCCAAATTCAGATAACCCGTGACTCATTAGAGGAAGGGCACCACACGTAGTGCAACCGTAGAAAAAGTAGTGCTTCTTTGGACACGACAGCCCTCTCCAGGCTAGTTTTGAATTCAGAGTTTTTCCTTCTCCTTGAATTCATATCCTGTTTGTCAGGATATGAATTCAAATTTGGCTTTTCGATTCCTCAATCCAAGCCGCTATCAATTACTCAACAATGCCTCTTTTGTATAGTATAGTACCTGTGAATTTTGAGAAAAGGCAAACACACTCATATGCGCTCGTGCGCACGTGCATACACAAATGTACACACACACACACACACACACACACACACACACACACAAACGCAAACGAATACAAACTTTGTTTTATGTACGTAACATTCACTAGTACGAGAAAGTCTCCCACTCTACCAGTGGTTATTAAGTTTGTGGTCCGTCAGTCAGTTAAGTGCCACATGTGATACACGCTTTGGGCGATCATGTCTCGAAAGAGACATGACTAATTGGGCAGAAGATTATCGCACAGTAGGTTGACATTACTTTCTGTGGTAGACTGGTTGCCAGCCAGAACCCAGTTTGTCCTGATATTTAATCTATAACTGGATGAAAGGGACGGATTAATGCCTTTCCTTAGGGTATTTGCGCGTAAGTGAATGCAACGAATTCAACTGGAATTCGAACTCGGTTTCCTGATTTCTCGTTTCGAGCCGATATCCACTGCACCACAACGAGGTACTCAGTTTGGATCCGTCGTAACCGTCGAACAAATCCGGCGTATAAACGACGATTTCACGCCGAAGGGCTTTTGACCACCCATCTCGACATCTATCATGTGAACAAAAAGGAAACAACGAATATAATGGCGAGAAGAAGTCCATAAAAAATCAATTTAAAGAAGCAACAGATACATTACGGATGCCAACAGCTCGACATCAATTTTTAGAATAGTAAGAAATATTATGAGACCTCAAATTTATTAATTCATTTTTGTAAAGTTAAAGCATGGACACTATTTTGGTCCTTTTATTTAACATAACATGTTTAAACAAAGGATTGCTGCTCAAATATTTTTCAGCTCAAATATTTTTCAGCAAAGCAATCCCTTCTCGCTCTCCCTATATATATATATATATATATATATATATAGTTGTAGCGTAGGGAGCTGGTTAATGTTTCTTTGATTTGGCCTTGAGTCGGACTTAACCGACTCCCTACAGCTTACAAGTTTTATGCAGAATAATATTCATCAGAAGGTTTTCATCAGAAGGTTGGTTGTCGGCAAGTTGGAATATGTAGAACTAATGCAGAAGAGTGGAATAATAAAATATACACTTTCAATGTTAAGATAGAAATTTATTAAACAGAAAGACTAACATAAGTTGTTGGAGTTAATGAAACAATTAGAAACATTAAGAAGTAAGGGTAGAGTTCGTACAAAATGTTCTAGTAGTAATTGTTGAAATAGATAAGGAGAAAGAGAAAGAGGACAATGTCCGAGTTGCTTGAAGTTCAAAGTTACATTTTAGTGTTGTCTTTCTCGCTGCTTCCATTTGGCTAAAACATTCGAACGTACTCAAGAATAATTAATATCAATTAGAAGTTAATGTTAATTTTGGTAAATTTACTGATAAAACAAGACCATTTATTTAATTTAATAAAAATATCGACAGACAGAGCTTGTATATTATTTAACAAAATATGTCCGAAATAATTCTTGCTGCCGAAATACACTTTATATATATATATATATATATATATATATATATATATATATATATATATATAAACGCGTGCTCTCTGATTAAAAATATATTTATATATATATTTATATATATAAATACGCGTGCTCTTTGATTATATGTTGCGTATATATATATGTTATGTATAAATGTGTGTGTGTATTTGCCGAACTGATGTAATGATGCATTTTTTGTTAAGTTTTCTATTTTAAGGGAGCAATCATTATTTTTATTCCGTTTTTTTTTGGGGGGGGGGGTCTTTGTTTGTGAATTTCATTCGTGTAAAATCTTCTGTACAATAAAGACGGAAGCTGATGATGGTTCTCCTGAAATAGGCCTACACTTCCGATTTACCATGAAATAATATATGTATTTATATACATATACATTTAGAGACCTCTTAGAGAGCTATCCTACCACTGTGTGTACAGGATACTCCTTCGGATTCTTCTATATCTGTACCGCATGCTTATATACTTTACTCCTTACCTTCGAGAAAGTAGAGCTCTTCTCAGAATAATCTTTACACTGATGGTTATGTCGTTGGATTCATTTATATACCTACTGACCTATATTTCTTTTAAGAAGTCATTTCTCTGGATTTATTATCAAACCTAATACTTCGTCCGAATAATTTCTTCTCTGGATTTATTGTTACAACCATAAATCTACACCATCTAATATACATTTTTTTAAAAATCGTATCACCCCGAGCAAGGCTGTAACGCCACTGATGTGCAGGGGGCTACGTAATAGTGAAAAAATCGGAAAAGAGAAAGCCGGAAACCATATCCTAAACAGGGAACAAGAAAACAAAGTGAGAAGATTGGGAAAGAGAAAGCTGGAAACCACGTCCTAAACAGGGAACAAGGGATGAGCCTCTTAACCTGTTCAATAGACATGGGTGGAGTGTGAACCGGGCGATAGATAGATCTATCTACTCCAATTGAAAAAAAAACAAAACAAGAAAACAAAGTGAGAAGATTGGAAAAGAGAAAGCCGGAAACCACGTCCTAAACAGGGAACAAGGGATGAGCCTCTTAACCTGTTCAATAGACATGGGTGGAGTGTGAACCGGGCGATAGATAGATCTATCTGCTCCAATTGAAAAAAAAAAAAAAAGAACATGGCGGTGGATTACTAAGTTTTACCTTAGTAAAAGTCCAGTCAAGAGATATCTGCTAAAATCAAGAATTAAATTAAAGAAAACCAATTAAACATGAAAAGATTAAAATTTAAAATTAGGCAGAAAAAAAAAGCCTTACTTTAAGAATATTTCAAACAAAACAGAACTCCAACACAACACAACACGAGTGTCTGAATTTTGGTCACACCAAGACATGGTCAGAAAATCTTTTCACTGGATTTATCTTTACATCTATAAATCTACACAATCTGGGATTATACTATGGATGTATTCACACCTGATTACCCCCTAAAAATATTCCGTTTCCGCACTTACATTCCTTTTTATTATCCTTAACCGACAAAACTGTTGAATTTATCAAGCGGCTAAGATGGAAAACTTATTTTTATCTCCAATCGACTAATAAATCTATCTCCTCATACGAAACTTATAATCTTAAATCACCTAGAACTCCGCCTAGTAATAAACATTTAGAGGCCTTCGAATCTGATATATTCAACTTAATCAGAAAAATCCGTTTTAAAAAACAATATAATAATTTCCAAAGTAACTTAGGCAATGATATTAACGATATAAAAAAATCTAATACAATTTGGGTCAAAGTTGACAAATCTCACAATATTTATAAACTCAGCCCATCAGAATATAACAAACTAATGAAAGACACTGTCACTAAATCCTACAAATTGGATAATTCTAAAACACTTACTAATTTAAATAATGAAACCTCTAAACATGCTAGGAAACTGCAAATCGAAGATAGAATGGGAAAAATTGAATAAAGAAAATGTATATATCTTTCTGAAAGACCACCAAGAGGACTTTACTAGTGCCAACCCAACTAGATTAATTAACCCCACTAAATCCGAATTAGGAATAATTTCTAAACGTATTATCCAAGACATAGTCTCACAGATGCAAAACTCATTGAAACTTAATCTATGGAAGAACTCCGACGATGCTATTAAATGGTTTAAAGAACTACGCCACTAAGACAAAGCCTCATTTATTCAATTCGACATCAGAGATTTCTACTCTTCTATCTCCGAGGAATTGCTGATAAATAACATCAATTTTGCTAAAAATTTCTTCACCATCACTGAGAACCAAGTAAACATTATAATGGCCTGTAAGAAAAATATTTTGGTCCATAATTCTTCCATTTAGATTAACAAGGGACGCCGGAATTTTGATGTTCCCATGGGCGCTTTCGACTCTGCCCAGGTTGCAGATCTAGTTGGTTTATATATATTAAACATATAAAAAGATTTTGGGACCTAGAACTAGTCGGGTTATACAGGGATGACGGATTATAGCAATTATTAACAATAGCACTGGTCCAATAATGCTACAAAAACAAAAACAATTAACGAACGCCTTTAAATACTTAGGTTTTAAATTAGATAGCCAGACTAACCGTAAAGTAGTTAACTTTCTAGACATCACCTTTGACCTCTCTAGTAACAGCTTTAGACCCTACCAAAAACCTAATCAAACACCTTTATACATCAAACACCTTTACCCAACCACCCCTCACATGCACTGAGACAATTTCCTAACTCCGTTAATAATATAATTAACAGACTATCTTCTAACCAAAAAATTTTCGACACACACAAAAAAACATATAATGAGACTTTACATAAAAGCGGATTTCAAAAGCCGCTGCTTTATAACGAATCCTTAAAATATAATAATACTAATAAGACCAACAGAAGAAAGAAAGCAATTTGGTTCAACACTCTATTTTGCAAATTATGTAACATTAATATCGGTAAATATTTTCTAAAACTCGTAGATGAACATGTTAGCAATTCTAGTCCCCTTCAGAGAATATTTAATAGGAAAATCCTAAAAATTAGCTATTCGTGTACTAAAAATATAGAAAGTATAATCAACTCCCACAATGGAAGAATTTATCAAGATATAAAAACCAAATTGATAACCCGAGATCTACTACCATTGATCAAGCCAGCTCCAGAGTAACCATTCCTAGTCGAGCCAGCCTTAGTTCTGCAACTCCTAACCAAGGCAACCCTAGAGTTGCCCGGAATGCACAAGACATAAGAGATGCAGCTGGACATGACAGTCATGCACCTAAATGCAATTGTAAAATAAATAATGAGTGTCCTATGAGTAGAAAATGTATGACAGAAGGGGTGGTATATCAAGCTATGATATACCCAAAAGAAAATATAAACTTGAAGAAATACTACATTGGTATTTCAGTAGGTGCTTGGAAGCAACGGTTATACAATCACACACATGCTTTTTCCAACCATAAATTAAGAAACCAGACATCTATATCCAAATATCTCTGGTCATTGAAAGACAAGAACTTAACCCCTATGATTAAATGGATATCATTAAAAAATCTAACACACCCATCAACTTCAAAGATTGCTGTCACTTATGGCTTGATAAAAAATACTATTATCAAACAAAAATCAGTTGGACCTGCTGAATCTGAGGAGGGAACTAGTTCTTAACTGTTGACATAGGAGCCGATTTAAATTATGTTAAACTTTTAGCCACTCATTCATTTCTCTGAAGACTTTACACACATCACACTATCTTACGAAATATCTATTATATATTTGTACCCTATTTTATATGTGTCGATGGTTTTTTATATATACGGGTTTATATATGTCTATGGTATTGCTTACATATTTGTTTTTGCGGGTGTATGTGTGTATATATGTATGTTCGTATATATATATATGTATATGTGTGTGTATGTACATATATGTGTGTACATATATATGCATGTGCGTGTATGTGTGTACGCATTTACGCGTGTGTGTGAGCTGTATGTGTACATATATATGTTTTTTACATTATTAACGTTATATTGTATTATAATTGTATTGTTAACCGAATAATTGGTATTATTTTGATTATATAATGGTGTGATGGTAATTGTGATTAAAACGGATTGATTAACTATTATATCTTAATTTTTTTATTCCAATTTCTTATCCTTCCACTATTAATATGTTAAATTTATTTTTAAACTAAATAATCAAGTTTAAACAACTAAATTTAAATAGAATAATTAGGCTTACTTTTAATTTAAGTTTTTTAACTTTATATTGGATTATATTTGTTTTGTTGAATGTATAAGTAGTATAATTTTGATTATATATATATTTTTTAATCATATCACCCCGAGCAAGGCGGTAACGCCACTGATGTGCAGGGGGCTACATAGGAGTGAAAAGATTGGAAAAGAGAAAACCGGAAACCGCATCCTAAACAGGAAACAAGGGATGAGCCTCTTCACCTGTTCAATAGACGTGGGTGGAGTGTGAACCGGGCGATAGTTTAGTCTATCTACTCCAATTGAGAAAAAAAGTGAGAAAATTGGAAAAGAGAAAACCGGAAACTGCATCCTAAACAGGAAACAAGGGATGAGCCCTTAGCCTGTTCAATAGACGTGGGTGGAGTGTAGTGGTGTAATGGTGTTTGTGATTACAACAGATTGATTAACTATTATCTCTTAAATATTTTTAATTTTCTTAATTTTTTAGACTCTAATTTCTTATCCTTTCACCGTTAATATATAGTATTCATTTTTTATTTTCATTTTCGCCTATCATTTTTTCTTTCTAATATAAATTTATTCCTCTCTTCTTTCTTCTTCTTTCCCTTTTCGTTTACGCTTTAAGATACTTAACCTTTCTCTTTAACGCTCTCTCTCTCTCTCTCTCTCTCTCTCTCTCTCACCTAACCCCCTTTCTTTACTTTTCAAATCTACGTGTCAGCAGCCTAAATGACTTGCATAATGTATCTAAGTTTAAGTTGACATCTGCTCTTACGCATGCTCCTTGATTATATGTTGCGTATATATATGCTTATGTATGAATGTGTGTGTGTATTCGCCGAACTGATGTAAGGATGTATTTTTTCTTAAATTTTCTCTTTTAAGGGAGCAATCTTCATTTTTCTTCCGTTTTGGGGGGATCTTTGTTTGTGAATTTCATTCGTGTAAAATCTTCTGTACAATAAAGACGGAAGCTGATGATGGTTCTCCTGAAATAGGCCTACACTTCCGATTTACCATGAAATAACGTGTCTGCCTAAATTTTTTCTTATATATATATATATATATATATATATATATATATATATATATATATATATCCTGCCGAATGACACACATTTTCGTAACAAACATTTATAGTAAATAATCAGGCGTAGAAATAAATACATAATACTGTTTGATTATAAACATAATATCTACTTGAATACGAGTATCGATCAAAAACAATGTTCAAACAAATAATTTCATATATATATATATATGTGTGTGTGTGTGTGTGTGTGTGTGTGTGTGTGTGTGTGTGTGTGTGTGTGTGTCACATCGAGTTGTGATACGATTGCATCTCGGATTTGGGCAACCGGTGAGGAGTAAAATGTATAATAATAATAATAGTAATAATAATATATATGGCTAAATAATAATGCCTTGAAGTCATATAAATGTTAGATTTTTTATAAAGAAATATAGGAATTTTTACATCTACCTAACAAATATTGACTGACTCAATCTAAACGTCAGAGCACACCTGTTCTGTTAAAAACATATTATTTTTTATATAATGTAGACTACAAATATTAAGTAGTAGTTAAGAGACTAAAATATTACAGATTGGTTTGTGGGAGCACAAGGATAAGCAAAATTACGTACACAAGTAAAACCAAAAATTAGAATTTATAGGCAAAAGAACAAAGACATTTCCAAGACGATTGCGTCACCCGTTTTATAGACAATAATGGTGAAAATTGGCACAAAAAACAGATTTTAAAGCCAATATTACATCATTAACTTGTTGATTTGAAACCAGAAATTGACGCCTTTACTACATGAGCCTCTGAAAAACGCTGGTTGACACAAGATTAAGAGTTTGGCATGCAGTCTGTGAAAATGTCATCTTCAAAAAAAAAAAAGAAAAAGATGTCTGCTCATATTAATAGCCTTTGATAATTGGATTCGGATTTTGCCAGAAGAAGTGACATGAGAAAGAACAGAAAGCAGAAAAAAATGATGATAAAGATGATATTAGAGATTTGTATAGACTTCTCTGTTTTCAATGCGTTCACCTTCTCGGCAAGTTAGGGCGCACCGAAAGGTCAAGAGGTCGGTTTGTACTTTCTACGAATGAACTTCCTGCGTCGACCTAGAATGGGGCGAAGTTATTTTGTATTCAGTTATTTCGTATTATCTAGCCCCCAATATCGTCAGTCAGAGCTGTGCTGTGTTATTTCGTATTTAGGTATTTTATGATAAGTTATTTCACGATTATTCTCTAAATTTGAAGCAGAAAAGTGTTATCGCGTATTCAGTTATTTAATGAAAGTTATTTTACAATCATTCTCTACAGTCGAAGTAGGGTAGTTTTATTTCGCATTCAGTTATTTCATAACTTATTTTTGCGATCATTCTCCACAGTCAAAGTAGGTTAGTGTTATTTCGTATCTATTTATTTAAGAAATTATTTTACGATCCTTTTCCTCAATCAAAGCAGAACAATGTTATTTCGGATGCATACTTTTTATAATACACGATTGGGTCGATTATCTAATGACGGCACCAGTAAGATGTGATAAAACGCAATAAGATGAAAAAAAGTCGCTACAAATTAACCAATCCGAATATTCTTGGTGGGTATGAAAATGTATAATCGTGAGTACGCATGCGCGCATTCATAATAAGAAATACAGGCGATACGTTTACACTATTAAATTAAATATTAATGAATAATCATATAAATGAATCGTAAGGAAGCCATTTTAGTTCCTAATCCCGCATTCGAATTTGCTCCATGGAGAATACTAATGGATAGATTCTTAAACAGTTTCAAAATCTTTTTAGAAGAAAACATTCGACATTCATTGTCCAAGCAACCGGTGCTACTGTCTATTGAAATTTATAAGAATGTTTCTATGATATTAATTTTTCGGGAAAATAGGTTTCTCAAGTTTCGAGCATTGGTTGGGTTTTCCTTCTTAGGTTTTTCATTGAAGTAATTAATTTTCTAAGTGCCACTTAGATGTGGCACAAGGCCGAAAGTATTGGGTACCCAATGAGGATCGAACTCAGCTATATCAACATCTTGATTGTGTTATCATTTTCACCTTCAGTTACATGTAAAATCAATTTTTGTCATTGCTGCTGTCGAAAGTCCTGAAGTGATGTAGTTTTTGTTATTTGGTCCAGTTCTTTGTGATTCTGTAGCGTCAGTCCCAAAGTTTCGCAGAAGGATGGTTTTCGCTAAGATTTCAGGTTTCATTTGCTCAAAGCCCACGCTGAAAAGACTTTCGTTCAATCACCGAAGCAGTGAAACTGCCGGTTTAATGTGGGGGCTTTTGCACTCGTGAACACTGGGCAAAATATATATTTCGGCTCTAAATAAACTCATATAAATTGTAAAAAACAATCAACAGCTGGAAGCTATTTTAAAAATTGCGATTATATATGAGATTCCAAAAACAAAGTAGGAGTATCGGTAAAATTACTGAAAATGTATATTCAGAGACCGAATGTGACTGAAGAAGAATGCTTTATAAGAACAAATTCTGATATCTCATGACAGGCACATGATGAAGGCGGAAGTTTGCAGCAGCCGAAAAGTTGTAATAAAAGAACATGGAATTAATCTGAATGAACCAATTCTATATATACATGAAAGACCAAATTCTGATATTTCAGGACAAGCAGGTGATGAAGGCCGAAGCATGCAACTGCCGAAAAGTTGCGATAAAGAACTCGGAAATTAGTTTGGATAAATCAATACAATCTGAACCTGACCATGACGGAATAATCATGAACAAAATCTTAATTACAGAGTTTGTATGTAAGATCTCAGTGAGATGCTACCGTAGAGTATCGTTCTTGTGTCGCAAGTGAATATGTTTTTTTAATAGTAAATCAAGAACCTGTACTGGCAGCAACCCGCCTGCATACAGACAGGAAATGAGTTCAGCAAAGGGATGTAAGACAAGTATTTTTTTTTCTCACCAGATCTATTCAGTCTATACAGCGAGGCAATTCTGAAAGAACTAGAAGTGCTGCCAGGATTCGTCATTGGCGGTCTCAACCTGAACAATATAAGATACGCAAATATTACAGTGCTGATAGCAGACACGAAAAGGAAACAACAAGACCTCTTATAGAAGGTAGATAAAGAAAGCAAAAAGAAAGAACTATAAATAAACTACAAGAAAATTGAGCGCATTGTCATCAGTAAAAATACGAGATCAAAATGTCAATTACAATTCGGGTATACTGAAATCTTCCGGTTTCTTGATCATCAGTCAAATTTGATCTTTAAAAACTTAAATGCAATGTCAGTTTTCTGTCTTTTTACTGTTCTTTTTCCTTAATAATGTTTTTCTTATATTTTTACACACTCAGTAACTACGTGTTAATAGCACTGTTGACTTATTAGGGGTGAAATGATTAAAAAAGAAGAAAGATAGATGCGATAAAACTGTAGACAAAAACTGATAAAACTTATCTTTGCTTAGCAGCACTTTATACTGGTTCACTTGTAAAAAAAAAATAGGGAATTTATTTTGCAGGGAATTTATTTTGCAGATTAGCATTCATTCAGTCTTCCTCAATGTCAATTTGGTTTTATTCTAACAAATTTTGCATTTGTCAGAATAAAAAAAATAGCTTTTTATTATTTTAGAAGCGGGATCATGTTCATAATATCGATACAGTGTAAAATCGATCGCTGAGTTTTTATAGAATTATCTGGACTTACCTGTTTTTTTATACGAAAACAGAATCTTAAAAAAAGATTTCTTTTTAAATAAAAGAAAAACGATGTTTTAATTGACGAACAAGATTTATATACTTCAGTGACAGTATATCTTCGTTTGTTCTCCATTTCTGATAAAAATAATAATATCCTAACTTGTAGCTTCTGAAAAAATCCCATGACGAAAAAGTCACCTCCAAAAAGTTAAAAAAATTCAGAAAACAAAAACAAATACAAAAACAAAGATATATATATATATATATATATATATATATATATATATATATATATATATATATATATATATATAAATGAAGTAAGCAGATTCAAACTTGACATTTGTAAATAGCAAACTAAGTTCAATAATACTGTAAAAGGTCAGGGATCGTTTTGTGATAAGTTATATTATGAACATCACTAGGCACGGTTTAAAAACATGTATATGTGCATTGTGATGTAATGAATATCGGATTCGAATGAGAGAGCCGAGTTCGAATTCCAGTAGAATTCGTTTCATTTACTTATGCACAAATACCCTTGGAAATAATTTTTTAATCCATCACTTCTCCTTCCAGTTATGGGTTAAATAGCAGAATAAATTGGGTTCTATAGCCTTGGCTGGTAATCAGTCTACCATAGAAATAAATGGCAACCGATTGCGGGAAAATCTGCCTAGTCAGTCATGTCTCTTTCGAGACATGACCGCCCAAGTGTGTATCACGTGCGGTAATTAACTGACTAATATCCACGAAAAATGACAATTATAGTAGTTAGAATAATTTCGGATTGAAAAGAAGATATACTAATTCCTTCACCTAACAGCTTTACAAACCTAAGTTGCATAAATGACATCCTCTTATTATATGATACTATATGATACTAATCTATTAATAATAATAATGAAACTTAATAAGTTTGAGCCGACCATTGAATTTGCACACAACAAACAACTCTTTACCTTTCCTCGACATCTTATTAATACGCAACAACGATAAATTAGATCTAAAAATTAAAGGAAAACCAATAAACAAAAGCGACCTAATCAATTTTTGTTCCTATCACAACCAGAGAATAAAATTTGGACTAAACATAGGATTTTATCTTACAGACCTTAGAATATGTAGCCATGAACATCTAAATGAGGAGAAATATATTGCGAAAACATTCAAATTTTTTCCACTACCCACATTATTTCATCCACAACGCTAAAAATGAGCTTACAAAAACCAAAAACCAAAAAGACGGATACTTTTAACAAAAATTATACAAAATTCGTAATTCTGCCTTCCAACAACCATTCAACTAAACTCGCAAACTAATTAGCCATCCAAAACACTAGGATCGTTACCACGACCTCCAAGATTATTGATGACATAATCATAAAGAAAAAATATAACAAACACCATTTTGCATGGTGTAACAGGAGAAGGCGTGCTAAGAGCTACCAGGAATAGGGAGACGTGGAAAGCCATGATCGTCTACGTTCTGAAGGGATAGAGCACATAGAAGAAGATGATTTTGAATTTGGTTGAATATTTTATATTTACATATATATATATATATATATGTATATGTGTGTGTGTGTGTGAGAGAGAGAGAGAGAGAGAGAGAATTGCTGTTGTCACTTCTGTGTGGGTCAGTGAAATGCAGCTGAATGTGATAAACTCGTTTTGGTTAGAATCTTTATTTAAGTATTTATATTGCATTTTTGAAGATGGAATTTGTAAATGTCTACAGTACAAAAAGGGGTATGTGGGGGAGACATCACACGATCTAAAAACTCTTATCTACGAATATAATAGAGTTTTGCGTTTAGACAGACGTTCTAATTCACTCATTTTACATCGAAACTACGTGGTACATAACTTTGAGTTCATTAAAGCCAACCTAATTAAAAAAGAACATAAGCATAATTAAAAAAGAGAAAATATTTTAAAAAACATGATAATAGCATTACTACTAACTATATACACTAGCTTAAAACATTACATTACTTCACCATCTTTCTATTCTTCATTAATCTAATTTATGTCTACCTAAAACATAAAAGTAAAGAAATAATACAAATTCCATCTTCAAAAATGCAATATAAATACTTAAATAAAGATTCTAACCAAAACGAGTTTATCACATTCAGCTGCATTTCACTGACCAACACAGAAGTGACAACAGCAATTCTCTCTCTCTCTCTCTCTCTCTCTCTCTCTCTCTCTCTCTCTCTCTCACACACACACACACACACACACATATATATATATATATGTAAATATAAAATATTCAACCAAATTCAAAATCATCTTCTTCTATGTGCTCTATCCCTTCAGGACGTAGACGATCATGGCTTTCCACGTCTCCCTATTCCTGGTAGCTCTTAGCACGCCTTCTCCTGTTACACCATGCAACCCCCGTTCCATCATCCACCTAATTAGGTCCTTCAAATATGTTATCCGTTGCTTTCCCCTGTCTCTTTTTCCCTCTATCTGGACTGTTGGTATCAGGTTCTCTAAGCCCTCCTTCCTCATTGCATGTTCCAGGAACTTCAGCTATCTCTTCCTGATGCTCAGTATTAATTTCCTTTTAGTTTCCATCATTTCTAAAACCTCATCATTGCTTACATGCTCGATCAGTGACATTCGCAGTATCCTTCTGTAGAACCACATTTCAGTTGCTTCAAGTTTTTCCTTCATCTTTGATGATGTTGTCCAGCATTCACTGCCATATTGAAGAACGGGCAACACATAGCAATCCAATACTCTCTTCCTTGTTTCTAGCGAAATTGTCCTGTTTCTTAATACTCTTCTCAACTTCTGGAATGCTTCCTTCACCATGCCAATTCGCCTTTGGATCTCTGTGTCGCACTTTCCGTCTTCTGTTATAACACTTCCCAGGTATTTAAATTTTTGTACCTGCTTGATTCTAGTATCCTCAACCTGTATTTGGCATATTGGGCTGCCCTTTTTAATGATGACCATGCATTCGGTTTTCTTGCAGTTTATTTGTAGTCTTTTCTTGTTACTTTCTTCAGCTACCTTCTGTAGGATATCTTGTAGTTTCCTTTCTGTGTCTGCTATCAGCACTGTATCATCTGCGTACCTTAGGTTGTTTAAATTGTGGTCTCTGATGACAAATCCAGGCATAATTTCTAGGGTCCTCAAAATATTTTCGCTATACAAGTTGAACAGATTCGATGAAAAGACACATACTTGTCTTACGCCCCTTTCTATTTTTGTATAACTGCTGAATTCGTTACCTGTCCGTATACAAGCGGTTTGCTGTCAGTAAAGATTCTTGATTACTCTTTCCCAAATATGTCAAGGCTGCCGAGCATCTCCATCAATCTTTGTGGCGTATTTTGTCAAACGCCTTCGCATAATCAATAAAGCACAGGTATAAGTCCTTCTTCATTTGTATTGACCTTTCAGAGAGCATCGTAATCATAAATATAACATTCCTTGTTCCAGTGTCTTTGACGAACCTGCACTGTTCTTGTCCTATCTCTGGCCTGGTTTTGTTTTTCGCTCTATTCATCAGGATTCGGACGATCAATTTTGTTATATGGCTTATTAAACTGATGGTTCTGTGGAGTTCGCACTCGTTTGCTCCTGGCTTCTTAGGTAGTGCTATGAAGATAGACTTGCTGACACTACTATTATAATTTTCACTCTAGCTTCCAAAATGTTTATCACACATATATTTAAAAATTATCTATTGCTTTAATACATGTAACACGTATCTGACCAATGATAACATACCAACATTCTGTTTCTTTGTTTTTTTTTCATTTTCCTCTCGATCTCTAGAGAAGCTTTAATAAAAGTGAAACAGGTTTGATGGAATATATATATATATATTTGTGTGTGTGTGTGTGTGTGTGTGTGTGTGTGTGTACACGTGTACGCGCGTGAGAGCTTGCGTGTCTGTGTTTATGTGTGCATGCATGCATGCCTGCTTGTGTGTGTGTAAGTAAAAAATGCCTGGCCACTCATATCCGGCGGCTAGTTAATCCCTGTTGTAGACTTCTGCTCAAGCACATTTGTTCTTGTTCAGCACCCACAGAGCCCAACTGTGGTTTATGATGCAACTATGCTTATCATACATTAGTTACAGTTTCTGTGAAAGAGCTCATTATCTGGCGTGAAAAACAATCTGTACACAGTCATCACTTAAATCCTCGGTCACAATGACTTGTGACTTCGAGCTAGCACAAACATCGTCTCGTTTACCCAATTTTACTCACAAGGCTTGAGTCAACCCGTAGTATGGCTTTCAGGCACTTTCCAAAGATGCTGCATGCTAAAAATCGCTTCCCCCAGACCGATAACTTCAAAAAGTCACCTTCCTGACAAATCGATATACATATATATGTATCGATTTATATCGATCTGTCACCTCTGAGCTATAGGCACTCAGTTATATATATATATAACCGAGCTTTTATATATATATATATATATATATATATATATATAACCGAGCGCCCATACCTGAAATATAACATCGCCGACTGATGTCGGTTCGGTCTGGTTTCAATTGTGGCGAGAAACAATCGGATGTCTAACCTTACTGATGAACTGTGATACAGCAAAACAGATCTGTCTGCGGATATATATATATATATATATATATATATATATATATATATATATATGTATGTGTGTGTGTGTGTGTGTGTGTGTGTGTGTATAAATAAATAGAGTAGTATCCTTGGTAATTTGTAAAATTAATTACACGGATCGTATTCCGATGAAAACTCAGTGTTATAATTTAATTATTATAATGAAACTAAATCCACCCACGATTTCTTTCGTCTGGATAAATTTAACCCATTCATTTTTGTAAATATTTTGCATAATTTTTATAAAATATTCACGAAATAAATTATCAGCATTCGTCCAATTCATTTTCACTATATATATATATATATATATATATATATATATAGAGAGAGAGAGAGAGAGAGAGGGGGTGTCGGGAGAGAATGAACAGATCCATTTTTAATCCGACATTCTTATTACTTCAGATATTATTATAGTGGCCACTTCATATTCACGAAATAAATTATCACCATTCGTCCAATTCATTTTCACTATATATATATATATATATATATATATATATATATATATAGAGAGAGAGAGAGAGAGAGAGAGAGAGAGAGAGAGGGGGTGTCGGGAGAGAATGAACAGATCCATTTTTAATCCGACATTCTTATTACTTCAGATATTATTATAGTGGCCACTTCATATTTGAAATGGGACGTCTATTTGGAATATATATTTATCATTTTATTTGATTTAGTGTTTAAGGATTGAAAGAAGAAATAGCAGATATTGTCGAGTGATTGAACAGTGAGAAGAATTCTGAAAGATTATAAACTATGACGATAGGCATTTTTATTTCTATTGAGTGAAGCTGATTCGAGCAATCACAGAAATGACAGAGAGCTTCAGAGGCTTTTGTGGTGGAAAATTTTACAATTAAAAATGAACTATTGGATGACTTTAAAGCACAAGTTATAAAATTAAAGTGGAAAACTTAATTTGAGGATAACCAAGATTTGAATAACAGCCATGAAATATTGTCATTTTTTTTTTCATTACTTCCATGTTTATTCAGGTAATCACGTGGGAACAATATGTATTTTTTGGTTGATAATTAAATATTGATTTGCGGAAAAACATGTTTTTCGGAGGTACATACGCGCTTTATGTAGGTATTCGTTTTTTTTAATTTTCAATTTAACGTGTAGGACGAACTTATTTTATTTTTTACGTGCAAGATATTTTTTCCTCTAAAACGATCAATATATCTCCTTTAAAACCATTAGTAAATGTTTTTGACAAAGCTTTACCTACATTCATTCTTTTTTCTAAATAGTGATATGTGTTCTTTTGAATTGTATGTGCTTTATTGTTGTTATTTATTATTATTATTATTATTATTATTTGTTGCTTTATCCTAGCGGAAACACATTTTATAAGATGGGTCCAATTTGTACCGTCTGTCAAAAGCTAGAAATAGCTGCTTTTGTGCTTAAGATTCAGAAGTGGTTTTTTAACACCTGAGCCATTTTATTCCATGGAATCCGGGTTACTTTTTTTTTTTTTGTAAGAGTTCTTTAGCGTCAATGAAGAAAGAGGAAAGATCGTCAAATGAAAGAAGAGGAGGAATATTAAGAGGGAAATGCGGGAGGGGGGGGGAAACAGGAGGAGAACAAGAAGAAATTTGAAATTAAATAGGAAGAGAAAAGAGGATGTAGAAGAAAATGATAATAGAAGAGGAGAAAAGAAAGCGGAGAGGGAGAAAAGAGGAAAAGATAGTAAAGAAAACAGCGAGAAGCAAGAAGAACAGAAGAAGAAAATAAGACAACGAGAAAGATATAATGGGGAAAGAGAAGTAGGGAAAAACAACGAGAGAAAAAAAGCGAGACGAAGATAAAATGAGAAGGTGAAGGTTGAAGAGCAAAAGCATTATTATTATTATTATTATTATTATTGTTATTATTATTATTGTTATTATTATTATTGTTAGTAGTAGTAGTAGAATAAACCATAATATTGATGTAAAAGAGAAAATATCATGACAATGACGGAGAAGAGAACAATGTAGAAAAAAATTGATTTCAGTTGACACTTCTGCCTGGTCTTTTGAACAATCATATTGGTTCGAAATGTTCGTACCGTTTTTAAGTGAATTTCAAAGGCAACATTTAGATATTTGTACATAAATAGGTAGATATTTGTACAAAGATAGGAGTAAATAATTTCACCTATCTTTCGGTTCATACGTCTCCTCGGTCTTTTTAACAGGAGTAGTAGTTTATATCCGGTTTCCGGTTTAGGATTGGGTTTCCGATTCTTTCTAAAGTCTAGTTCAACTCCATATTTCTAACTTCTCCGACTGAACTCTGAAATTTTATTTATTAATTATTGATTTATTTTCTCTTCAATATGAGTAGATATGTTCGCTTATCATCTGGTTCATACTCTTCTCCGGTATTTTGAACAGGAGTAGAGGTTTATTCCTTGCTTCTTGTTTAGGAGTGGGTTTCTTCTAAAGTCTTCTTAATTTTCTTTCACTTCTGGTAGTCCATTGCGTATAAATGGCATTATTGCCTTTTATGGGGTGGATTGATTAAAAAAAAGGTAAGAAAAGAAAACGATCATGAAAATAATGATAATTAATATTTTTTCAGGAGATAGCAAAAAAATAAAAAATATATTAGTTTCGGCCAATGTATTTTTTAATTTGATTTTAAAAGTAATAATTAGAATTTCTAGGATATTTTTAGCTATAAACCACAAAGTGTCATACCGTCTGAGTTTATATGCAACGACACCACTGTTAAGTGCCATACGTGATACACGCTTGGTCGATCATGTCTCGAAAGAGACATGACTGACTGGGTAGAAGATTATCCAGCAGTAGGTTGCCATTACTTTCTGCAGTAGGCTGGTTGCCGACCAACGCTATGGAACCCAATCTGTCCTATTATTTAACCCATAAGTGGAGTACCTTTCCCAAGGGTATTTGCGCGTAAGAGAATTCAACTGGAATTCGAACTCGGCTCCCCGATTTCTCGTTCCAAGCCGATATTCACTGCACCACAACGCACATGTCGGGTTAGGCCATATTTGAAGACAAATGAAGTGCTTACAGCAGCATGAAGAACAGACAATCAGAGCACATGGTTGGGCAATCTTGTATCATCCACCTTAGAGTCTTGTCCTGATAACGTCAGACTTTCATCTCTTTGGACCGCATGAATCTCACGTGATTAATTATTGCGGCCGACGAGAAGTTTTTAAATTTTTTTATTTTTTTTATTCAGCAGAATAAATTCGGCGACTGATCGTAAACGAAAATATCAGTCTTGTGGAAGATGAATTTATTCCACTAATATTTCACTGCTTTTGTATCTAATTAACCCTTTAAACTCTTTGCAAGAAAGGAAATAATTCCTCTCTCTCTATATATATATACATGTTTTCTATCGTATTCATACTCAGTAATTTGCATACCGTAATTTCTTGTGCATAATACGACCCTGTATTTCTTAAGTTAAAAACAGGGAATAAATTACAACCTTTAATGTAAAATACGACCCCATAATACAGCCTTCTCTCTCTCTATATATATATATATCTTAAAGTAGTATCATATTATCCATTAAGAAATCTAGATGTTGTGTATATATATTTCACTAAAATACTTAATTTTTTACTATGTTAAAGAATACAAAGGAACCAGTCATTTAGCGATTGCGTGTTTCTTTTAATTTCTGTTTCAAAACATATTTTCTGTTTTTCCGGAAACGATACTTTGTTGTAAAAAAAACATGATACATCTTGTATATAAACTTTATTAATTTTTTAAATAAATTTTGGTGAGCTTCCTGTCTTTGAGACAAAAGATGTTCAATTACACTAATTCAAAGAACAAATATGGCCGACATATCAAATAGCTTTTGTAAACAATTGTTGCCAATACCTGTCTTTTTGTGTTTTATTATCTATTGTGCTGAATGTATATTTGCAATATGGCGGTTTCAAATAAGTATGTTTTAATTTAAGTTGAGTAATTCCTGAGAACGTGTATATATATATATATATATATATATATATATATATTGTTATCAGCAGATAGATCTGTTTCGCCGTATCACAGCTCATCAGTACGGTTAGACTCCGATTGCTTTTTTACCCAGGATTGAAACCCGACCAAAATGGCGTCAGTCGGCGACTCTACCCCTGGGCTATGGGCGTTCGGTGGAAGTAGGCAGACTTTTTAGCGCATATCATTATACGCGCCCAATAGCTAAAGCGATCTAATTCATTTCATTGAATGAGCGATGCGTACATGCCAGTGTTTATCAAAGTCTAATATTTTTCCAGAGTGCTCAATAAGGGTGTGAGAGCGTAAATATTGTTAGCCGCAGACAGATCTGTTTCGCTGTATCACAGCTCATCAGTACGGTTAGACTCCGATTGCTTTTTTACCCAGGATTGAAACCCGACCGAAATGGCGTCAGTCGGCGACTCTACCCCTAGGCTATATATATAGTGACATAAATTAATCAATATACATATGAGGGTGCACATATATATAGTATTATTGTTCAGGTGTTAATAAATAAAAAAGTGCCGAATGTATGAACAGCGCTGTGTTATATATATATATATATATATATACATTATTTCAGTTTGAAATATACACACGATGATTGCATAACGCATGAAAGTCCAAATCAGGCTATAGACGTAGGATAATATGTGTATTTATCAATATATATATATATATATATATATATATATATATATATATATATATATATATGCTCCTATTACGATTGAGCTCTCTAGAGAAGAAAATTTTAAAAACAGTTTCCACATCTGCGATTTATGCATTACTCTTTAGGAATGAGTTGAATTCTTTCGGTGACTGGCGCGTGCATACACTGCTTATATACAGCACGTTAAAATTTCCTTTCTTTGATTCCATGAGCCTATGATGCCGACTGACTTCAATCGGTCAAGTTTCGATCCTGGCCAGAAGCAAGTATCTAGCCACACTGATTAGCTGTGATACAGTGTGTTGATGACTAATATATATACAGTGGAACGTACCGTATGCGACCCTCTTAGTCAGCAACCACTTGTTGTTAACGACCGTTTTTCTATGCACGGACGATTTGCTAATGTTAATTGACCCTAAGTGAGCGATCATCTCCAGAACGCGACCAGCGACCAACATCAACGAGTGAAAAACACTGATCAAGCGACCGCTTTAAAAAAATCCATTTTGATCGTACACTGCGAACTTCTAAATTAGGTGAAACTAAATGAGTAATCTATTTCATTTTGATTTGATCTAAGCCAGGAACATTTCCTCATTGTTTTGTTATTGTAGTGTTGTATCAAACTGTTGTTTCTTGTTGAAATGTACATTGAGTTCACCTCACGGTCAAACATCGGCTGTTTTGTACCACATGTATTGCATTTGACATGTTCAAGAAATTTATCGAAGTCTCTGTACTGACTTGGATAAGTTTAGGGATTGGGAAAATCACAATTATGTCCCCTTCTCAAATGTCTATCTCTTTCGTTCCTTTATTTTTTTGTGTATCTATCTACTCTATTTCTATCTGGGTCTATTTATCTCTATCTCTCTGTCTCTCTACCCCCAACCACGATCGCTGTCAGTTTTTTGTATGTTTTCTTTTTTTTTCCATGTATTATCGCAGATTCTCTTTTGCTATCACTCACTTATAAGAAAAACAAAATGAAACCATATACTTTTTTATACTTAATAAATATTTTTGTGATAAATATTTTGATCTCTTATTGACCGTTGTAAATACGTTAATAAAATTTTTAAATGAAATGTGCAGAATAAATTTCTTTAAAGTTAGGCCATTTTCTTACGTTCCCATTTTTTATTACCAGATTACATGGTAAAATTCCAATATGTACATTCTGATAAGTGAAATATATTTTCCTGGCGTAAATAGTTCATAACTATGACTCTTTAGTGAGCGACCATCTGCTGTATGCAACCAGTTTTTGATAGCATTAGGGGTTTTACTATATATATATATATATATATATATATATATATATATATATATATATATATATTTACTTATTTTATACATATAAAAATTCAAAATTAACATGATCATTTCAGCAAACTGAATTCGCTTCATCGGTGATAAGATCAATTCGTTAAAATAATCATGCGATCATATAAATTTTGAATTTTTTATCTGTAAAAATATACACATTGGCTTTGTAAATAAATAATTTTAATAACGCTGAGCCCTCTGGCTGGGTCAGTTTTAATATTTCATTTTTAGTAATTAATAATAATAGGATCGCTTTTTTTTTTACATATATATATATGTATGTATGTATGTCACCCTATTTCCACGGAAAAAAATCTACTTGATTTAATACAACGGAGAGAGGGAAATTATTATTAGTGGTATTGTTAGTTGTGCTTTATTGTAATTCGTGATGTGAACTTTACTTAAAAATATTTAATACTTATTTACTTGTAAAATCTGAAAAAATAGAGAAATTATCTGGAAATTGGGGAAAAAGAAAAGAAAGTTATATTTTTCCCATTGTATTCAGGAGCGAATTTTTGGGCAAGTGGAAGTGAGAAATGGCGATAGTCACAACAAGTTGTCAGGACTTTTGATGGGGTTAAATTAAGGCCACATTTGCTGGGAAAGGAAATTTTAAAACCTAAAATTATGTAGTTAAGAAGAAGAGGACGAAAAGGAAATTACGTCATGTGAGGTGTTGTTGCCTCATTCGTTAAACCATAACTCCACCTTGGATTGTGTAGGTGGAAAATAATCTCATTGGTAAAAGTTTTTATTTGCATAGATATCCAGTCAATCCCTTAAGAGAATTGGGGACAACTATAAAAATCAAGACACCAGTGAGAAAAAAGAGTCAGAAGTTTGAGTTAGTTGGAGTTACAGTATAGATGTAATGACTGAGGGAAAAGAGTTCCTAACAGGGAGCCATGCCGATTGGGGTGCCAGCCGTAGAGACAGACTGGTCGCCTTCCATAGAACTCATGGTTGAAGATATAAATAAACGTAGAAAAGCTTGCCGCCGATCAACTTTAACACTTTATATCGAATAATGCGCCTTCGATAGAGTCCTAGCTAAGAATGTATAGAAACAGAATGAGCCGAGAAAGAGTTAAACTAGCTGAAAAGATATTTTTTATTTGCCGAGTGAAGGACATACGAACCTCCTATCATCACCAGAACGCCCCAATTCGACCGTTTTCGTAAAGCTTCGGTATAGAGCGAAGTAGTTTCAGAGCTGCTGAACGACAGAGATCAAACGACCTCACCACCGCCGTCGCCACCGTCGCAACCGTTCGCTCCACTTCGGCTATTTCCGTAAAACTTCGGAAAAGACTTGTTTTTATTTGGAAAATTGAGAGCTCTGATTATTCTTAACGAAAACTTCGCTCCGTTATGAAAAGAATTTTTATTTGGAAAATCGAAAGCTCTGATTACTTAAACGAATCCTTCTCTCCGTTGTAAACTTTGAAATTCGGTGATTGTACATTCTGCTTTTATTATTAATTAATTTATATATATATATATATATATATATATATATATATATATATATATATATATATATAAACTTTTTTCGTAACTCATCCAAGCATCTTCGAACTTATTCATTTATTTTATTTTATTTTTTGGTGCCGTGTATATATATATATATATATATATTTCATACAAGTGTACACGTGTGTTTGGTCTGGTTTAAGGTGGTTGAGAAACGGCTACCAGGTTTTCAACGTGATTTGCCTGAGATCAAAGAACACAGCGTGGACAGGAAAGTTCGCCGTTGTAATAGACGTCTTGAAGACCAGCTACTGTGACGAGGCCATCATCACGATTATCGACCGGAAAGCGTCGTCATAATTGGTGCCATTTCGGCAGCATCAACCCACTCAGGTTCTGGTCATCATCACAACAGGTTTCGGATCAGAGGCAGCGAACCAACCAGGGGCAAAGTGTCACATTTATATATACATGGGCAGTGTGTGTGTGTGTGTGGGGGGGGGGGGGTTAATTTCCTTGATGGAAAAAGGCAAGACAATTCAAGTTTTACTTTTATCGGGAGGCTCATTTTTCTTTTGAAGGTTTTACCAAACTAGGCCGGTTATTAATTTCACTATTTAATTAAAAAAAACAAAAAAAAAAAAAAAAAAAACAAGGATATCGACTCAAACAGCTGTATCCACTAAAAGTAAGGTTTACAGTAATATATATATATATATATATATATATATATATATATGTATGTATGTATGTGTGTGTGTGTGTGTGTGTGTGTGTGTGTGTGTGTGTGTGTGTGTGTGGCAAAAATTAATATGCCAAAAACTTTATTTTAGTGGATATTCGTGTTTGAAATAGTTTTTTATTTATTTATTTAGTTTTAAACAGTGCGCTTTTCTCGGTAACGCAAGCCAGCCTGTTAAAGTAACTAAAATAAAAATCGTGACGTCTATTTCAAACACGTATATCCACTAAAAATGATGTTTGAAGTAATAAAAATATCGGATTGAAAATAAATCAACTCTTTTTTAGAAGTATATATACAAACAAAAAGCTTTACGATCATCACTTCAATAAATCTTACATTTGTCGACAAATGTTGCTGGACGATTTCGTCACAAATGGAGAAAAGACTTGAAGCGACAGTGCACTTGGTTTTTCTACCGACGAATGTTGACAATATCTTAGACAGAGTATGTGAGAAACTAGAAAGTTTTAAAGAAACTAGGAATTACAAATTAAGTGTTGTTAACAATCAGAAAACGACAATTTAATTCCCTGGGACACACAATGTAGAAGAATGCACGGAAAAATTTAACACTCACAGGTAAGATAAAGTAGTAGAAAAGCTGGGAGATTGGACAGTTTTGCAATGGTGGAATAAATACCAGAAAGAGGGACCGTAAAGAAACAAATATTATTGAAATCAACAAAATGCAAGTAAACGTGGAGAGCCATAATCCCCCATCTCCTGAATAGACATGGCACAGAGAGAGAGAGAGAGAGAGAGAGAGAGAGAGAGGGAGTAGAGTTAGTGAAAAATAGAGGGCGTGTCAAACAGAGCTAAGCTCAGTAAGAATAAGATCAGTATGCCTAATATAGCGAAATGGTTAGCAAGATTGGCGAGCAACTAGCGTGTGAGCGTGCGTGGGTGTAAATAAATATAGAGTTAAAAATATCTACACGAACGCAGTTTCCGATTAAATTTAAAGTGTAGAAGACAATTTCCGGTAAAAGATACTTTAAATGCATTATATATTTAAGTTACCCTAAAGAATCTAATATATATATATATATATATATATATATATATATATATATATATATATATATATATACGTGTGTGTGTATTTTTTTTTGGTTGTTTTTGTTGATTTGTATATGCATATAAAGGTGTATACATTTGGCGGACTTCATGTAAATTTCACTCGCGGAGAAGGATTTCTTAAATAAGCAATATACGATAATGCATTTAATATGTTAAAAAAAAAAAAAAAAATAATAATAATAATAATAATCATAAAAATAATAAAAAAATGAATACATAATTAGCTGTTTTGAATAACATTTTCGTTGGCCCTGATTAAATCTACTTGGTGAAAACAACAATTATTTTAAAGCACACATTGTTGGATAGGGCAATTTGCAATTAATAACAAGAGGAAAAGCGATGAGAATAGGATGAATAACATTTATAAACACAGCTAATCTCTCAGCTACTATGTCGATTTGAACATATAGAGCAGTAACAAACAACTCGCTGTGCGAGGAAAAAGACAGATCTTCATAGGTCACAGAACGAGAAAAGTTCGGCTCTGTATGGGCGTCGGTTGATAAAATCTATGCGAAAGGACCAGGTTTTTTTCTATTATTTTTATTATAGAGAGCATTGTTGGATGCATCGTCTTGGTAATCAGACTAAAAGAGGGAAACTCTAGCAAAAACATACGACTACGAGATTTTACTATCAATGTTTCACGTAGCGGCGCCACATTTAAACGACTGCTTTTAAGTGTTGAGTTTGTAATGCGTATAACACTTATAACTCTCGCCACCTAAAACTTCAGAAGCTCAATCCTAATGACTAATCGTCTTGCAATGCACCGATAGGGAGCGTTTGTAACAATAGTGTGAATTTTCTCTTATTCATTTGAGAAATGACCCATGATATATATATGGCGACTTGGCGTTAGGTAATAGAAAACGAGCTAGTCTTGTTAAGTATTAATATTAAGTATATATATATATATATATATATATATATATATATATATATACGCATATACTTAGACAAGAAAATAATAAACGAAAACTTAAAATTCTAGAAGCTATCTGCATCAAACAGTTTAAACCTAGCCTAAATAAAATAAATTTCGACACCTCCACTAACATACTTCAATGCCTATAATCGACGGGAGAGGTCATAGTTATTATACTTACCCACTACACTATAGTAGCAGCAGTTCCCAGACCAATCCCTCATGCCACTATACACTCAATTGACCAAAAACACCACTAACACCATTCCTTCTCGGCCTACAGCCATGTGCTACACAAAAAATGAACCTGTCTAATTTTCTCTGTATAACTCCACTCTGTTAATAATAATTTAAATGCTCTATGTTCACTGAACATTAAATATTCATCCTTTGATAATGGCATATGTAAGCCGAAAGCTCAGACCTGATAAAAAAATCAACAATTATTACGATTTCTTGTCGTCTTTCCATGACAACACTATCAAGCTAATCAGATTATACGAACGGATCTTACACAAAATAAATAGACAGAACTTGTCTATATTATTTAATGAAACCTGTATTAATGGAAAAATGCTGCCAAAATACACACACAATATATATATATATATATATATATATATATATATATATATGAACTAAAGACAAGAGGAAACATTTTCTTAGGCAACCTGTTTCGTCCTCTGATAAACATTATTAAGGCAAAGGTAAGGATTTTATTTTGTAACAAGTAAACAGAACTAAACAGTTTTTGAAAGATTTAAACTAAAGAACCCTAATAAAAACACTTAAGTGTAAGTAAACGTAAATTATGGAGGATGGTAAATTGATGTAATTTAATGTCCAAATGTTAATGAATTTTATATAATGTAATTAGTTGTTGAAGTATTGGGGGAAAACAATGTAACGATTAATTAGATTATTTCTAAATCTATTCACAGTCCGTAACAAAAAATAAAATAAAATAAAATAAAATAAAACTTCACAATAGTAAATGATGGAGATTAAATGATGATGGTTATAACAACTGAAACATTATAATGTTGGCTACACCACAATAAATCCATATTTTGTTGCTTCTCAAGTATTTTTTTATCTCACATAGTCGGAATTAATTTTCCATTTCCTTCAA
>JBBBDQ010000234.1:477500-517500 GCA_037127315.1 Ascarosepion bandense | reverse complement strand
AAGATAATTTCAGAACAAACCAGTAATTTACACAAGGTACGTCGACGACATTTTCGTTTCGATAAAAAACGGGGACGAAATCATAAATCTAAAATTAAATTTTGAAAAAGAAAAAACTCCTCGCTGAAATGTATTCATAAACACATAAACAATTACAAAATCTCATTTCTTGACGACAATTGGAGTAGATAGACTAAACTATCGCCCGGTTCACACTCCACCCACGTCTATTGAACAAGTGAAGAGGCTCATTCCTTGTTTTCTGTTTAGGATGCGGTTTCCGGTTTTCTCTTTTCCAATCTTTTCACTCTTTTCTTTCTTTCATTTTTTTTCAATTGGAGTAGATAGACTAAACTATCGCCCGGTTCACACTCCACCCACTTCTATTGAACAGGTAAAGAGGCTCCATCCCTTGTTCCCTGTTTAGGATGTGGTTTCCGGTTTTCTCTTTTCCAATCTTTTACGTAGCCCCCTGCACATCAGTGGCGTTACCGCCTTGCTCTGGGTGACATGATTAAAAAAAAAAAATTTGGTTACCTTTTGCCATAATTGTTCTATTTAGAGGTTCAAGCTTTTTTTAAGCAAGTGAATGATCTTACATCTGATAAAAATCTATTTATTCGTTTGTAAAGTTGAAGGAATTGCCAATAAAAGAATTAAAATCTTATCCTTCATCTAGAATCAGCCGAACACATTTAAAAAAATTAATGTTCATCTGAAAAGGAAATAATTATGAAAAATGGTTGAAACCATCAGACTTTGAATATAAAAATTGCAGGATATAAAGGACCATTCAGATTTCAGAAGAACCATTGACAAGCAATTTTAAATCCACCCACGTCTATTGAACAGGTGAAGAGGCTCATCCCTTGTTTCCTGTTTAGGATGTGGTTTCTGGTTTTTCTCTTTTTCAATCTTTTCACTCTTTTTTTTTTTTCAATTGGAGTAGATAGACTAAACTATCGCCCGGTTCACACTCCACCCACGTCTATTGAACAGGTGAAGAGGCTCATCCCTTGTTTCCTGTTTAGGATCTGGTTTCTGGTTTTTCTCTTTTTCAATCTTTTCACTCTTTTTTTTTTTTCAATTGGAGTAGATAGACTAAACTATCGCCCGGTTCACACTCCACCCACATCTATTGAACAGGTGAAGAGGCTCATCCCTTGTTTCCTGTTTAGGATGTGGTTTCCGGTTTTTCTCTTTTCCAATCTTTTCACTCTTACGTAGCCCCCTGCACATCAGTGGTGTTTTCGCCATGCTTGGGGTGATATGATTAAAAAAAAAAAAAAAACTGAACTTGCTAAAATAAGTAAAACAATACGAGAAAGAATTAATACAGAGCCAAGGAAGAAGTTAGGAGTAAATCAGTGGCAACCTAAAAAAAAAACAACAAAAAAAAACAAAAAACAAACATAAATGCCAATATATACAACTAGACATAAAAGAATTCTACCATCCTATAACAGAATCGATGTTAGATAAAACCATCTAATTAGCATAAGAACAAATACAAATAAACACAAATAAAAATCATTAAACACTCGAAAATCACTACTATTTGGCAATAAAGACGGATAAATGGAAAGAATAGACCTTTGACCCTACAATGGGAATCTTTGACGGTGCAATAACTTTAGCTAGGTAGTCTTAGCTAAGGCGCAGTGGCCTGCTTGCTTATCAAGAAGGGTCAATCTCTTGTAGTTAGGGCTAGGTTAAAAAGAATGTCTAATGAATCAACAAATATAGCCGCTGAACTGCGTTGAAGCCAGTTTTGTTTGTAGCAATGTGGTACCGTCATTAACTATGGATGAGCACTATGTTTTCTTGTGCTTGCTAGGCGTTATGCCTATCGTAATATGAATGACGCAACCGACAGAATTCCATGGAGACGAGAAGTTTACTTCTGCACAACTGATCTTATTCTTTAAGCATCAGTTTAAAGTCAAGATCAGGGCGGAAAGATAACGACCCCCTCCATTAGAATTTTGCAAAAGGCATGATTTAAGGGGGCATTTTGATGCCGGTTAGATATCAGAATAATGGGGACCCTGTATTAAACACTGGCAACCCTACTAAAATAGGTTAGTTTAAGCTTGTTTTGCTTCAACTTTTATGCTAAGTTAACTTAGCTTCGGGGATGTGTGCTCATTGACCCCTTATATTTTTACCCCCAATTTCATTATTTTAAATTCTCATCCCCGAGAAATGTTAGTTTCGTGATAGATGCGGAACATTTTTCGTTTTTTATGTGTTTTTATTATTTGTTGTCGTGTCTAAATGAGTGCGTGTGTAATTGTGTGTATGGTTGGTTGAATGACTGGTTTTAATTTATCCAAGTCGCACATAAATTTCGTTTAGTTAACTGATAGTTCTGCACTATAAAGGAATGTGGGGAATTTTTATTAGTAACACCATTTTGTTGAGTTTCTTGTATATATATATATATATATAATTATGCATAGTGAAAATATTCATCTCGGTTTTCATTTTTAAAAGTTGTTACTTTCCACTGACAAATTGTATAGATCGAACTAGTCAGGACTTCATAAAAGCTTTTGTGTGTTGTGGTACAGTGGATATCGGCTCGGAACGAGAAACCGGGGAGCCGAGTTCGAATTCCAGTTGAATCCATTGTATTCACTTACGCGCAAATACCCTTGGGAAAGGTATTAATCCGTCTCTTCCCGCCAGTTATGGGTTAAATAGCAGGACAGATTGGAGGGGTCTATAGCCTTGGTCGGCAACCAGTCTACCAAAGAAAGCAATGGCAACCTACTACGGGATAATCTTCTGCCCAATCAGTCATGTCTCTTTCGAAACATGATCGCCCAAGCGTGTATCACGTATGGCACTTAACTGACTGACTGATGGTTGTAGTAAGAATGGTAAAAAAGATTTTGATGCTTTAGTGCAAATAATGTTGTATAGTTTGTTTGGGTTAGTGATTGTGGTTAGCTCAGTTTCTAAAATAAGACAAATGAAGACCAGCATTCTTCATTTTTGGACTTGAACTACATTTTTTGCATTTATACAAAAATAAATATTATGGCCTAACGATCGCTTTTATCATGAGACAGAATGTCGCTTTTGGGTGTTGACTTCAATATTCACGTTTATATTTACATATGATATATCCCTGATATTGCGTACTTAAAGCCGTAAACATAGCATACCTTAAAACTGTATTTTATCATATATATATACATATATATATATATATGCAGGATGATTGAAAAGTAACTCTCTATTTTATGTATGATCGACTCCCTCGTCTTTTAAAAATTATAGTTAGACGAGAGAGTCCATCATAGATGAAATAGGGAGTTACTTTTTAACTACCATATATGTATGTATGTATGTATGTATGTATGTATGTATGTATGTATGTATGTATTGTCAATTCATACTGTTTTTCCTTTCTGTTTTAATTATTTACCATTTTACTTTTGATTATTAATTACTTTATTTAATTCTTTCATTTTCTTTATTTTTGAAAAAGAAATTGTGTGTGTATGACTGCAACATTTTGCACTGGTTCATTTCGGATGTAAATATTCAGTACTAATATCTAGTGCTGACGAAGCTTGTAGGAGTAACCAAAAGCGTAATTTTCAGAAAACTTTTTTCTGCTTCACATGGCTACTAAATAAAAAAAAAATACATTAAACCTCTACAGAAATATTTTCCTCATATGATGATGATGATGTAATGGATTTTTTTATTATCACAGATTTCATCAGTTTAAACGTTTAAGACTCAGACTATTACGTAAGACGTTTTTTTATGCGTGGATTATTTCGAATCCTTAGTAATTTGAGTCTTGAGGCCGTTAATGAAGTTCGGATTCCTATTATTGTTGACCCCGACGATGCCCGACTAACTGTGGATACCGTTGTCCATGTATACAGTTTTATTGATATTGTAGACAGTACACAGAATTCGTGTATGGTTTTCTTAATTTTCTATAACGCTTACCCTAGAAACCATTTTGATGATTTTAGAAATGAATTCGAGCCGAGAATATATCAGCGTCCCGTCTTCGTGTATATAATGGTAAAAACTAATGGATATATATTCCACAGTTTGGTAATTATTACTTTGTATAAAGTGACCAATACAGAAGTAGTGCTTTTTATAGAGATATAGTTATTATTAGTGTTATAATAATAACATATAGGACTGCAACTCAAAAGCTTTCAACCAAGAAAAAAAAGTATCAGACTGAATTCAGGAATTTAACAAAGAGAGATCTAACACATATCCGAAGAGAATTAATAAGAAACCTAAATGCGTCAAGTGCGTTCATATTTGAAGCCACTGGATCTTCTATGGTGTCAGAGGAAACAAGGTGTAAATCATTAAGGACGTTTGCTGATGTAAAAAATCAAATAAAGAAACCATTTTAACAAAAAATACATAAAAAAAGAAGATTGCACTGGGCAAAATTACATAAAAATTGATTTCAGTAAAGTGCTTTTTACAGACGAATCAAAGATCAGCCTCGATGGGCCCGATGGATGAGCTCCTGAATGGGTTTGCAAACAATATGACTCAAGAAATATTTTTCAAACGCCAACGAGGCGGCGGTAGGATCATGATATAGGCTGGGATTATTGGTAATGAGCTCGTGGGTCCATTTAAAGTGAAAGACGGAGTTAAAATAAATTTCAAATGTTACTGTGATTTTCTAGAGTAATATTTCTTTGAATGGCTTCTTTAACCAGTCTTTATCCAAGCGTAAATCTATGATATTTATGCAAAACAACGCACCAAGTCATGCATCAAAGTTTACTAAATGCCGGGTTGAAAGAAAAGGGATTTGTTGAAGATTCTCTTATGGACTGGCCTTCAAATAGTTGTGACTTGAATCCCATTGAGAACCTGCTGAGCATCCTCAAGAGAGATATTTATTCGAATGGAAGACAATTCAACAGCAAGTGTGACCTCTCAGAGGCAGTTCAAGTTGCTGCAAACAATTACTAGCCGCTAAAATTGCAAATCTAACATCAGATGTTGACAATAGGCTGCTAAGAGGTTTTGAAAAGAAAGGAGCACTTGTGCAATAAATTTTAGGAGGTTCTTATTATTTTTTGTTAATATATCTATCTTTAAAATGCAATGTTTTTTTATGTTCTTCCTTTAAGAAATTGACGAATTTGTTCTAAAATCTTTTCATATTATTTTTTATATTAGTTTTACAAGGTATAATAATGTAAAAGTATCAAAACAAATAGTTGCAAATAAACTACTGACAGTCAAATTAGTCTGTTTCGTTAACTTAGTAAAATTTTTCCAACCAAAAACAATTATTTTTCTCTATCACTATATATCTAAGATAATAATATTGAGTAGAATCTAAACAACATCATAATAGAACTTTTAACATTAAAGACGTAACTCTTTATACCAATTCATAACTTGTATATAATCTCTAGACGCAGTTTAGATAGTTTGATAGATCTGAATATACAGTTTTGATGTCCTGTTTTCTTATGAACTGTAAAAAAATAAAAGAATACTCTTCTTTTCATTCAATACAAGGCCCAAGAGCCGTTTAAATTAGAGAGGTTACTGAATAATGTTGTATGAGCGTAAGAAGAGGAGGTAAAAAGTGCAGTTTATGAAATTATATAAGAAAGATAATTGCTAACCCAATACTTGAAGAGTTTGCCATGATCGGAAAATATTTGAGAGTTTGTTCCACCAAGTATCAGTTCTATGAATGTATTTATCTAAGTAGTACTGCCTCTTTACTAATGGAATACGATGGTAATAAGGATGATCCCTTTCTCTAAATGTAGCATGGCGGGTCTAAGCTGCAAAGGTCATGACTGGTTGATCTAAGGAATGAAGCTGTTCGCTATGGGAATATCAATAATGTAAAGAGAGGTTTGCGAAGTTTAGTCTGGAAAAAGAATCATTTTTTGATGGAAATGTTTGAACACACCTATAGTAGGTAAGCAACCATGAATCTTAGGAGACTATAGAGTCAACTAGATGGATAACTAAACCCTGTTGAGAACGCCTGCTCACGCACATTTGTATCTAATCAAATCCACTGATTCAATTTGCAGTTTTTTATGATAATTATACTGAGTGAACCTTAGTTCCAGTTTCTAGAAGAGGACACATAATATGGCACGACCCTTAGTTGAAATAGGTTAGTACGCTCAAATACTCGGTCACGAATACTTGTGACTTTGCACTCGCACAACCATCAACAGCTTCCGGACAGTTTCGTTTATCCAGTTTCACTCATAAGACATGGGTCAACGTGTGATAGGATTTTCAGCTACTTTCCAACAATGTCCCGCCTTGGGATCATCTTCCCTGTCTGATATCATTAAGAGGTTCCATCTTTGATAAATCGACTGCACACCGTGCACACTAGTTATCATACAGTTGAAATGACTAGACGTAACCTTAAGTTCTATGGTAACATTTTCTTCTCTTGAACTTCTAGCGTCTAGAATTCTCTTCCGGTGTTTTGCTATTCAGTCAACATTGATCTTCAAAAAGTTAAATGTAGTGCCAATCGTTATCTTGTGTCTTCTTAATTACTATTCTTTTATTGTTCTCACTCCTTAATAATGTTTTCTTTTTTGTTATTCTCTCACATTCAGTCCCTCCTTGAATCTTAGTGGCTTTATCGCCTTGCTGAAATGATTTGGTTCACCTATCGTCCGGTTTATACGTCCTTTTGAACAGGAGCAGAGATTTATCCCTTGATTTCTGTTTAAGATTGTGTATTTTGTTCTATTTCAACGTTATACTTGTAACATCAGCGCCTAAACACTGAAATATTATTTACTATTTAATTATTTACTCATTTTCTCCACTAAGAATAAATATGTACGCATAGCGTCCGGTTCATAGACTTCCCCATTCTTTTAAACATTAGTAGAAGTTTATACCTTTTCTTGCCACCGCCTTAAGGCGGAGGTATTTTATTCAGTCGCGTTTGTCTGTCTGTTTGTTTGTATGTTAATTGATTCTTTGTCTGTCTGTCTGTCTGTATTCAAGATATCTCAAGACCCTGGATAGATTCAGATGACTTTTAGAGATGATTGATCTCTTGACTAGCACGAAGTAATTATATTTTAGGTTCGATCCAATACGGGAAAAATTTCTGAATTATTTTTACAGTTTCATAAATAAAAGTTACGTTTTTATGTCTAACATATCAAATAGTGAATTACTTTCCCTAGACCATTTTTAGTTTAAGTTTGAGTTTTGTTTAACGGCATATCAAAAATGTAGAGTTTAAAGGTATTTTTTAATGTTCGGTTATAGTGAGAAGGCTGATCTAGTAAGCTTTTGATGAAATTTTTATTTTATTTTAGAAAACTGAAGATGTCTTCTAGTTTTGTATTAAAAATGTATTGCTGGTAATAATTTTTTCCTTCAAAAATGTATTATGGCAATAATAATTTTTCCTTCAAAAATGTGTTATGGTAATAATTTTTTTCTTCAAAAATGTATTGTTGATAATATTTTTCTTTAAAAAATGTATATTTTTTTACAATAGTCTATTTTTATGTATATATTTCTATAAAAGTCTAGTTTTATACTTTCCTAGTGTTTTGACCTCTTTCCAAGTGTTTTACAGTTTACCGTCATACCCAGGACCTGACCATGTTGAATATTGAATTACCTCCCTTGTTTTTGTTTTTGTTTTTTTGTTTAATTTTGAGAGCAGTCAAGTTCATTTTTTCTTTTCTCTCTTTAGAGCGGTCAAGTTCATTGCAGTCATTTTTTATCATTTTAATAATCATCTCTTGCTAATCGCTGAGATGATGTCGGTATTGCCTTGGTGGAGGTTTGTGGTCTTTGACTTGTACCTATAGTTCTGTTTAGAATTAGGTTTCCTGTTCTAAAGTCGTTCTATTCTTTTTCAATTACAGCAATCTCTTGCGTTTTAGTAACATCATGAGATCTCTTGTAGTAAATTCATTAATAGTGTGTGTGTGTGTGTGTGTGTGTGTGTGTGCATAAGATTGATTAAAAATAGTGTATAGAATATTACACAGAATGGATAATATACCAAATATAGAACACATACGCATATTCCTGTATAAATTTATACCTAAATTCAGGAATCTATATTTTCCCACCCTAATATATTTTCCCACCCTAATATATTTTCCCACCCTAATATATTTACTTGAATTTCGTAAAAAACTAAACAATCAAAACCAACGAGAAAAAAATTCCAAAAATATAGAAGCCTATATTGGATTATAGCCAACACCTTACAAGTTGGAATTCATCAATAAATAAATATTCTTGGTATATGTGCTCAAATAAATAAAAGAAATCAACCCGATAAGATTGGAGACGTCATAAAAATTTCTAGCTTTTATTTTCAATGTTGATGTTGCTGTTAAAACACAGCAGGTGGGTTTATTAAAAATCAATACTGCAGGATGCCTTGAACGAAACGAAAAATAATGTGATATGAATTGATTTCTGATTATGTGAGAATCAATTTTAGATTTATTTTTCTCTCAACCAAAAGTATTAAAGGCAAAGAATAATTTCTATATTTTTTGGCATCATTTGTTTATATATTTAGAGAGAGAGAGAAACAGAAAGACAGACAGACAGACAGACAGAAGAGAGAGAGAGAGAGAGAGAGAGAGAGAGTTTGCATAACGGATCTTTGAAGTCTTTTTCACAATAGCTAGTATGGTAATGGTGGAAATATCAGTTTCCATACAGGGAGCACTAGGCATTCATTAACTGAACACTTTGTTTAAGGTAGTGTGGAAAGTGAAGATTTTGGTTATATCATTATTTCTTTCTTGTTAACTGTGCTACCCATTTTAGTCGTTGTTGCTGTTCGTCTTCAAGTGATGCGTTTTTTTTTTATTATTAATTCACCACAAGCAAGACAGGGGAACTAAGACACAAGGGTAAGTAGCAACTAAGGTGGATAGATAAACCCTATCGAGAGCGCCCGCTCAAGCACACTTATATTTGTTCAACACCCACCAAGTCAGCCTTCAGTTTATACTACAAATAGGATTTCATAGAGACTTTGAGGTATTATGATGCAGTAAGAATGGTATGTAAAAATGTGATGTTTGGTGCAATAAATATTGTACAGCTTGCTTAGGTCAGTGAATGAGGCTGGCTAAGTTATTTTAAGGCAGATGAAGACCAGCTTTCACCATTTTCATTTTTGTCATTGTGTCATATTTTTTGTGTTTCAGAAACGATAAATGTCAGTTTATACGACAATTATGCTGAACAAACATTAGTTCCAGTTTCTGGGAGAGGGCAGGCGCGATCCGTAGTTGAACTAGGCCAGTGCGCTCAAATGCACGAGACAAACTTGGTGTACCGTGAACATTGCCAATTTAATGCAGATTCTTATGTGATTTGATAAGTAGAATCACATTGTGTCAATTATAATTAAATGTGGACAATACTAATAGCAGCATTGGAAGAAGCCTCATATCTTTAAAAATCTCTATGACTCTGTAGTCAGTTCATATCTGGTCACCCCCCCCCCCACCCCCTGCTGTTCATCTCAGTGTTCTCGACAGGCACCAAAGAAGAATCTGTAATGTGATTGGTCCCGACCTGGCAGTTCGACTGCAGCCACTTTCTCACCTGTGGAATGTGGCTTCCCCCTGTCTCTTCTACAAATATTTTCATGGCTTCTGCTTTGACGAACTTAGGTCATAGGTGTCCCCTCCACAAGAATTTACTCGTGCAACCAGACTAACAACAAGGTCCCACCCTTTTACAGTTAAATCAACCAAATGCAGGCGACAATTCTACTCCATCAGCTTCTTTTCTTGCACTTCCAGCCTGTGGAACTCCCTTCCATATACTTGCTTTCCTGACGGCTATAACCTCCAGAAATTTAAATGCAATGTCAATTACCATCTCTTATTCATTTGACTCCAGCCCTTTCTACATCACGCCGTGTATCTTGTTCTTTTCCTTTCTCTTTACCTTCGCAACTGTCTTCACTGTTGTGTTTACATCCTTCTCTTGTCCTTTCTCTGACACTCCCTGTAACTGATTCGTCTTTCTCTTCACACTCCTCCTGCTTTTACTCTCTTATGTAGCCCCTTGCGCATCAGTGGCGGTACCGCCTTGCTTGGGGTGAAATGATTAAAAAACGGTTTGTGTAGTTCAAGTCCTAAAAGATTCATTCGCTTCAAACCATTGATCTGAGAAAACAGTTCTATATAAGGGATAGCCTAAGTCAGGCCGCGGTTTTGGAATGGAAATTTTCTCGTGCCACACAATGTTTTATAATAAAAAGTATATTTAAAAGTATAAAAAGAGAAATGAAAGATAACCGTAGAGTCATAACATTATCATTGATAAATCTCTCTTCTAATTTGTGTATCCTATTTACTATATTCTTAATACTTGATATAATGCAAAAATATCACAGCGATAGAATCGGTCAATAATTATTTATAAATATTTATACAGGGACTCATGGATGCAATTACAGTCAATCAGTCAGTTAAGTGCCATACGTGAAACACACTTAGGCGATCATGTCTCGAAAGAGACATGACCGACTGGGCAGAAGATTATCCCGCAGTAGGTTGCCATTGCTTTCTGCGGTAGATTGGTTGCCAGCCAAGGCTATAGAACCCGATCTGTCCTGTTATTTAACCCATAACTGGAAGGAAGAGACGGATTAATATCTTTCCCAAGGGTATTTGTGCGTAAGTGAATGCAAGGAATTCAACTAGAATTTGAACTCGGCTCCCCGATTTTTTGTTCTGAGCCGATATCCACTGCACCACAACGCACAATTATGCAATTACAAGTCATCCATAATATTTTAAATTCTGAAATATTTATTTATGGTATATGAATTGTTTAAAACTGTTTATAAATCTTTGATTGCCTTTCATTCATTCCACCTTACCTGCTATCATTCCACCTTACCTGCTATCATTCCACCATTCCACCTTACCTGCTATCCTCTTTTACCTATGAGGGTCGCTGCATCGTTTATGAACCACCGTTCTAGATATTTCTCATATTCATTTATGAAAAGTTTAAATAGAGAAGCTTATAGAAACAATATATAATTTGTACTGTTACAAGCAAGTTGAAATCGATTCTAATCGAGTAATAAGTTATTAAAATACTTTCAGAGATCATCGTCCTCATCATCATTTATTTATCGTGTCCGAATAGGATGCTGGCGATCATGGTTCTCCGCAACTTCCTGCCCTTTGTAGCCCTCAGGTTTGTCTTTTCACTATCTCTTCTATTCTCTCTTTTGCAATCTATTTACACACGATTACTACGCAATGTACTCGCTGTTTCCCTCTTTCATGCTTGCCTTCAATATGCCCTGTGAGTATCAGATTCTAAAGCTCTCTCACCTCGTTATGCCTTCTAGAAATATCAACTATCTTCTGCTGGGTCTACAAGTAAGTGCTTTTTTAATTCCCATTTTACTCAAAATCTCCTTATGGCTGCCATGATCAGTCAATCGTATTTTCAGCATTCTTCTTTAGAACCACATTTCTGTTGATTCAAGTCTCTTCATAAGTGAGGAACTTGTTCAGCATTTGCTGTCACAGACGAGGAGTGATATTGAAAAATGATCTGTTGATTTAGATTTGGAAAAAAAAAAAACGTTGTAAAGTGATGTTTGGTTATTGATGAAACAAACTTTTTTTTTCACGGCTCAAGTTTTTTTTTTCAAAGCTTTGAAAACGAATCAAGTCATAACAAAAGTAAAAAAGTAGAAAATCACCATTACACAGATATTAAAACTTGCTTAGAAAATTGTCGCATGACTAAGTCAAAATAGTTCTTAATGTTTGGAACACATCGTAGATGGCAACAGAAAAAATAAAGTTACATTTTCAATTACGAAAACATGTGCTTAGTGCATAAATATTCGCTTGGTTCTTCACGACAAAGAATCACTCTGCTGTTGCTTAGAGTTAACAATAAAGAGTAAATATATTACAATTTAAGGAAACTAAACAACAACAAAAAAAATACAAGAAAAAAAATTCCCCAACAATAGCTCGATTAATTATTTAAAAAATGTTTAATTACTTTATGAGTCATTTGCATGAACGATTTATTTGCTAAAAGCAATATCTTGGTTTAATTCAATTTCTATATTAATTCTAGGATGAAAACTTTTAATTAAATCATCCATTTCAGCTAATTTTTGTGAATATAGCCTGGGACAAGAGTGCTGCTTATCGGATAGTTTTATCAAGGTTTAATTTAAGCCAAAATTAATACTTCTGAAAATTAGTTTGTGTTTACTAATGTTCATCCAATGCAAGGCCCAAGATCCACTCAAGGTTACTGTGTGGTGTTGTATGAGCACCAGAAAAGGCAAGAAGCGAAATTTTTGAGGTTATGCAACAAATATAACGATTAACTCGAGACTTGAAGAAGTTACGATTAAATTAGTGAATAACATCCCAGAGTTCATTTGAAGATGTTAAAAGTATAGTGTGGAAGTAGACTTTAAAAGGAACCAGAAACCCAATCCTAAACAGGAAACCAGGGATGAACCTCTATTCTTGTGCAAAAGACCGGGAAGGAGTGTGAACCGGACAATAGGCGAAACTAGTCACTTTTAGTATTTTTCTTAATCAAAATCTAGTTAAACTCGCATTCAACTCGCATCATAAATATCGGTTCTCACCACCGTAACCCACCCTATATATACTATGTCGTTATATATCGGGAAATCATTGCAAAGAAACGCAGGAAGTTAGGTAAATAGTAAGACTTTGAGAACCCATATTTATGACGCGGGTTTGATCGTATTGAATACTAAAACGTTAAAGCAAATATTATCCTAATACAAAAAGGAGGAATCATTTAATTTCAGGGTGCAATGATGAACTTCAGTTAGATAACTCATAATAAAATCTTGACTTTTTGTTTTAGAAGACGTTATTTAGGTAAATAGTGGGACTTTGAGAACCCATATTTATGACGCGGGTTTGATCGTATTGAATACTAAAACGTTAAAGCAAATATCATCCTAATACAAAAAGGAGGAATCATTTAATTTCAGGGCGCAATGATGAACTTGTATTAGATAATTTATCATAAAATCTTGACTTTTTGTTTTAGAAGACGTTATATTTATAAAGACTCTGTCTATTGGTGTTGCTCTTTGTTTATCTTTCTGTGACTGACTCTCACATAATATAATATTGCTCGCGTCAAAGTTGATAATAACCTTTTATTTTTAAATTTACTGCTGCATGGGCGGTAGTCATGGGATAGTGGTTTTCTCAATTTCACAACCATGCAATCTATCGACCGTCATACAATGACAGAAACAACATATATATAGGGAAGTGGATGTAATTTCGTAAAACAGAGTTGAGTGAAGATAAGTGAACAAATTTATTAAACTATATATATATATATATTAAATCCCAAAAAGTAAATATATAAATATATTGTTAGATGTTTAACACACACACACACACACACACACACACACACACACACACACACACATATATATATATTTATATATATATATATATGAGAAATTTACTAAGGAAATCTGACTGACTTTTGACACAAGGCACAAAGTAGAATCCTATTGTTTTAAATCTCTTCTTTCACATTTACTATGATCACATGCATTTGTATTGTATCTTCACAGACAAATGTGCAAAATTTTCTATTGCAGCAATCTTAAAATTTATTAACATCGTGTGTATACAACGCTTATATATAAGACGCAAAAATTTTCTGTCTCTCATTCCATGCGCATATGGATTAGGGGAGTAAGGACTCCGACTGACACCAAATCGGTCGAGTTTCGATCCCGGCTGGAAGCAAATGCATGTCTAGCCACACTGATGAGCTGTGATACAGCGAAACAGGCTTGTATGTAAATGACTAGTATATTATGCTCGTATTACGACTGAGCTTTCTAGAGAGGAAAATTTTAAAAACTGTTACCACTTCTGCGATTTACGCGTTACTCCTTAGCAATGAATTGAGTTTTTCCGGTGACTGGCGTGTGTATACACCACTTATATATAACACGCTAAAATTTCCCATTTCTTATTCCATGCGCCTATGGTTTAGGGAGTAAGGGTTCTGACGGACACTAAATCGGTCGTTTTGATCCCGGCCAGAAGCAAGTGGATGTCTAGTCACTCTGATGAGCTGTGATACAGCGAAACAAGCTTGCATGTGAATGACTAATATACAGTGATTAATTTTAATGCCAAGATTGTTGTTTTTTCAGTGTTTTGCTGATAAAATTATATTTTAGTAAAGAAGTTTTTGTCATAAAGTGCTCTATATCGAGATAGAAATAGAGCCTTAATAGGATTAATACAAAGAATTTTGTCACGTAACTGAGCAGATTCATGATGAATACACAGATTGAAATTAAGCACTGACGAGGCAGAACATCATAATGGTGCCTTCACGAAACTTCGAAGTCAGCATGATTTTGCTCAGTTAAGTAACAAAATTCTCCACATCAGTCATATCTATCTATCTATCTATCTATCTATCTATCTCTCTCTATCTCTCTCTCTATATATATATATATATATATATATATATATATATATATATATATATATATATATATATATATATATAAAATACTCTGTTAAATTAAATAAATGAATTTAACATTGAGTTCTCTCGAGTTCGCCTCTTTTGACATACCAAGTGTAATATATATATATATATATATATATATATATATATATATATATATATATATATATATTATTTTACGAAATGTTAATGGAATTAAAAATAATGTTTAAACAAATAAATCAATATATATATATATATATATATATATATATATGTATATTGATTTATATATATATATATATATATATATATATATAGTTTTTTTTTATCGGATATAAAGCATGCACATCTGGATATATGTTATATAGTTATTTCACCACTTAAATATTTATCTAAAAGCGTTTCAGGTTTGAACACATGAACGAGCAAACATGTTCGAATATATTTAATTACCTTCTTGTATTTATCATTTCTTTGTTCGTTCATGATTTCAATGAAAGGCCGAGATTCGTGAAGCAATCGACGAGAATCGAACTTCCGAGCACAAGCCTACGTAATTTGTATTAAAAAACTATCATTTCACAGTTGATGCTTTTGATCACGACTTCAATAACACAGCATTCCTGACCTGATTCCTCAACTCCGGCAGAAGACGTTCAGTTTGGAAAGAAAGAAAAAAAAGAATAAAAGAAAGAAAGAAAGAAAGAAAGAAAAAAGCAAAAAGAAAGAAAAAAGAAAAAAGAAAGAAAGAATAAAGAATGAATGAATAAAAAAAGAAAGAAAGAAAGAAAGCAAGAAAGAAAGAGAGAAAGAAAGAAAGAAAGAAAGAAATAGGCGCATGGGTATTCAAAAGTATATGTGCTGGAAGATCTACGGAGATTCAGACAAATGCACGCAACATCAAGTACATGCATCCCAGCAGGTGTTCCCTAGCTTACGTCCGTCCACTTCAAACAGAAGTTTAATAGTTCCTGATCGCGTTAGATGTTTAATATATTGCTTCTTTTGTATATATATATATATATATATATATATGTGTGTGTGTGTGTGTGTGTGTGTGTGTGAGGAACGCATAAATCTGAAAGATCTCGAAAGTAATCAATAAGAAAAAAAAGCAAAAAGAAAAAAAATACAATACAGGAACCTAATTTTAACTTTACCGTCGACATTTCGCTCTGAGTGTGTTATCTCTTGGTGCCTGATTAGTGTAACGGAAAAAAAAATCGGCAAGTTGAGTTCGGATTCCGGTCAAGTTCGTTATGTTTGTTTACGCAAAATATACCACTGAAGAAAGGTGGGAACCATCTTTTCTTCTTCATCCAACCCATCTATAAATCAAAGAGCAAGGCTGGCTGCGGCCTCTTGCTTGGAATTTTCAATCAGTCTATGCGAAAGAAAAAATAATTTAAAAGAAGAGAAATACCCTTGATACACCACTGCTTCTATAGCAACAACATATGTGATGACCCTTATGAATTACGAAACTAGTAACGTACTATTTCTAGTGAAATATGTTGCCACTAGCATATTTCTTTTTAAACGGTGCCTTTTATAACGTGTAAACAATAAAAAGTAGAGCTTTTTTACCAGAATATTTAAGATGGGGACTTACAATTAATATTATAGCTTCAACCGTTGTATTCTCTGGCATGACTTTATACTCAGTGGCCTTCTTTGAATTTGAACCTAAACTCAATCCACCCGAGTGGATTGTTCTAATTGCCCAACCCATGCTTAGGGATTATTTATTATGAGTTTATACACACTTGTCTTATTCATATTTGTGTCACTTGTTTTTTTCAGTGAACAAGTTTATTTGATTCATTAGCGGTAGCAGTCCCTGGGTTTGAACTCATACTTATACCAGGGAATCAGAAAATCCCAAATTTCACTGCCTGGACTTTAACTTAGTTAAAACTTAGCAAGTCACCATCATTTGATAGGTTACTCTGATTAACAGTTGAATAATATCGGGGTTCCTGTAGTGCCATTTCGCTCAAGGACGGGCGTCCCTGCATGGATTTCCGATGGGCAAGCCCATGTATTGAATACTGCTACCGTATCTGGTCGGGTGCCCCTGCTACTCTCCTTGGGCTTCTTGACAAAATACAAAGGAGAATCTGTAACGTGGTTGATACTGACTTGGCAGACCGGCTGCAACCACTCTCTCACCGGCGTGATGTGGCTTCCCTGTGCCTCTTCTACAAGTACTTTCATGGCTTCTGCTCCGATGAACTTAGATCACTGGTGCCGCCTAAGCACGAATTTGCACGAGATACTAGATTAGCAACCAGGTCCCACCCTTTTACAGTTAAACAGATAAGATGTAACCGTAAATTTCTACTCCAACAGCTTCTTTTCACGCGCTTCCCGCCTGTGGAATGCCCTTCCACAAGTCTGCTTTCCCGACAGCTACAATCTCCAGGTGTTTAAATGTAGGGTCAATAGACACCTCCTATCACACTAACTTCCAATTATTCTCAGAAAACTCTCATCTACCCAACCCTCATTCTCGGTATCCTTACCCGCCTATCACCCACCCTCTGACATTACCTATATTTAACCATTCTCGGTATCCTTACCCGCCTATCACCCACCCTCTGATATTTCCTATATTTAACCATCCTTCCTCCACTCTATGTAGCTCCCTGCGCAGTAGTGGCAGTGAAATGCCTTGCTCGAGGTGAAACGCTTATAAAAAAAGCAAAAATATTTCTTTCTATTGGAGTGGATGGACTGGGCTATCGCCCGGTTCATACTCCACCCACGTCTGTTGAGCGGGTGAAGGGGCTCATCCCTTGTTTCCAGTTTAGGATGCGGTTTCCGGTTTTCTCTTTTCCAGTCTTTTCTCTCTTTTCTTTTCTTTATTTTTTTTCAATTAGAGTAGATAGACTAAACTATCGCCCAGTTCACACTCCACCCACCTCTGTTGAACAGTTGAAGAGGCTCATCCCTTGTTTCCTGTTTAGAATGCGGTTTCTGGTTTTCTCTTTTCCAATCTTTTCTCTCTTTTCTTTTCTTTATTTTTTTCAATTGGAGTAGATGGACTAAACTATCGCCCGGTTCACACTCCACCCACATCTATTGAACAGGTGAAGAGGCTCATCCCTTGTTTCCTGTTTAGGATACGGTTTCCGGCTTTCTCTTTTCCATTCTTTTTACTCTTACGTAGCCCCCTGCGCATCAGTGGCGTTATCGCCTTGCTCGTGGTGATATGATAAAAAAAAAAAAACAGATTTAAGAAGTAGAGAGTTTGATTAATTCAAAGTGTGTATGGTTTGAACAATACCTAAAAGGTGTAAGACATAACCAAGAAGTCTTAAGAAGAAGTATATAGTCATGCAATAAAATCCCCTTTTACAATTTAGAAGACTGATTATTGTCACATTGCCAAAAAAAAAATGATTATAAAGACATTAAGTTAATGGAATAGCCTTTAGCTTCTCCAGATCTTAATTCAATAGAATATGTATATCCCATTAATAATGAGAAATCGGAGAACCGAGTTCAAATTCCAGTTGAATTCGTTGCATTCACTTATACGCAAATACCCTTGGGAAAGATATGAATACATCGCTTCTCTCTCCAGCTATTGACTGAATAGCAAGACAGATTGGGTTCTATAGCCCTGGTTGGCAACCAGTCTACGGCAGAAAGAAATAGCAGTTTAGTGCTGGAAAATCTTCTACCTAGTCAGTCATGACTCGAAAGCATGTATCACGTATGGCACTTAACTGACTGAAGAAAATAATACAATATTCCAGTAAATAAATTATCTGGGAAGTTATAAAATCTACTGCAAGAAATGTTAAACCCGAAAAGTAGAAAGGTTAATAAAACCAACGATTGAAAGACAAATGAAAGTTATAGAATATCAAAGATGACCTGTAGTGTCTAGTTGAGCTCACAGATTTCTAAAGATTTCTAGTGAATATATGACTAGCGGTGGTACAAGGACGCATTAAACGAAGTGGAATGGATTGGTTAGCAGTCAATCATATCAGAGTTCGATCCTCTTTTCAAATCCAATATACAGCAGTGAGACATGGCTCACCTGAAAATGCAAGGGAAAGAGCATTTCAAGTGTTGAAGTTAAGTGACTGAAAGACGTTAACATAACCCTTGGAAGGGCTCAAGATAAGAGATAGTATAGAAATTCTTAAGCTGCAAAAGTCTACGGGATGCATAGAAAGAAGAAAGGATGGAGGAAGAAGCAAAAGGTTGGTTGATAATTAGTGCTGTAGGAAAAGAACATATCGAAGATCGAGAAATAAGTTAGTAGAATCTGATGTAAAGTTAGTAGGATTTGTTGGTAGATACAGTCATGGTTAAAACTGAAAGAATTGAGAAAGAGCTTTGTCGAGGAGCAAATGGCAACAATTGTTGTTGCTGCTAATTCAAATCGAGAATCGTATAGTTTCTTTCTTGAGAGATAATCCAAACTGCTATAAAAAAATTAAATCAATATATTTCATTAATCTTTTAAATATATAAGACATTATCACAGAAAGATCTGCGTGGAAATTATAACAATGAATTCTTCAATTATTATCGTAGAGTTCAAAATATATGAAAAAGAAACACTGCTTATAAAAAACGTAAGGCTGCAATATATATAATTTTCAGATTACCGACCCAAACATCACAAATAAGAAAATTAGTGGTTTTAGGCGTAAATGCACGGGGAAAAAACGCCAAATTGGACCTGACATCATTAGGTCATTTGCTATCTAATAAATCTATTCAAACAGTCACGTGAATGTTTTAAACTATTGCTTGTATTTATATATTTTCAGTGTTTTGTACATTTTGAGTCCCACCAAACAATATCCGCAATATTTTTTTAGCCCGTAGCTCTTTTGAAAACAGATTGGTGAAAGCTTTTAACAAGAGAGTAAATTTGTTCAGAAAACTATTGCGTACGTATGTAGTATATTTTAAAACAAACAAACAAACAAACGGATAGCTTCAAAAGCTATAACGGTAAACGAATTTGGAGCTTTGTATATTTTTACTGATTCCTATCTCCGAATAACAACCACGTCTCTCGTATCTTTTGTGGTCATAACGTTCAAAATGGCTATTACATTTCGTCAAATTACCCGAAATTCTAGTCTAACACACACACAAAGATCGTATTCATCTTGCATTTTACGCAATTACACTTTCAGCTAAACATTTTTAATGAAATTTCGAGAAAGGATAATGAGAAAATAGAGAAATCACATGATTGCACCAAAATAAGGTAACAGATACGTCAGCCATTTTTGTATTTTTCTTTGTTTGATAACAGATCTAATGACAGGTAATTTATAAAATTAAACCGAATATGGCTGAAAGAAATGTTTAAAGTGCTGTAGCTTTCTCGTCAGAAAATGAAATAGGATCAATGGAAATAAAACAGAAATTATATATAAACACAATATGTAAGTTTTATATATCAAAAATAATTTTAAGAAATCTATGACAAAGTGGAAAAATATTTGTGTGACGCGTTTCGTCTTTTATGACATCATCACACTAAAGTGATGTTTACGTTGATCTGATTTCAATGCACATACGTTAAAAGAAAGGAAACGCTAAAATTTTACATTTCATTTTAAAATATTTTTTTTTTAAATATGTGTTTTTTATTTTCCTGATTATTATGGGAAAAAAAATTTGAACTCAAGATAAATGGTCGTGATTATTTCTGGCTTTTCACACACACGCGCACACACACACACACACACACACACACACACACACATATATATATATATATATATGGTGTGTGTGTGTGTACTAAAACTATCAGGAAATTTTTTGTAAAGACGAGAGACGAATCAGTTTATGACTGAACACCTTTACTTTCCTGACTAATATTACCCTTACAGCTCACAGAACAACCGCCTTCAGTAGCTCCCTACTTTGAGTGACTTATGTATAGGGTGAACAATATACATATAATAGTTATCAGTGTCGTCACCGCAATAGTATTTAAGAACAACCTACTTGTATTTGAAATCAAAATTAGTTCCACTTCCGCTGGTGATGAAATTCAGACAAATCTTCCTGACTCTGACCCCTTTCGAGATTTTCCTGTTCCATAAGTGACGCATCTGTCACTCGATGTCTCCTGAGATCTATCTCAGGTTTAAAGGGAAGCACTGGCGTCAGTTAGAAATGGTCGTAATAGATCTTTGTAATATTTCTCTGTATTAATCATTTATCATGGTATCCGGCCATTAAAATTAAAAATAAAAAGAAGTCATAAATAAGAAATGCAGAAATAAAATGACGCCTATTTGCTGCGTCTATTAGCTACCAGATATTCTGCTTGTTGAAATTCGAATATTTTCCTTGCATCCGTTTGTATCATTTTACTGATGTTTTCATCATATTAAAAAAGAATAAATAAAAATAAAGGCGTCTACATTTCTTCTTAAAATTGTAACAGTTTAGCTTCAAGCAATATATTGCATTATTTTAAACCGTTTTTTGTATGCTTTCGGGCAAAGAAATAAACAAAATAAAAGTAACACAAAACAAAACAAAATAAAAACAAAAACAAAAAACTTTTTACCAAGTTTAGCATAGTAGAGAAAAAAATTAAATGAGAAGGGCTAGGAAGGTTAGCTTTCCAAGTAGAAATGGTTTGTTGACCAAGCATAGAAATCAGTGCTTAAAATTATGACTTTTTATCTAGAATTAAGTCCTGCCTCCACCACCACCTGGAAATCAGCCACGAAGATAGTTAAATGGTTTTCCGTGTTTTAAAGAGCAGAGCATTTCACTATAAAACCAAGACTTAGCAAATGATCTGACGAATCGAAATTGCAAATCATCACCCAAAAAGCAGACGACATAATGAACATTATAGCGTAAAATCATACAAAAAATATCAAGTGAAACCCCTTTTAATGTATATGACGGAGTGACAGTTTGGTGGCATACAAACAATCATCATCAACTTGCGAGTCCACTACTTGAAAAAGTTACTTCCCATTACTTTCCATGACAACTGTGACTGAGTTAATCTCTACCATTCTCTTCCAGTAATCCCTTATACCACATCTCTCTATCTTCTCTCTGTCTAATATTTTCTAATGCCTTTGTTATTAATCAACCAACCTTTATTTATTATTCTTCCTTCTTTTTATTGGGTTGTCCGGGAAATAAAGTTCGATTTTAGAATAAAACTTTTGTGTTCTAGTATGTTTTTAGAATATTTGCACAAAAATTCATTCATCATCAATCACATCCAATGGTGCATAGGGCAGCAACTTTTTGTTGCTGTAACAAACCATTTTTTACGGGACAAGGTTGTTAGCCCTGCACCCAACCCCCAAACCTGGAGGACCGATGGACCATTCTTGGTCCTTAAGTTTACAGCACCTGGTATTCCCAAATGGTCACCTATTTAAGTACTGACCAGGCTCGATGTTGTTTAACTTCGGTGTTCGGACGGGAACCGGTGTCTTCAACACGATATAGCTGTAAACACAAAATTTCATTACTCATTCATAATTATTAAAGTGCTCTCTTTGTTGAATGATATAAATCTCTTTTTAAATTTTACTTAAAACATTATCTGCCTCTAATCTTGAACATGAAAAAAGAACGGATGCGTTTGTTTGTTTTTTTTGCTTGAGTTCAAGATTGGTCATAATACGTCTCCATTCCGAAATTGCATCAACAGCAAAATATGGTGACTGTCTAGTGGCCGGCATTGGCTTTAACCATTACAGCTTTCAGGAATTTAACCAATGTCAAAATTTATTACCAACAACTGAATGAAAGTTTAGTTAAGCAAATTGCGATAACAAGGTCCCATTCTGCTTCAAGACTATGCTCGCCTACATGTATCCCACTGGATAATATTGCAGAAACTCACCGAGTTAGTATACAAGACTTTGCAACATCCATCAAGTTCCGCTGATCTTTACCCAGTGACTACCGCTTTTTCAAGCATCTTGACATTTTTTAAGCCAATGATATAGAAACTGCTTTCAAAAATTTATTAGCGTCTCAAACCATAGATATTTGTGGTAAAGGCATAAATAATCTTGTAAATTGATGGCAGAAATGTATATTGTAAGAAAAATGTAAAAATGAAACTTATACGAAGAATCAGAAAGAAACATTTGACATTTCTTGCACTTATACTGAGGTAAGTAGGCTTGGTTCCTATTTTGATTGATTTAAATAGATTAATTCATGAATAGAAATCGGTTCTAAAATCGGACATTACTTTCCGAGTAACCTGTGTTGTGTCCGTCCCACTTGTTTATCGATTTATTACTTCTATACTATCGCTTATCAAGGTCTGTTCTCGAATCCGTATTGTCCACTTCTGTCTGTTAAACATTGCTCTTTTTATTGATCTTTGTAAATGTTTTTTTTCCTCATGGTTCACTTATGTGCGTCACAGATGGCGTTATACATTTATGATTATTATTGCAATATTTTGTTAAAGCTATTAACCCTGAAACACTGTCGTGATCAATGAAACAAAGAGCGTCGGTATGAGATACCCCACGGCCGAGTTACAGGGTAAGATAACTAACGAATTTGTGTAAATGGGCGGCAGAACATATAGAGGAAGGGATAGTAATAAGTTTCAAAGGTAGGTAGTTGTGGAGAATCGTGATCGCTTACCTCCTGAAAGTACACGGTATTTAGAAGAATGAAAAATGATATGAAATAATGACAATCATCCTTTTCAGATATTCAGAAAATAATTTTGAAAATACACACTTTGCTTTATTAATAAAACTACGTAATGGAGATGCTAAAATCAAGTAAATACAATAATTTAAATATTCGGAAATTCTTCTAACAGAGGACGGAAATATGACACCAAAATCTGAAGGTGAATTTGAAAAGCGAAATATGCATTCTCAAAACTAAGCAAAGTATTGAGAAACAGAGAAATTTCGTTAGAAACAAAGAAGAGAATTCTAGACAGTTATATAATACCGGTCCGCCTATATGACAGCGAATGCTTGACAATAACAATCGCTATTTACTGTCTCCTTGATAACCTCTTCTTTTATTGTTCTCACTCCTTAATAAAGTTCTTTTTTCTTATTCTTTCACACTCAGTAACCCTTTGTATCATAGTGACTTAATTACTTTGCTTGAGATGAATTGATTTGAAAAAGAAATTCTACAGTCGCTTGACAATAACGGTACTATCCGAAAATTCCTCAAAAAGACGAATACATATGTGTCTTCTTATTTATCCTCCATATCCTCTTAATCTTCATTTCATATTACATCCTTTTACATTCATGTCAAACACCTCATTAAGTCACCCTTATCTGAGTGACTATCGCGTCTTATATTGGGAGATCTTTAGCGTGAAAAAATATTAATGACTTAAAAAAGAGATTTAATTCTACAGAAGGATGCAGAGAATACCATTGACTGAACATCTAAGTAAGTAGGAAGTTGTAAGGAAAATATAAAAATGAAACATAATTAGAATCAGAAAGAGACAGTTGAAATTTCTTGCAGTTATAATGAGGAAAGTTGGTTTGGAGAACTTGACATTCACAAGACATATTGAAGGCAGGAGAGACAGAGGAAAACAACGAATAATCTACCTGATAAGCGTGTGTAAATCGTTGGCAGAAGAGGGATTAAGTGAGATAGCAAAAAGACAAAAATAAGCGCTACAAATGACAGGAAGTAGTGGAGAGCCTTGATAGCCTTGATAGCTAATGTCTTGAAGGTTTACAACACAAATAATTCTAAAAAATTCAACCAACATTTTTAACAGACGGTTTTATTAACTAGATTTTTTTTTATTAATATTTGTTAAACTCTTTCGATTTCTTTCTTCTCTATTTCTCTAGCTAGGACGTGCTGCTAGTGTAACGGTCATCGGCATCGAAAGCAAAATGAAGAGCCGAATTCAAATTCCGTTACGTTATCCCCATTAGGGCAAAAACAAATTTAAATATAATAAATATTACTTTACATAATTTACATTGTTCGGATTGCTGTCTTTATCTTCGTTGCCATGTACCACAACGTTTTGGTCGTTGTACGTACGGGCCTTCTTCAGCTGATTAAAGTTTCGAACTGAACCCATCCTACACTGATGTCCTCAAGGACACAGCCCAGTGGTTAAAAGCTGTGGCTGGATCCAGTGACTTGACCCAAAAATTTGTGAGTTCAATATAAATACGAAAATCGACAATCGAAAAAATCGGGTTATAGAAGGAGTGGTCCGATTTTAATAAAATTTGATACACTCATAGACAAAGACATAAGAAACGATATTCAGAAGTTTCAAGGTTGCAGTTCTTAAAATAGTGCAGAAAATCGATAATATATATATATATAAAAGGCAAGATGTTTATGTGTGTGTCTGTTTATCTGTCTGTATGTCCCTTATATGAATTCACAATTTTTATCCCATTCTCACCAAACTTCTCACGGATATTGTTTAGGCTGAGTCTGAGCTCCAGGACCATGGGTTAGTTTTAAAGCTTTCAATACACCCGAGCAACGCCGGGCTATACTGCTAGTCATCCATACTTACAGAACATTTGAAGATAGAGAACGAAGTTTAAATATGTCGCTGTACGTACGAGCCTTCTTCAGCTGATTAAAGTTTCGAACTGAACCCATCCTACAGTGATGTCCTCAAGGACACAGCCCAGTGGATAAAAGCTGTGGCTGGATCCAGTGAATTGACCCCAAAATTTGTGAGTTCAATACCTGGCTACAACAGCTGTGAATAAAAATTTCAAGATTTGAATTAAAGGGAAATAACTGATACTGAGATATCTGGAAGTGGCATAACTCATGGAACTAGAACAATTTACTTTGGTGAGCGAAATCAAGAGTTTAGTTCAAAATTCCAATCACCTGTAGAAGGCCGGATCGTACAACGGCTGAAACATTATAAATATGGCAACAGAAATGAGTACAACAGTGCGAACAATTTAGATAGTGTAAATAATTTCAATACCACATCACAGAAATATAGACACATATAAATATTAAGTCATTAACATATTTTTTTCACACTAAAGTTCGCCTAATATAAGGCACGATAGTCATTCATATTCTTCTTCTTCTATGTGCCCTGTCCCTTCAGGACGTAGGCGATCATGGATCTCCACGTCTCCCTATCCCTTGTGGCTCTTAGTATGTTTGCTCCTGTTGCTCCTGGCAACCCCCGTTCCGTCATCCACCTGATCAGACTCTGCAGATATGTTATCCGCTGCCTTCCTCTGTCTCTCCTTCCTTCTATCTGACCAGTCAGTATCAGGTTCTCCAGGCTCTCCTTCCTCATTGCATGTCCCAGGAACTTCAGTTGTCTCTTCCTGATGCTCAGCATCAATTTCCTTTTTGTTGCCATTCTTTCTAACACTTCGTCGTTGCTTGTATGCTCAGTCCACGATATCCGTAGCATCCTTCTGTTTGACATTAATGTAAAAGGATGAAGTAAAGATTAAGAGGATAAGGAGGATAGATAAGAAGAAACATATGCATTCGTTTTCTTGAGGAACTTTCTATCAAAGAGCACCGTTCACTCAAGCGTTCTTGTAGATTGTTATTATTTTTTAATCAATTCACCTAAGCAAAGTAATTAAGTCACTAAAAAACAAAAGGTTACTGAGTCTGAAAGAATAAGAAAAAGAGAACGTTATTAAGGAACGAGAACAATAAAAGAAGAGGAATCAAGAAGGCATTAAATAACGATTGACATTGTATTTATATTTTTGAAGATTAAAGTTGACTAGAAAGAATGGGAGTTCCACAAGGAAGAAGTACGAGAAAAGAAACTGTTAGCATAAAATTTACGGCTATATCTCGCCAACTCAACTGTAAATTGACAAGACCTCGTCACCAGTTGATGATTGCGCTTAAATTCATAAAGTTTAAGTACATTAGCGAATAGTTCATCTGGACAATTACTATGAAGGTATTTACAGAAAATCCAAAGGGAGGATACATTACGGCGGTGGGAAAGAGACTGAAGACGAGACGACAGATCAGGACCACTAATATTGTTGATTTTTCTTTTGATTTTACCAAGTATCTCTAGATATATAACAAAGTCACCGATCCATCAGTATTCTAAGCATGGATGAATGGTCACTCAGTTAAGTGCCATACGTGAAACACGCTTGGGCGATCATGTCTCGAAAGAGAGATGACTGACTGGGCAGAAGATTATCCTGCAGTAGGTTGCCATTGCTTTCTGCCGTAGACTGGTTGCCAACCAAGGATATAGAACTCAATCTGTCCTGTTATTTAACCCATAACTGAAAGGAAGAAACGGATTAATATCTTTCCCATAGGTATTTGCGCGTAAGTGAATACAAAGAATTCAACTGGAATTCGAACTCGGCTCGCCGATTTGTCATTCCGAGTCGATATCCACTGCACCACAATGCACAACATGAAAGGTACTCAGCAAAAAATTAAAAAATTAAAAGTAGGAAAATCTCAATGCAATGTGGCGTTTTGCCTGACCTCGAAAAAAGCCAGTAAAGAAGTCACAATTTTTTCATTCTAAAAAAAAAACACTTTCCTTGCGGTTTTATTTTATTATTTCCCGTAGCTTACAGGCTAATTAGCTGATATCCTGGGGTAATGAATTTATTGGTCGGCTTCCTGGTGTCTTGGCCTTATTGGCCTGGTCAATTTGTGTCCCCTTTTGTCATTACTTGTGGCCCTAAACTTCTGGGGTTTTCCGGTTCCAGTATAAACAGATGTTTAGCTCAGTCGGCCTGCAGTTGTCATAACATAATTGCGTCTTGTAACAGGTGGCGCCACTCTTTCGTAATTGAAATATTAAATTAACTCTTACAGCGAAGAAGCACAAATGCAGTGACTCCCTACCAAGTTCTTCGTTTTCTGGTTCCGGTCGAGATTGTTATTTTACAGAACCTATAGATGTTTAACCACCCTGCTCGCTATATTCTGATTCAGGAATAAGTTAGATATCTACTACCATACTTTCGAGAAAGAACGGAATATATTTCCTCAACCACTTCTTTTTACATTTGTCTAATCTAAACTTATTTATAAATGGAACTTTGTCTCTGTGTGTGTGTGTGTGTGTGTGTCCGTTACCTATAGACTCCGAAACGACTGAACCGATTTTCTTGAAAATTTACACAGTTGTACTATAAACGTCTGCGAGTGTTCTTAGCTAGGTTTTGTGTCGAGGTACCCCAGATGAATACGAAAATCGATAATCGAAAAAAATCGGGTTATAGAAAAAGAAATTAAAGAAAAATCTGTTATTAATTATAGGTTTATGCTCTATTCTAAGAGATTATTTTTCTTGCATTTCTCGCCTTTGGAATTCTCTTCCCGTAACTTGCTTTCGTGCACCTACATTTTTTAAAAAAACAATTTTAACCCCAATTGCCATATTTTGTCTTTCCAAACCCTCCTCTGTCATTGACATTTCTCCTCACTAAAGCCTTCTCATTCTCTTTCACTCGCACAACTGTGTAAATCCCTTGTGTCTTAATGGCATTAGTGTATTGCTTGTAATAAAATGATTAAAGAAATAACGAATTTATTTTATAAACCTATAATTATAACATTGTAATAATAAATTTATAAAAATCCGGTATTAACATGTCTGCCTGGGTATACGCTTATTTCATCGTCGGCGTGCTACACTTTTACTCAATAATAATAATAATAATAATAATAATAATAATAATAAATACCTTGATGGTACACCAGCATGAATCTCATGAACTTACCTGATTGAAGGTTGTAAAATGTACATGTTTTGAATCGGAGAATTAAGATAGTCTACAGTAAATATCTTTACAGTTCAAAAGGAATGACTATATCGAATCCATAGCTGAATCCGCTGCTAAGAAGGTCGGTTCACTGTGTAGGGCTAGGAAGTTTTTCCCGTCTAAATCCATCCTGCACATACATAAATCTACCATCGGCCCGTGCATTGATTACTGCTGTCACATCTGGACGGGTGCCCCTGCTATTCACCTCGGGATTCTTGACTAAATCCAATGAAGAATCTGTAATGTGATCAATCCCGCCTTGGCCGATCAGATGCAGTCACTTTCTCACAGGCGTGATGTGTCTTCTCTATGTCTCTTCTGCAAATACTTTCATGGCTTCTGCTCCGATGAACTTAGCTCACTGGTGTCCCTATGTATGAATTTACTCGAGCTACATGACTAGCAAGTAGGTCCCACTCTTTTACAGTGAAACCGATTAAATGTAACCGTAATTTCTAATCTAAGAGTTTCTTTTCTCGCACTTCCCACCTGTGGAATTCTCTTCCATATACTTGCTTCACCGACAGCTACAAGAATTTAAATGTAAGGTTAATAGTCATCTTCTATCTCACTGACTCGCATCCTTTCTCTCATGCTCTTCTCTCAGTCCACTCCACTCTCGTCACACCAGTATTCTCATCCTTCTCTTACCTACTTCCCGACACCCCCTATAACCTGTCCATCTTTCTCATCACTTTTCTCGTTTGACTGTAATGCATGCGTCTGATATACCTTTATTAGACTATGTGCCATGATGAGTATATTGGGTTTCATATATTAGTACCCCAGCGTCACTTTATTGCCACGGGGAAGGACAGCTCAACACCACCAAGTCAACACAGCATTGCCGACTAAGCGATAGGAAAACTCGGCACTGAAATCACTGAGACAACTCACCACCAGGAAAAACATTACTTTTTTTTTATAACCAAATAAAAGGAATTTATTAAGGATTAAAACCTTAATTAGTGAATATTTTTCTTCAGATAAGGCATTTGAAAAGCCATTATGTAAAATATCAGCTAGATTCTTGTTTTTTTTATTATTTTCAATAAAGAAATTTATTTTTATAAAGTATATTGACATGTAAAAATAATTCAATAAAATACTCTTGTTTTTTAATAATTAAATTATTTTACAATTTACTTTATTAAAAAAAAACAAAAAAAACTGCATTATTTCGTTTTGCAGTTTTTGATTTACTTTATGAAAAAAATAATAAAAAGATTTGGTGGTGCTTGAATTGTCCTGCACCCTAACTGGCATGCTTCTCTATCATTCAATTATGAGAATAAAGAAGAGTGCAAACCCCATATTTAAGTTATATAAACCATATGCTGAGTAGACTGACCACTCAGTGTCTGGTTGTCCAATTCTAACACAAATGAAATACAAAGATCTGCCTGAGATTGAGTAGTTTATTAATTGGAAAGTATGTCAGTATGACAGGACACCACACGATGAAAATGATACGAATACAAATCATGAAAGGCCATAAACTTACTATTTTTTGAAACTTTACTATTCATATTGACAGACATACAAAAGCCATTAAATCAGGAACAAAAAACGAGAAAAAAGGAAAAAATATATTTAAAAAATGCTTTCTGATAAATATGGCATAAAAAGTATATTTTATTTCGAACTATTTCTCTCATTTTGGTTAGTAAAGTTATTATAGACACAACGCTTCCACCAAGTACACTCTGGTCATCATCAGGTGTTCATTGTTTGGCTGAAATGGGTTATCGCGTGATCATTCTGTTACTAGATTTTGCCCGTTCCTGCTGAACTAGTGCTTTACTATCTGATCTAGGAATTCAACTCAGACTTAACTATCTCCCGGTTCACACTCCACCCACGTCTTTTGAACAGGTGAAGAGGCTCATCCCTTGTTTCCTGTTTAGGATGTGGTTCCCGGCTTTCTTTTTCTATTTTTTTTTTCAATCTTTCACTTTTTTTCTTTTCTCTTATTTTTTTTTTGTTCTCAATTGGAGTAGATAGAATTAACTATCGCCCGGTTTCACACTCCACCCCCGTCTTTTGAACAGGTGAAGAGGCTCATCTCTTGTTTCCTGTTTAGGATGTGGTTCCCGGCTTTCTCTTTTCCAATAATTTTACTCTTAAGTAGCCCCATGTGCATCAGTGGCGTCACCGCCTTGCTTGGGGTGATATGATTAAAAAAAATGACCACAAGATGATTGTAACAGACGTATAAGAAACTTTTATGTCCATTACGGTACCGTTCCGATGAGCTAAACACGAACAATTGTTCAAAATAGTAAAAGTATATTAACAAACACTATATCTGTTAAAGAATATGACAAAATAAGGGTCTTGAAATTGAAAAGAGTAACGCCTTAAAACCATCTATAATAAATGAAGCTCTGTATACGACCAAAAGTACAGACAAGAACATTAACAAAGATTCTATCAATCAGTATTTGTAAAAGGTTTTTAAAATTGTGCAATCTGAAATTGCTCATCTGCTCAGGGGTGTATTATCACTATAAATAAAATGTAAACAGTGTATATATTACGCATCAAATTTGCACAAAAAGACTGCAAATATGTACGATGTTGACCTATTCTAGACCCCGAGAAAATGAACCGGTAAGGGATTACACTAAAAAAGCACAAAAGAAAATTTTAAAAAATTCGCTCATGCACACAAACATGCACACATATATATTTTACAAAATTTTTGTACGAAATCCATTACGAAATAGATTAAATTTGACAAATTTATAATTTTAAATTTATTTGTTTAAACATTTATTTTTAATAGATACGCATATTTGAGTAGATGCTCAGTATTTTTTATTTTTATTTTTTATTAAACAGTAGATTTATTGACATCTACCGGCCTGAATAATCGAGAAATCTTGTTAGGAAAATATCCTACCGGAGTATACATATTTTTCTAACAAGATTTCTATATTATTCAGACCAGTAGATGTAAATAAAGATACTGTTTAATGATAAAAAAGAACAGAGCATCTACCCAAATATGAGTATTCACTAAAAAATAATGTTTAAATAGTTATGAAACCAAGGAAAACCACATGGAAACCCACGCAAGTGATTTGATTAAAATGGTGAAGGCTTGTGCAGAACCATCCACACTTTTCGGAACTATTCATACATTCAGTCGGTGCATATAAATACCACAGATGAAGCAGGCATTTTAATTATCCCGCAACAGGTTGCCACTACTTGTTGCGGTAGACTGGTTGCTAGCCAAGGCTATAAAATCCAGTCTGTCCTGTTATTTAACCCATAAGTGGAGGGCATGGACGGATTAATACCTTTGTCAATGGTATTAGCGTGTAAGCTCCATGCAGGGTATTTCACTGGAATTCGAACTCGGCTTCCCGATTTCTTGTCCCGAGCCGCTATCCACTGCACCGTAACGGATATATATATATATATATATATATATATATATATATATATATATATATACACGTGTTCTTTCACTTTCTTGTAATATATATATATATATATATATATATATATATATATATACTGAACAGTCATGGGTCACAATAAAATTAAATTGGATCAGTTATGAACTTATAAAAGCGTTAGCCGTTTAACCACCAGTCTGACGAAACCAAAAAGGTCAAAACCATGGTAGCGTAACCTGGCTGATCTTCCCTCCCTAAATATGTAAACCCTCTACATGTTGAATCTTCATCTTCCTTCAAACATACACTTTCTAATACAGCTGTTTACTGCTCTAATTTAATTCTTACTAATAATTGTTCAGTAATTTGCACTTTCTCTAAAATTGAGTTCTGTTATTACCAGTGTGTTTTAACGCTCACAAATTTCAAAAACCAAAATATTCCAACCGACTATATTCGAATGATTATTTCTCGGTACAACACTTAAATACCTGAAAAAACTACAATGCAGGAATTCAAATTACCGTACTCACTAAAACATGCCTATTTGCAACAGGTATGAAAAAATTTATTACACAAAATCGAAATATTCTTCAAGAGAATGATATGGAAGGCACTATTTTCTTTACAAAAATACCTTAGTGATAAGAAAAATTTAGAAAATATATTGATGACGGAGTGATAATATTGCCTGACAACAAAATAACAAATGACAAAGTAAGAAAAAACTTTTTAAACTCTTCAAAAGTCTCAATTTCCATAAAGAGGTCGAAATGAATAAAAAGTTGTCCAATATTTAGACGTGGAACTCAATTTACAAACTGGCACCGTTCCCTATACATAAAACCAAACACAAAATTAGGATATGTAAACACCAGATCAAACCAACCTACTAATACAATCCTGCACACCCTGAAGATATAGAATATAGAGTGTCTAAAAATTCTTAGTACAAAACAATCATTGATGAGAGGAAAAAAAAGATTATGAAAAAGCTTTACAAGAAAATGGACATAAAAACAAATTAGAGTATAAATCCTGGATAAATGAACAAAAAGAAGAAAAAAAAGAAGAATACGAGAAAAAGTAATATCGTTTGGTTTAATCCGCTTTTTAATTTAGAAGCAAAGTCCAAAATAGGGAAAATATTTTTCGAACTAGTTAACAAACACTTCCCCAAAAGCTCCGAGCTACACAAAATATTTAATAAAAACACGGTTAAATTATGTTACAGCTGTACTTTCAATTTAGAAAATCACATAAAGAGGCAAAATACCAAAATTTTTTAAAAATAACGTATGGTAGAATGCCGTTAATGAATAATGTAACTGCAAAGAGAAAATGAAATGTGTGCTTGAAGAAGTTTGTAACACCGAAGGAATCATCTACAGAGCAGAAGTAAAAGATAAAATATACTTAGGATGGACTGAAGGCAGTTTCAAAACACAATGGCATAATCACAAGTTCACATTCAAACTAATAAAAAACTTTAAAATAACACCAATTAAAAGAAAAGAAACACTCACGTGACGTGGAAAATATTAAAGAAAAAAGCCAATCCCTGCAACGGTGGTTATATCTGCAGATTGTGCCAAGAAGAAAAGTTGGCTATAGTATTATTTCCAGAACAACAAAAGCTATTAAATGAAAGGTCCGAAATAATGTTTAGGTGTAGACATATTAGAAAATATTTTCTAGGCTCGTATAAACCCGGATGAAAGAATTCCTAATAATAAACCACTCCCTAACTTTGAATTTCCGGTTATAAACTTATAAAAGCGTTAACCGTTAAACCATCAATCAAAACAAATCGTCTGACGAAACCGAAAAGGTCGAAACCGTGGTAGTGTAATCGGCTAATGTTCCATATATATATATATATATATATATATATATATATATATATATATATATATATATATGGTTTTATTTTTATTATTACATATATAACAAAAAGAATAAAATCCTGAAACTGTGTACACCTGTTTCAAACATTATTACATCAGAATCAGTAAAATCGATAGAGAATTGAATTACGGATTGATTTTTTTATCAGGAAAAATGCTCAGATAACAGTGTATTTTAATATTTATTTTTTACAATCTAATCTGAAAACACAGTCACAAAAAAGAAATAATAATAGCAAAAAATAGCGCAAAAAACTATTTTTCTCAAACGCCAGCACATTTAATGCTTGGGAAAAAAACAAGGAAGGTGTTACTTTAAGCAAATTTCATTCTTTCAATTTCTTCCTAAGATGGAATCGAAAGTCTCAAGAAGAAATCGATTGATCAATCGATACCTTGGTGTACTGATTCTGTACCCGACTCATCAAAAATGCCCAAGCAGCCGTGGTTGTCGCTGCAGATTAAATTTCTTTCTTTCTTTCTTTCTTTTTTCTTTCTTTCTTTCTTTCTTTCACCTTTCAACTCAACCAGAAAAAAAAAAGTTAAATATTGCATTTGTAATCAAATAACATTCGTAAGAAAAAAAAGATTTTCCGTTGATCGTCCTTCTCGACACGCAGCACTTCCGTTCAGTGGGTATCGGAGATTACCGATCGAAGTATCGCGACTTGCCATTTCAGAACAAAATATCAAAACCTTCATCGTTTAACAAAAAAATACGAATAAAACAATCTTTTTTTTTTTAAATAAGTCTATGAATCAATTCGAGATACAGGGTCTAGTGTAGTTCGATTGCGAGCAATCTGATCTGGCAGGACCTTCAAGCGTTACAAGTGTTCCAATATCGTGACCTTTTTTCAGAACTAATAAGACCCTTAGATTATAATCTATAAGTTACAGTAGAAATTCCAACTATTATTTTGTTTGTGATACTAAAATGTATTGTGAGTTATCGTTTTAAAAATTAGTATTTTTGGTAATATTGAAACATTTTTATAGTTATTGTCCGGGTAAACCATACAACAATTTTTAATAATTCAGTTACAGAATTTTTAAACATAATCTTTCTTATCCAATTACTATTAAACTATGCCATGTAATATAAAGACACTGCCTCACCACATTTGTGGTTGCTGCTGTTGTACTTTTTGACAAACATGACCCCATAAACAATCTTAAAAATAACCTTTGAAAAGTAATATGTATTTTTTCATAAAAAAACGTTATTCGAGGAAAATTAGTTGATTTAAAGTTTAATCAATACCATTTGAAACAAATATTACTTACTTTTAACTTCTAATATGGTAGAAAAGTATTTTGTAAAACATGGAGATGTCATTTTTCTGGCGTGTAAAGTGATTTATTGACAGTTTGATGTTAAGAAAGAGGGACAGAACTGAAATTACTTGAATATATCGTGAAAGTCTTTGTTGCATAGTTATTTTAAAACATTTCAATAATAGGAAACAATTAAGAAAATACCATGGTAATTTAATATTTTATGGAATTTTAGGGATTGTGCTTTTATCGTCTCACGTATGAAGACGCTTGTTGAGAAAATTTTAAATTTATTATAAGTACATCACTTATTTCCTGATAATGTCGTTTATAGAAGGCCATATTGATACGTATACAGACAAACATAAATTAAAATTAAGTTTACTGGTACCATTGTGGTTTTCCACTTATGATTAGTAAACACAGTTTTAATTTATTTACATTGTTCGGACTGTTCTCCTCATCTTTATTGTCATATTCATGACGTTTCGACCGTTGTACGCTCCGACCTTCTTCAGGTGACTAAAATTTTGAACCGAACCCTTTATTTCAATCACTGTGGTAGATTGTTTTCGTCCCATGAGTCATGCCACTCTCGGTTGTCTTAGTTATCTCTATTTAAATCAACTCTCTAATTTTTTTGTTCGTCACTACTGTCATCAGGCAGTGAACTCACAACTTTTTGGGTCACGTCGCTGGATCCAAACAACGCTTTTATCCAATGGGATATGTGTTCTTGATTTGCAATAAAGATGAGCGCAACATCCCGAACAATGTAAATAACTCATCTTAGAAATATAGACATTTTATTTTAACAGCAATATAATTTGGCCTCTACAAATTATTACAAAATTTTAAAAGGTTAAAAAATATAAATTATTCCAATTATTATTAATTCCTGTTTGAATTTTTGAGATGAGGAGTTATAGTTATTTAAAATATTTACATGCGGAATATTATCCCCATCTTTGTTGTTGTTATCACAACATTTAGGCAGATGTGACCTCCGGCTTTCAAACGTGTATTGGGTTACCTTTATAGAATTTCAAACGTAAATCTTTATTAAATCTCCAGGGGTTCATTAATCTTGCTCCGCTTTCCATGACCATGGATATTTGTCAAGTTATTGTTGAGTAATGCTTAGTTATTCCAGTAAGGCTTACGGCCTATCATGTTGAATACACCGGTTCTCGCTCGATCACCGAAGTTAAGCAACGTTGAGTCTGGTCAGTACTTAGATGGGTGACCTTGGGAATACCAGGTGCTGTAAGCGTATAGTGACGGATGTGCGTTGTGGTGCAGTGGATATCGGCACGGAAAGAGAAATCGGTGAGCCGAGTTCGAATTCCAGTTGAATACCCTGCATTCACTTAAGCACTGGTACCCTTGGGAAGGGTATTAATCCGTCCCTTCCCTCCAGTTATGGGTTAAATAACAAGGGTAGGACTTGGGGACACTGCCCTTAAAAAACCAATCCCAATGAATCTTGCACTGCAAGAAAAAAAATTGAAAGCAATTCAACTTTATCCAAAAAAAATAAAAAAATAAAAAACATTTGTTTGACCTTAAATGACCTCATAAAGATTGATAGGTCGTTAAACATTGAACAAACAAACAAATATTCCAGTAAATATGGCTAAACACTTCCGGGCTCAAGAACTGAACTTTCGATCGTCATCAAGTTCACTAACCAACGCTTTAATCATCGAGTGATATTTCTGAGTAGAGAACTTGGAGCCGAAAACCTAACCTAACAATTGCTGCAGTGTTTTTTATGCTTGACTGCACTCACCGAAGCTTCTTTTTTTATTGCAGCTACTACTGTGATTGAAACCTTGCTGTCAATAAGCCACGACTTAGTTTTATTACATTTACGATTTGCGATTCATAAAATGGTGATCCTGTTTAACCCTAAAATTTGATGAATTGTCCCCATAACCAATTAACATTAAACGACACAAAAACAAAACAAAAACAATATTTTTTTGATATTTCATAAAAATTAAGCCTGGTGGATACGTGATTAACAGATTTTAAAATATTTTTTATTTCTGAATAAGTTCTGCAAATTTCATTAAAATTCGACAACTATATGATTTTTTTAAAGAATTTCTAAATCTGCGTTTTTCACCAGAAAAAAAAAAAACGCTCAAATTATCCTTAAAAATTTAATATACCGTTTTGAAGTTAAAAAAAAAAAAGAAAGAGAAGATATTTTATTAAAATATCCGGTGTCTATAAAGGAAAGAAAAATAACTTTTGCAGAAGTAAATTCTTCAGTCTTTCCTCTTAGTAATAACAAAAATGATTTTGACGATAAAATTTTATTTTGGGATTTTTTTTTTTTCATCATGTATCCTTTTATAGCGAATATTTTGGAGGTGCCTACATAAATGTATGCTTGTGTGTGAGAGTAAGCATTTGTGTAACTGCGTAACAAATAATGTGAATAAAGGCTGACCGGGATGTATGTAAACAGGTATTTATGTATGTAAGTATATAGCGCTATGAGTAACCCTACCTTATTTTTATCCAAACAAAAAGCTCAGCCGAGTGATTATCTGGAATTCAAGCCAGTCTTTTTTGGAAATTCACATCACGAACAAAAAGGCCGCTCGACATTGCGAGGCAGAGATAATTGGGGGCCGAGTGCCCGTTCAGTAAATGTCCCGGTGAACACCACCCAGCAATTAAGCGATACACCGACACATCAAGTTATGTTTATAGGTCACTGAGGTGAGACTCGATACCCATATGCGGTACTGCTGACACTCTCAGCCGACAAACGCCGATACCGTCACCTCCGTTGTTATAATTACCGTTCACCCCCATCACTGTCATTTGTCGCTACCGTTATTGCTACCAGCAAATCTGACCACTCCCACTATGCCAGTCACCTGCAATGTCACAATGCTACTGTCGGGTCTTGAATAAAAGGCTGAAATTGGAATAAGTGTTTTTTAATTAATTTCACCCAATCCAAGGCTAGAGAGCTACTCAAGGTAGATATTTACCGTAAAAATAGAAACCCCGAATAAGATGTGTGACTTTCATTTAATCATTTCACCCCAAGTAAGGCAGAACCGTCACTTGTGTGCAGGGATTGCAGGGAGATATTGAAGAAAGGATAAAAGATGAACGAGATTCAAGAAGATAGAAAATGACAATTGACGTTGCATTTAAATTTTTGGACACTGTAGCTATTAGGGAAGAAGGTAAACGGAAGAGAGTTCCACAGGCGTGAAGTGCGACAAAAGAAACTGTTGAAAGATAGTGACTATGAGAATAAATAGGAAAGATGGCGATTGATCCATGATTTGAAGAGGTCAAGATTAAAGTGTTCAAGAAAGCACCAACGTGAAGGTCTCTCCCAGTATTGGCTCATGTGAAAAAGCTGTCTGACACTAACTCTTCAACTTTTTGAAGTTGCCACCCTCTTGCGTACACAGAAATAGCCCTAACACCACTCCACTTTATAGACATAGCCCTAGCGTCTCCATATCTATAAACACGGCCCTAACGTCCTCAATGTATAGCCAACTACTGACTGGATATGTGTGCTAGTATTGCATGTCAAATGAATAACTTAGTATTTCCTATAATAACTGTTATATAAATGGGATACACTGTAAAGTTACAGGCAAGATTCATTTAAGGTACGTAGTGAGTGTTGTGTGCTACGGTTCAGATGTACCACTGCAATCCTATGACTCCCACTTTTTTCTCACCGCTCCCTGGATCTTTCCGCCAGCCGCATTAGAGTGGGGGGTACAGCCCACTTTGGGAAACGGTAATTTAGAACATGTAGGAAATAAGACTGATTCGACTTTGTGGAAGTGTCATGCAATGCCCTAGCTGTAATCATCTGTATTGATAGAGCTAAGGAATGGAGCTGATATGAACATTTACTGTGGAAATAGAAACCGGCTTGTAACGCTGAGTCTGTTGGAAATGGGCTTAGAAAATAAAAAATAAACCCTCTCCCAACAAGACCGCGTTGGAAATAAACCCTCTCCCGGCAAGACCGAGAAAGCGATTTTGGACTTTACTAAAGCTGGAAAGTAAGAATTGAGCATCTACAGCCCAGATATGGTAACAGTATTTGTGTTCTAACCTGTCTCTTCTTAAGATAATGCATGATAGAAGAAGAAATATATTTTCTCGATTAATAACGTAAGCCGACAATTTGAAGCAGGTTTGGAATAAGCAGGGACTGGAAAAATCTGAGGAGGTGGTTGTATTGCTCTAGGATTTAGTTTATTTGAAGGAAGAAAATTTTATGTTAATGTCATTTTCAAACAAATATCTTCAAAGCTCCCGTTTGACAAATGTTCTGGAAAACACTACCCAGCAGTTATGAAACATGCACATTTTTACTACTAGTAAATGTAAATTTTAGAAGTATGTTTATCATGTTCTTCATATGTTATTTTTTTCTATATGGATCATCATGCGTTGTTGTATATTGGAATGAACAGATTGCAAAAAAGCATCACGTCAAGGTTTCACTTATCATTCCAACCAAATGTTCTTTTCGCAGTCATATCTTTTTAAATTATTTTTTTTAACAATGCGGAAAAATGGTATACTACATGACCAAAATATTATTTTGAGTTAGTTAGAATCTGAACTATATTTTAGAATTGAATATATTGTAATTTAAATGGAGTTTTGCGATTCTAGAAGATCATCCTTTTAGAATTGGATTTTTTTCTTGAAAGTATCTGTGAAAATAAATAAGAAGGGTGAGGTAGTATAAGAACTGGGAAAAGGTTGTTTTTTCGCAAATAATAGTGGAGTATGATTATTAAAAACGTCATAGTGTTGATAATTTGGTTATTTCCTCCTTGGATAAAGGAGAGATTGTCTTCCCTTGTTCAAAAGACCTCTGAATAACAAATCCTACGATTTTGCGTTGAAAATTGTATGCAACCAAGTTTTCATCAGTTGCTATAATATATTTAAGAAACAGTTAGGATAATATATTCGCCATTGCAATCAGTTCCCAGAAATAAACTACTTATGACTCAACCTAATACAATTTTAAACTATAATTCTAGTAAGTAAAATTTCTACT